>CM023451.1:153532622-153850122 GCA_013339765.2 Haemaphysalis longicornis
CTGGCCGCCACTCACTCTGACGCACGCACATAATGTCTGACTCGCAACAAATCTGCCGAAATTTCATCCAGGGGTCGGAAATAGCACTGCCTAGCTAGAAAAATTCTCACAATGCTAATCCAGAAATATCCGACACCCATAAAACAACTTGTATGGGTACCTGGCCACCAGGGAGTAGAGGGGAACGAGCTGCGCACACAGCCGCCCGAGCATCTCTCCCCCGGAGTTCCTCTGACTTCCCAGGCTCTGACCGTACACTCGTACCTTACCCGCTAACCACATTCTCTGAGGTCACTCATAACTGCGCCTCGGTAGGCGGGCGTCCCGGTGCCCGCCAATGGCCTGGATAGAACTGAGGAGCGCCATCTTCGCCGGCTGCAGACGGGCTCATTCTACAGCCCCGCAATGCTCAAACACATCAACCCGTCCTTCTCGGGTTCGTGTAACTTCTGCGGTCAGTGGGCAGACACGTATCATATGGTATGGGCCTGCCAGTATAATCCAGGGTTAAAGTCAAAGTGAAGCCAACGAGGGAGGGCTGGGAGGCGGCCCTGTCCGCTGCTCGGACCTAGAGTCTCAGCGGGCTCTCGTCCAGCGGGCACGGGCGGCGGCCTCGACCAATGGGATCCCGGACTGAGGAATACCACCCACGCAAGAAAGGCCTAACCGCCTCTCCCTCTCTTTACTCTGTTTTATCATAATAAAGTTTTTCCTCCTCCTCCTCCTCGCCGTCGCGTAGGAAAGACAAAGGCTCTCCGCACTTCTGTGACTTCAAATGTGAGAGTGAAAGGTTGCGGATGCGAGGTGTTGGTCAGTTTGAGTGGGGAGACGTCAGTGTCAGTGTTTCAAAATGTTTATTCCGTGATGTCTAGGCCGGTCTGAACAAGTTTGCTTTTTGCGAGAGAGAGAGAGAGAGAGAGAGAGAGAGAGAGAGAGAAGAGAGAGAGAGAGAGAGAGAGAGAGAGAGAGAGAGAGAGAGAGAGAGAGAGAGAGAGAGAGAGAGAAAAGCGAAGTTCTTTGTTCCGGAAGAAATAGTTATGGCTTAGGAAAACTGGGTAAAAAGATGGTAGGGTGCTCGAGGGTGCAACCAGAAGTTGCACCAGATGTAGCGGCTCTTTCCGTGCCCTCTCAATCAGCTCGCGCTGATCTTGAGGTAACGAGCTGGTCAAAGCTGCCTCCCATGTCTTTAAGAAGTGGAGTATGTTATGCTCGAAGTGTTCCTCCCTGACATTACCCTTGCACGTGGCTTGGTTGCGTGCAGGAGATGTTTCACCGATTCTAACAGAGTTTTAGATTAGTCTCTGATGTTCCCAGGGAACACCTTCACGCACATAAATTTGCGGATACTTGTGTTGGTTTTTCGTACACGGAGTCTGTGATACTTCGGCAGTTACACCGTCGTTGTATCAAAGGGGAAAGATCGTTCTCCTAGGAATATAGGATGAGTATTCGTTCTTAACGTTTTTATAAGAGGGCAGTGTGGTAGTCGTGGTCACAATGAGCACGGTATGTGAGTTTGTGTGCCCCTTGGTCAGTGCGTCGTTCTTTTCCAGGACCACTGTGTCAGGGTGCCCAGGTGTAGTTTATAACTTTTTGGCATTGTGGATGGGAATATCTTACCGGAGCGCTTAGGGCATTCTGCCTGCAGAAACAGCATATAATGTCGTTTAAGTAGTCTGCAAAGATGTTGCCTTTCTATTTTATACTTCCGTTATTAGGATTGCCAAGGGGATGGCTACAGATTCCACTACTTTGTTCCTGTAAGTTGTAGAGTTATGCAGTCGCAAAGATTGCCAGAGTAGTCAACTACGACAATTGCAGCCTCGTGCTTTCGTATGCATCCAGGAGTCTGCGTATACGGCGTATTCATGATTTTGGAACATTCCCCAAATGAACTACTTGATCCTGCCATATCGACTCTATCTTGTGTAGGATTGGATCCATAGTTTTAGTGGAGGAGATTTTTTTAATGCAGAGTCGCTGGATCGGTGCCATGTCTACCATGGCGTGGAGTAGTTTCTTTTCAATGTGGGGGGGTTGCCTGTCTTCTATACGATGGCCCCTCCCGATTTTGTTTTTCCATCCGCCCTCTTGGCGTTAGGAGAGGGGTTTCTCCGATTTCTTGAAATGCGTTAGGAAGACCAAAATAGAGGACGTATTCATAGTCATTATCACCAACACTAGTACTTACGACGCCTTCAGGGTGAAGACCTTTCCCGTTGACCTTCATTCACTCGTGTCCTGCGCTTCCCGAGTCCATTCTTTGCTCCGATTATTGTTATTTTATCCCTGCATCAAGTTAATGGCCTTCCCCTTCTTCCAGGCCAGTCTATGCATGTTCATTCTGTTACCCTGCTGGTCCAGCCGTTGTTAGTTTGCGTCACGAACAAAATTGTGGGGTTGAGGACTGCCTCATATGCTGTCCTGTAGATGGTGTTTCTCTCACTTTCCTTGGAGCCGGTAAATGTGTGGTACGGTAGGCTCTGCAATATTCGGCTGATGAGCAGTGGTTGCATGAGTGTTATCGTTGCTTCTTCTGTTTTTCTTTCTCTTCTCTTGGTTGGGCTTGGTCGAAGATTTTTTTTTTTTTGAGGTGGGGGGGGGGGGGGGGGGGGCATCGTGAGTTTGCCACTACCGTTTGTTTCGAGAGCCACGCTTAGCATTCTTACGTAACTGTTCTCTCGGAGGACATTCATAGCTAATTTAGGGTGATTTCTAACTCGGCCGCGTGGAGCTATATGTCATTTGCCAAACCGAGCTTGCAGCGGAGACAGAACCATGGGAATATTGAAAAGTATTTTGAAAACTTGTGTGATTAGACTCTGTATAGTGGGCTTTATTTTACTTCTTTTGTGGTTATCATCTATGCCTTCCTTGATTTCTGAGAGACTGGCGTTCATCCTTTTTGGCCTGTGTTTTAATTCGGTCACCCAATTTTGGTGCAGGCATACGTTCCGGCGGAAAACACGCCGCGGTGGCTTAGTGGGTAAGGCGTTGCACTACTAAGCCCAAGGACACGGGTTCCCGGCCGCGGCGCCCGTTTCGCAATAACACCGTTGTGTCGAGATTTCAGCGCCCGTTAAAGTTCCTACGGTGGTGTAAATTATTCCGGAGACTTCCACAACCGCGCGCTTCGTCTCGTACGTGTAGCTTCGGCAAATAAATTACGAGAAATTTGTATATTTTTTGATATTTTGGTGAAAAGACGCTTTGGTGTGGTGACGTAAGTTGCCGGCACAGCTGGCGATCGTGTTGCCGAGCATGCTACCCCCGAATCGGCATAGAACAAACTTCACAACGCAGCGCGATACCTGCTGAAAACGCGTGTCCTGCCTTTGGTATCAGCCATTATATAACTGTCCTCCTTTCCAAACTTCAGTTGCCATTGCGCCACATTGCGATTCCGCTGAGCCCTCGAATTTTGCTGCCTAAGTCGTAGTTTCCGGGTGGTAGCGGTGACGTATTTCCGTGGACGCCTGATGAGCACGGCTTATAGCGGACGGCTAGGAGCCACGGTGGAATCGAAAAATGAGCCTAATAACGCTATCACGTTAATAACGAAATGGATTCCAGGAACGTAATTCCTTCTTATCGAACAGAAGAACGTGCAGAGCTGGTATCAGAGACTTCAGATATTGCAACATGTTACCGCATGAATCCCAAGGGAGCAGTCTTATACGGTTACGGCTGTTCCCGCGCCAAAGTTTGAACATGCTCCAGGAATCATCGTAAAATCTGTCCGGGCTTACAACAGAGGGTAAGTTGTTGCGGCGCGGGTGAAAGCGTCAGACTGGCGGCCCCAAACAATTCCTGCCGTCGCCTTGGCGCGGTCTGAACCGTACGACCGTTTTCCGGCGTGTAAAGACAACACAGGGGAGGTCGGGAACGATGTTCTCTTCTTCCTGGCGCAATATGGGCCACATTTAATGACCGCGTGAAGACACCAAAGCCCGCGCCGCGGTAACGAAAAAAGCAACTGGAAACGACCTTCGAGCAAATCGAAAAGCGTTAAATACCGCCGTTATACTGCGCTTCTTCGAACACAAGCACAGTGCTTGAAAACACACGAACGAGTCCTAAGGGTGGTTTTTATGGATCTGTGGGTCATAAACGATATTCCGGTGAGCACCCAGATACGTGGTGCAAGCTCACGCAATACAACTGGCATTGGGTGCGATGTCTTGACGCTTTAAAGGCGGCAGCTGCGTCAGAAGTTAGAGCGTTGTGTTAGTCGCAAGATATAGGGACGAGCTTTCAACGCAGAGTGCATGCTTGCGATAAGGAATGAACCTTGAATTTCTATGCGAAAGCAAAGGTGGCGAATGTTGCGATAAAACAGCGTCCGGCGGTGCGAAAAATCTCCGAAGGCGACGAACGCATGCAGATATCCACCAACCTTACCTCGCCATCGGCAGTGACGTCCCACGTTCGTCTATGCAACAGCTTCATGGTTGCTGTGGAGCAAGCCGAAGTGCTGGCGGTGCAGCGGAGGAGGGAGTGAGAAAGAGCGCGTTTGTGGGGGCATGCATGCGTCCGTGCGTGCGTGCAAGCGCGCATGTAAACTTAGCCCTTAGCCCTGACCGTTTCGTTCCCATTTCAAGTGTCCTTCTTCAGCGAGCACTGATTGGCTAAAAGCCAACCGTATGTAACGCAAGGCAAGCACGGCAGAGCTATTTCGTTCAACCACGGCTTCTCGGAGCAGACGATTTGAAGCAGGCAATTTCGGCAGTTCAAGCATGAATGAACCGGCGGTCATCGCCTGGTTGTTGGCTCGCCGCAGCGCAACATGCGGTTGAGAAAAAATATTGACCTATTCGAAATGCCTGCAAAAACATTGTGCCAACATTTTCATTCCCAGAAGCGAACTGTGCGGTGACTCTGCGACGAGCTGCGAGACCAACCTGGCCGGTGGCAGCGCGCGCTCAGCGTTTAAGACCAACTAATCTGTGCCTATCGTCTTTTTTTTTTGTTACCGTTTGCTTTCCGTCAGTGATCGGTAGCGAAACAACGATATCGCTTTTGCAGCCCTCTGTGAACCGGTGCATTCACGCCGACGCCGAGGCCGCCACCCACTGAAATAAACGATCGCCTGCTAGCTTGATAGGTGTCGAGCAGGCGACCGAAATTCCACAGAGTGGCCACGGAATTTATTGGTTCTTGAAGATTCCACACACCAGCTTAACGTTCGTAGACGACGCGAAACAGGCACATAGTTAAGAAACGAAAAGTCCTACCGCTCGTACATTTTTTTCACTCGAGAGTGCCGCCGAAATGTCTCCTCCGTAACCAGCCGTGAAGCAACATTCGAGGTTCTTGGAAAAGCTCGCGCGGGCATGCCGCAAGTACATTAAAGTCGAATTACGCAAGAGAATGATTATCTTGATACATGGTCATTATGACCGACATGAACTTCGGGGTTCAAGCGTGAAAAAACTGAGCAGCCGTAGCGTTGTTTGCGCATTACTGCCACAAGCAACAGCTGGCTGAAGCTGCGATCTTTGGACATTCGTCCCCTTGTGATGAAAACTTGCAACTTCGCCATAGAAAAGTCTTATTGTGTTGAATTTTTCAAAATAAGTTCAAATGAACACATAAAAGACTTCGCCACGTAAAACCCTTATCGTGTTGAGGTTTTGAAAATAAGTTCAAATAAACCACATAAAAAATAGTTTGGAATAGTTTTAATTGTTTAAAATCTGTTTCCAAGAGGGGGACCGCCAGGGGCGCCGACTAGTACGAACGAGCAAACACGGCTCCTGCTTCTTTGAATGATTTCGGTCCGAAAATTGCACTGCCAGTTGCTGATTTCTGTGATATCTCATGCGGAAGGTCACGAGGATCACGCCGATACTAAATATTCGTCGGTGAGTGGTTCCTTAGTGGATTTTCAAGAATTTTCGACCGGACCATGCCGCTAGGCCGCCAGGCCTAACCAGGGTAGGCCTACTCTGCGTCGAAGGCGCGGCGGGGGTGCGTCTCCCCGCGCTAGTGTGTGTTATTCTCAAGATGCCCATTCAAGTGACCATGGAGGGGGAGGATATCACCCCCGAAGAGTGCCTGGAGTCCGGGTGGAATACGGCGTTTCAAAGCGCAAGATGCGAGGGTCGCCCGCGCCGGGCGCGAAGACAAGCTCAGCACAACGTGGTGGCGGCACCGGCGGGGCCCGCACTCCTGCCGAAGTCAAGAAGCGTATCGTCGCAGCGTCGAGGCTCCCCCACCTGCCGAGGAGCACTACAGAATTATTGTTAGGCCCAGGGGAGGCCTAAACGTCAAGAATGTGAGTCAAATCAAGGTGGCCCAAGCTCTCGCGTTAGCGGCGCAGCTCGCTCCTGCCGAGATCGCCGACGATATCGTCTGTTCCAACGCCATGCAAAACATTTTTGTCGTGAGTACGCCGACGCAGAAGAACGCACGGGCATACTCAAGAGTGGAGTCAGTCACGGTTGGAGTAGCAAACTACGAGGTCAGCTCCTACTTGGCGGCGCCGGACAACACGTGCAAGGGGGTCGTCAGGGGCGTCGACCTCGACTTCGACGCAGGACAGCTCAAAGACATGATTGTGCAGCCTAAGAATCCCAGGGCCCTGGAGGTCAAGCGTATCAAAAACACCACTACAGTCGTCGTCCTTTTTGATGGCCTGAAGGTACCAAATTACGTCATGTGTGGACAAAGCATGCTTCGCTGCACGCTCTACCGCAGACAAACCGACGTTTGCTACGCCTGCGGCAGGTTGGGGCACCGGGCCGACGTTTGTCCGATGCCCGAAAAGACTATCTGCAAGGGGTGTGGCATTGCATCCCGCCCGAGGACCACGTTTGTACGCCAAAATGCGCCCTATGTGGGGGCCCTCATCCCACGGCGGACAAGCAGTGTAAGCAGCGGTTTCAACTGCCATACGTCGTTCGCAGAAGAAGAAGGGAGCGCCAGCGAGCCAAGTCACCTGTGTCGCCAGACAGAAAACGTGACCGGAGCAGGTCACCCTCGAGAGGACGCTTCAAGGCGCCACGTTCTTGCTCCAAAACCCCACACTCCCGTTCCACGGAACGTTCGCGATCCAGAATACGTTCCCGCTCCAAGGGGCCACCATCCGTGCGCATCCAGGAGCCACCCGAAGCTGAACAGCCCACATGGGTCGATCGAGTCAAGGGACTTACACCAAGGGTAATGGGGCTTTCGTCAACACCGCCAGAGCATAGCGCGGCTAGGATTGTACAGCTAGAACGCGAGAACGCTTCGCTGAGGAACGCTTTCGAGCAGCTGAAGGCTGAAATAGCAGAGATGAAAAGGGCAGGAAAAGCCCTACCGGCTCAACGGCCTATACGCCTCGAGCTTCGCGATCGCTGCGCCGCCGGCCGCCGCTTCTCCGCGGCGTTGACGGGTTTTGCGCTGCGTGGCTGATAGGGCCGCGTGCAGTGTTGAGGTTCTGTTTCGCTTCTTTTCGCCTTTCCGCGCCCTGAAAAAAACTTGTTATGGTGACGTCTATAGGCAAAGAGTTCGTTTAGGTCACTTAAAAAGCAGCTGTGTCTTCGTAGAGTACGCGATCGCCTGCAAGAGCTACCCCGGGGACGCGGTGGACGCGGTGCTGCGCGCTTCGTCGGCGCTCTTCCGGGCGTCGGCAACGGTAGCAAAATATCACCCCTGTCACCTCAGCACATCAGGCACAAACTGTCGCCTCGTTTAGACCTGATACTGGGACAATGAAGGTTGGCTTTATTTTGCAGCGTCGACAACGAATGCGGCTTCGTTTCGAATATATACGTCGCAGAAAAAAATGTTTCGGGGATGTGATTACTCAATCCCGGACAATAACTTATGCCTTTTATAAGAATATAAACCATGCGAAAATGTTAAGTATATTCCAAGCCTAGCTGTGCGTCGTTAAATATGCGCCCACAAACCAAGGAAAGTTAATGAAACCACGGAAAATAAATGCTGTGAAAGTGCGGAATTAAGAAACATAATTCTCTAACGAAAAAAAAAAACCCTGCAGCTTCTGACATGCTCAAGACGTTCGTCGAAGCTTAAGCCAGGTAGGATGCACCAGACCAATTATACGCGAAATGCACTGCTATTTCGCGAGACATCGTTGGGGGGGGGGGGGGGGGAGGTGAGGGGGGGGACGCTGTGTACAAATGCGGAGCGGAATCAAGCAATGAACGTTTTAGTAATCACACAACACACAAATCTCGCGTTTACTTTCCTTTTGTTTTTTTACTTCCACGAACAGCTGATCATACGGCGGCCGCATTTTTGGAAGTATACAGGGTAGGCTGTTCAACAAGCGATGAAAGGTGTCGTTGGAAGAGAGTGGTACGTGATAAGGCCCATATTTCAGTTTCTGCTTTATTCTGCTGGCTCCCAGTGCCATATGACGATATTTCAAAGAAGCATTAGTCGCGGACGCGGATTATATTCTAAGCCCGTCTCCGCGATGCTCGCAGAGGAGCAGATGAGTGTTTGCGGGCGCTCACCTCTCGACAAGAAGACTTTGTCGTGTGCTGATCCCCGAGTATAATTATGCATTGCCCATCGTACTTTTGTTGAATATTCCAGAAATTAAACATACTGGCTTGTAAATGGTGGTGACAATAATAATTTTGGGCAACGTATGGCGTGCTGTCAGGTATGAGTGCCCCGCTTTTATGTAAGCGCACAAAACCAATTTAAATCGTAGTGTATAGCCGTAGCATGAACATCTGAGGAACCGGTGGTTACGAGACACTGCTAGTAAATTCGGGTCAGTGTAACTACAGTCGCCCCCATCACACGCCGGTTCCGCGACGCTGGCCTGTGACACACACCTGGCGCTTATACAGACCGAATATACCACACTAAGATCGCGTCAGAAACATTTACACTCTCGAAAACACACCTCATTGGAACAGAGTGACTGCTCCACTAAACATGGATTTCAAACGGCCGCACACGGTAAATCTCAGTCGTGGACGTGCCGCAAAGCAGCGGCGGCACTGGGGAGCGGGACGCCGACTCCCGCGCCTGCTTTCGAAACGGGCCGCTAGGGGGATTCAGTGGCGCCCCTACAGGCCGCGCTCGAGGCGTATACCACCCGAAACCGAGGAGGTGGCAACGCCAATGGAACCCGAGGCGCCCGTTATCGGGAAACCCTCCAAAAAGAGGTCTAAACCCATACGATACGAGGGTTTCGACGAGCTTAGAGCCGACTTAAGAGAATTCCAGTCCGAATTGAGGACCATGCTCGAAGCCCTCAGCGAAGCGGTCTCTGCCGTGAACGCGAGAGTCGATTCGGTCGAATCTAATGTGAGGATAACGGCTAACCTGCCTCGTTCCTTCGCGCCAGACGGATCTCCATCGACAGGTAGCTCTAGAGTCATGGCGGCCCTGCACGGCGGCCGGTCACGATCACGGTCACGGCGGCCTGCGCGCAGCATTTCGCACGACAGGGTAATCGAGGATCCCAACCATGGCGGGACACGATAGCGAGATAGTCATTTGGCAGTGGAACTGTTGCGGCTCCCAACGTAAAAAGGCAGTCCTACAGCAGTTCGTCAGATCCCATCCTAACAAACCGCACGTCATTTTACTCCAAGAGACATTGGCTCAGTCGGTCTCACTTTCTGGATTTGAATCTTATACGGTATACGGAGACGGCAAGAGAGGCATTTGTACTCTCGTCTCGAAAAAGTTCACTTTCACCGTTCACAATCTCTTCATGGATCACAGTAAAACGGAGCACTCGCTAATCGAGATCATTCCGAGTGGCCAGCTGAGGGATAGCCTTTTCATACTTAACATTTACAGCTCTCCTCGAGACATGAGGCAGCGTTTTACTTCTCTCATTTCCAAGGCGGTTAGAAAGGCGGCAGGATCTCCGCTTGTAGTGGCTGGAGACTTTAACGCTCCTCATCAAGCGTGGGGATATCACCGCGTCACGGCCAAGGGGGCGGATCTCTGGCGGGCGGCGTCCGACTACGATCTCACCCTGATTACGGACCCATCCTTTCCAACTAGGACGGGAAAACTCGTGCGCCAGGGACACCGCGCGGACCTTACGTTCGTGGCGAACGTTGGGCCCGCTGTGTGGTGCAACCTCAATGAGAACTTGGGCAGCGATCACTGTGTGCTGGCCACGTCGTTAGTGGTACGCAAGAGGCCACCGAAGGAGTTTAGGATGACGGATTGGGATCTTTTTCGTAAAATCAGGGAAGAGAGGGAAACCCAAACCCCTACGTCCCTAGATAGTTGGGTAGCGCAGCTTAAGGAAGATGTAGCGTCCGCCACCAAGTCCGTTGTCACCGACCTAAATGTGGATAGGATGGACAGCCGATTGGCAAATCTTTTGGAGGCGAAAAGAGCCCTCGTCGATAGATGGAAGGGCCAGCGGCTGAACCGCAAACCCGAAAAAAGATTGCGGAACTAAATCGCACAATAGAGCTACACTGTCAGACGCTCTCCAAGCAGCAATGGGACGAGGTGTGTAATTCGGTTGACGGGCAGATGAGATCAGGTGGAAAATGGAACCTGCTCAAGCAGTTGCTAAGTGAATCCAATTCCCGGCCTAATCAGAGGCGCGCTACTGATAAGATACTACACGCAGCCCGCCAGGCCAATTCCGATTCGGAAATACTAGAGTCGCTAGCCAACAGATATTTACCTATAGGCACTTCGGATGATGCGGACTACCCGCCTTACAGAGGCCCTCCAATGGCCGCTCTGGATGAGCCCTTTACCGTCCCCGAGGTAAGGGAGGCCCTCGCGGCCCTCAACGGACGTTCTGCTCCGGGTCCGGACGGAATTTCAAACAGACTTCTTCGCAACTTGGATGACGAGTCGGTCACATTCCTTACGGAGGAGATAAATCGCATCTGGGAACGGGGCGCGGTTCCGGAGTCGTGGAAGCTGGCGTCGGTCGTCCTGATCCCGAAGCCGGGGCGCGCTCCAGGACATGACTAATCTCAGACCGATCTCGCTCACATCGTGCATAGGCAAAGTGGCGGAACATCTTATTAACAACCGCATCTCAAGCACATCGAAGACCTCGGTCTCTTTCCGTACAACATGATCGACTTTCGACCGTCCCTTTCGACTCAGGGACGCCATGAAGCTGATCAAGTATCAGATCATCGATAGGGACACAAGGGACGTTAGAGCCATCCTCGGCTTAGATCTAGAGAAAGCCTTCGACACCGTCTCGCACGCCCACATACTCGATTCCATCTCAGAGTTGGGCCTTGGTCAGAACTTCACGCGTTTATAAGCTCGTTTCCTTAGACATAGAAAGGCACGCTAAAGATGGGGACCTCAGTTCAGAGCCTGTCGAGCTGGGCACGAGGGGGACGCCACAGGGGTCGGTGGTATCCCCGCTCCTGTTTAAACATTGCCATGTGTAAATTATCTCAGAGACTGTCGGAGGTCAAGGGCATCAACCACACACTCTACGCTGACGACATTACCGTATGGTGCGTCGGAGGCTGAGATGGTAGGGTAGAGGAAGCACTTCAGGAAGCGCTAGATCGCACAGAGGCTTTCCTCGTTGGGACGGGCTTCGCCTCTCCTCGAGCAAGTCGGAGCTCCTATTGTACAGACATAGTCGGAGAGGGGTTAAGCCCCAAGGGCTGGGTCCCACTGTCAGAGGTGAACCTTGGACTCGCACGAGTGAGGGACATCCCATTCCCAGAGTTGAGGTTATCCGGGTTCTCGGTATGATCATCGAGTCAAACGGTTGTAACAGGCACATCATCGCCAAAATCACCGCTAAGACTGATAGCATGCTACGGTTAATTACTCGGGTCTCGAACAGTCGATGGAGGTATCAAGGAGGACAATCTCTTGAGGCTCTTCCATGCATTCTTGATGAGCCACATCACGTACGTGGCGGCCATTGCACTGCTGGTAGAATCACGAAAAGGCTAAGCTCAATTTACTAATTCGTAAAAGCATCAAGCGCGTGCTGGGTATCCCGATGAATGCCAGCACAGAAAGACTCATGCAGCTCGGGGTGCACAACTCTTTAGAGGAAATCATCGAAGCGCAGCACACGGCTGAGACTGCCAGGTTGTCGTCTTCACCCGCTGGCAGGGAAATTCTGGCGGTTCTGGGCTGTTCTCCATCCCTAGAGAGGAGCGGAGGTTGGCCTTACTAAGGAGCAGAGAGCTGCTATAACTATCTCCCCGTTTCCCCGCAACGTGCACCCGCCAGCACAATGCAGGCAGGCGAAGGGCCAGAGGCGAGGCCCTACTAAAACAAGTTCGCGACGACCGCACTCCGCGTGCTTTGTGGACGCCGCCGCAGTACGGCCGATCGGCAAACTTCTCGGCAGTTATGGTAGATCACAGTGGCGAAGTTCTCAATTCTGCGTCTTTCAGGAACACCACCCCGGCTAGAGCCGAGCAGGCCGCGGTGGCTCTTGCTTTACTTGACGGACAGCCGGCATCGAATTTACACCGATTCCCGCGCAGCGTTAGGGCCTTTGCGTCAGGTTCCGTTTCGGCCGAGGGTAGCTCACATCCTAGGAAATAAGGTCATTTCCTCGCACACTATCATCTGGTTCCCGCTCACCTAGGGTCGCACTTGTCATAACTAATCTCAATGAGGTCGCCCCACACCCGCGCGCGCGAGATAACACACCGCGCCGGGTCGGACGGAGGCGATTCCTCGGGATTGGTTGGGAGGTCTTCAGAGACACTTTATTCACGTTCAACGAGATTATTCAGCACTATAAGCTGGGCAGGCGAACGTTTCCTTCTTCCGCACGAGAACTCTCCAGGCCGCAGGCAGCCACACTCAGAATGTTGCAGACCAGGTCTTATCCTAGTCTATCCACTCTCAGCTTCTACACGGACACTTTTGAACCGGACTGCCCGGATTGTGGCGAACGTAGCAATTTAGATCATATGCTCTGGCGGTGTCCCTCACTTCGGGGCCCTCAACGCATAACCGAGGAAGAATGGCGCTCCGACTTGGAGAGCCCGATCTACTACACCAGCTAAGGGCCGTCCAGAGGGCCCACGACGCGGCGGTGAGGCTCGGCCTCCCCGTCCCCACGTGGGAGCGGCCCGCAGCGCTGCCGCCCTGAACGGCAGGGAGTGCTCCTCAGGACCTTCAATAAAGTTCATTGTCTGTCTGTCTGTCGTTTTCAAGAGCAGCTGCGCAAAAGGCCGCGTACAACCGGAAGTACGTCATGAAGAAATGAACAACGAAACAGACGTTTTCGAAAGAGAAAAACTCAGAATACCGCCCCTGAGCCCTTTATGCTTAACCCTGAAAACTAGGGCTAAGTGTTGAGTGTTCGACACTACCAAGCAGTGTAGAAAGCACATAGAAAGGGTTCAGTCATGCCAACCGACGCGAGTGCAACTAAGGGGTAAGAGTGCTTTACGCAAGCAAGTAAACAAAGGTTAAGCCATGAACCCATAATAATCACGTCCCACACTCATACATCCTAGAAATGTGGTCGCACAGGTGTCAGGCCTGAAAGTTGCGGTTAGGTGGTGTCGCTTCTTTTGCTGAACAAAACGAGCAAAAGGCACATAAGGCAGCCCCCGGAAGGCTTGCCCGTAACCTGCGTTTACGAAGTCAAATGTCACTAAAATTTGCTTATACAGTCTTCTCGCTTTTTCTGTCATACCCAACGAAAAGTGTCCATTTTCACTTGTAGCGCACGGGGGCCTTTAATTGCTCGACCTTTCGAGGGAAAGAGCGTGTAGCCTCGCTGAAGAACGCCGAGAAATTCAAAATAGGGGCTCCGAAGGGGCCCAATTAAGAGTAGATATTGAGCTTATGGGTCCTGCAGCAAGATGAGATGCCTAACGATCCTTCCACTCAATCCAGCTCACCCAGCTTACTTGTAGAACGCTTTTATACTCCGATGGTCGTAGTGTCTCGCAGAACTGACCTAGTAATTACGAGTGCTCGCATCATAGTTGCACTGGCGTGGGCACTTGAGTAACAAATTTTCGTCTCCGAATGGGCCTTCGCATGCAGATGCTCCCAAAGATGCATTCCAACTAACTTGTTCTTGTTGTTGTTCATCATATTCATCACCGTCATAATCGTCGTCGTCGTTGTAATCATCATCCACATCATCATCATTCACATCATTATCGTCTTCGTCGTCCTCATCATCATTATCCACATTATCATCATCAACCTAGTTGCATTCACTGCAGGACAAATGCTTCTCCTAAAGATCTCCATCCACGTATATGGTGTGCTAGCTGAGTCCATCCTTTCCCCCAAATTTTCGTAGCTCATATCTCCATCGAGTTCTCGGCCAACTTTTTTTCCAATTTGGGCTACCCTGCCAACTCGATTCGGTCTCGCGCATTGCAGACTAACATTTTTTCGGTGCTTTTCAATAAGGCCCTTTGTTTTTTGCGATAACTTCGATTCACATTCTGGCTGTTTTTCTGCTATGGCTAGTGCAGACCGAATCACCGCATTCTCGAAGTAATAGTTGACAGTGTCCACATGGCTGTCTTGGTTGAACAACACGGAGAATTTGTTCTCAAGTAACGATCCCAATTCTTCAAGTTTTTTTTCTACGGAGGGCAGGTTAGGCGTCTTCCGCTTTAGCATCTTTATTCTTTCCCTTCTTAAATCCAGGTGGACGCAACCTCTGACCATCCTGTGGTCACTTGTTTTAATTCTGCCAATTATACATCGTGTACCATGCGAGGAGTACCGGCCAGTTCAAATGAAGTCAATTTTCTTTTTCTTTTCACCATTGGGGCCTTTCTAATTCCATTTATTACTCTTTCTTTTACGGAAGAACGTATTGACGTTTCGAATGTAATTCCTTTCAGAAGGAGGCAACCAGCATTTACCGCGGCTGTTTCGAGAGCCTAAGCCAAATTTTGATACCCCGTGCTCCCCGAGCTGGGGTGCCCCTATTTTTGCATTTAAGTCGCCCCTGATGATTGAGTAAAGAGTTTTCTCTATTTCATTGCCTATTCACCATCTTCGTAAAATACGTCCACAGCCTCATCGTCGTAAGTGTCTCTACGTGCATAGACCTGCGCCACTTGCAACTTGGGCTTTTTGGTAAGGCTAATTGCAAGAGATGCTGCACGCTCATTAATGCTGCAAAATTCTACTATATTCTCTGCTATAGCCCTGTAAACCAAGAACCCTATGTCTAAGTGCTGTGTTTCAGAATGCCCGCTATAACAGAAAACATCCCCGGTGGGGCCCGTAGGGCACACTATAAATCCCTCCCCAACCTTTTTTGCCTGACTCAATCATGTCCTATCGAAGATGAGAAAGCTCAAGCAAAAAAAAAAAAAAAACCAATAAACTGGCTTCGTTCGAAAGAGTTTGAGCTATAAATGTAGCGATAAATAATTACCATTTGAGGCCTACCCGAACCTGCAGAGATCCCAAGCACCTTCTGCTGTTTGCCTTGCCTTCCCGCCACCTTGGGTAAGGGGCAATGCACCTGCTGAAGACTGAAGGCAAATGAATGTGGTTTGAAATGCATTTAGGAGGTTGTGGCAAAAGTACTCAAGCAAGGTTGCCATATTCTTGTCTGGTGAGTAAATGCTGTTTGTGTCCCTGGCAGCCTCATCTAGGATGGTTGCACTTCTCTAGTACAGCCTCCCCTGGTATCCGGCGATGTTATGACTTGGCCAGGGAGCATTTCGTGCCTAATGGTGTAATGGAAGGCGGTGGCTGAGAACCGGTGAAGCATGCTCAGAATATGTGGCTCCGTTGATGCACAAGGATTGTGACATTTATAAAGCACTGCTTTCTTCAACTCGAAGGATATTGTGCAGACTGGAGGTATGCGATCTGTGCTCCAAGCACACTTGCAGGTGTGAGGCATTACCCAAACATACAACGCATTGGAGGGGTAGCAAAGCGGGTCCCTGCACTAAACCTGACAGATTCTGTGCGATGTGGTGCAAATAAACATTGGTAACCCCTTTTCGGTCATCACTAACAGCCGCCGTTAAGGACAAAAAGAGACAGCAGCTCCACACCAATTGTAGTTGAAGATACGACGGCAAGGGAGCATGGGTGAAGTGACTAGGGACAATATGGTTTACTTTAACATTTGCGGTTAATGCGGAGGCTTTCTGTGTTGCATATTCATTTTGTTTATTAATATACAGAAAGTGTACCTCTCTCTAAAATCCGGTGTTATTCAGTATTTAATCTTAGCCACGCACATTTAGCTGACTCCACACCGCACCACGTCTTTTTTGCTCTATAAGTACACCTCCCTACGCCAAAAAACTAAGGCTGCGGAAAAGCTTGTATAGCATTAAATGACTGTGAAGGACGAACAACCAACTACAGAACGCACAAAAAAAATTAACTGTGACTTATTCGTTGCCGTTTAGGGTCTTTCGTGTGTTACAAACACCGCCAAGTTGTAGCCGTACTCGTGAGGCGCTATTATTAGCGCTACTATTAGAGGCACTTGGGCGAAACCCTAGACAGTTGTATGAGCTGCGCGTTTCAGCAATTCTCAATATAGCCTATAACATACGTTTCGCCACTATTTGGGCGATGGCTCGTCCACACGCTTCAGGAATGGTGCCAGTCGCGCTGCATAAACGGCGTAAAATGGCAGACGAGTGGTGTTTGTGCCCGTCTGGCGTCGATTGGGAGCTTAGGGAGCGCAGATGGCGCCAGAGCGAGAGCTCGGTCGGCGCGCCTATCGGTTGGCCTTCCTTTTATTTTTCTCATCTCCCTAGCGTGTTTCCAACGCGCCCTCTCTCGCAAGGGCTCCCGCCAACCGTTGATCCGGCGGCAAGCTGGTGTCGGGAACGCCATTACCACGGGAGCCGAGACGAATTAATCTGAGTGGTCTCACCCCTGTTGCTGCGTGTCGGCGTTTTCACGTATAGAGTGCATTTGTGTCTGCGTACGTGTGAAGCGCGGGTTTGTGTGAACGACCGCACGGATAAGCTTCCCCATCGGCTCCAGACGTTCGAACATTACGCTGGATCACCCGTCGTTTCTCGAACACACCTTTCAACCTTTGCTTTCCGACTCTTTAGATAACGACTCCCGTTCTATTGACTGGCGAACGGTCTCAGCATCTACTATTTGCCTTCTTCTTGCTTGTTGTGACATTTATGTTCTGTTTGTCTATCAATGAGCCAAAAAGATGTTTTGTGTCAAAACCTGCCGTAAAATAAAAATACAATGTGAATTTCTGCGCTAAATCAGCATTAGATACAAAACTTGCGATAGTGGTTCATGCAGTAGAGAGGGAACTCACTAGTGCTAAGCATGACGAAACGTACACCCGAAGGCTAAAACCAACATGTCACTTACAGCCGACTAATTCGGCGCAAGCGTCGGCTGTTTTCGAACGAGAAACGGGGCGGCGTATGTGTAGCGTCCAAGCAGCGCTTTGGGCTGATAGTGTCTGGCCACGGCGCCGACAAGTGCGTCAGCTACGGGTATTAGCCACACACGTTCGAAATGGTGCAGATAACTAACAAGTAATGTGGCGCGCTCGATGTTTGTAACTATCCACCAACGCCCTTCTTTCATTCACCACACATACACACGCACACGCACACGCACACGCACGCACACGCACACGCACACACACACACGCATGCACGCACGCACGCACGCACGCACGCATGCACACACACACACACACACACACACACACACACACACACACACACACACACACACACACACACACACACACACACACACACACACACACACACACACACACACAAAATAATTACACAAAGCCTTGGCAGCTGAATATGAAGGACCGGTTGACAGGGTGATGTTGGTAAGGTCTGGTTAGCGGAAGTTTAGCTTCTTGCTGCGCTTAAGTGTATAAATGAGAGAAAATGCGGGGTTTCCCGGTGTATAACTAGGACTTCTTTTCAGCTTGCAAGTTAGATTCGCTTCAAGGCTGACTTCCGAATAAAAACAAGTATTATTATGTAGGCTCCGCACGCATGCATAGTGAAGTTGAAATTTCTACATCTTTTTAATGAACACGTTCGACTTTTTGACCATGGTTTATTGGAAAAAGGTCGTCGTTATATTTTGTGAAGTCAATAAGCTCTCGCACATCTCAAAACCGATTGTATACTTCCGATGTGTCGTTTTCGTCTGAATGAACACAAACTTTTACAGTGAAGCGGTTATCTTATAGTGGGTAAGGGTTATTCGTGTCGTTCGTGCACGAGTAAAAGTTCATACACCGTTGCATGCCCACAGATAACTACATACCCGATCTGGTGCAATGGCCAACAGTCTACCATTGGGCCTAACGTTACGCTTTGTGTGACGTAGCTTCACATGTCTCTAGGCTCAACATTTGGGCTATCTGACGTTAACCCTATCAAGGGCGATAATACATACTCGCACAGGTGTACTGTTCGGCGCTTTCGGTCTCGTATTTTTCGGGATTTTTCGGTCTCGTGCGAGTACCAAAAACTCGCACTATGCGACCAGCATATGCTCACTGATACAAAAGCCAGAAATCAATGACGCCGACCGTGAGCATGTTCTGTGGTGTAAATACCAGTGAAGGAATGCTAATCTTGACAGTACATGCCACTCCTGCGAAGTCCAAAACAGACATTGAGACATCCATGCATTAGGCGCTGTGCGCGGCTAGACGAGAACGAGACACAGCAGTAGTTATCGTCAGGGAGTTTCATGTCAACCTTGCCAAACAAGACGAGGAGGAATGGTTCCAGGCTTTTGTCGTGGACAGTTATGCACTCGCGTGGTGCAGAAGAACCCCAATAAAACAACTTCACGTACAGATCGTGCTTGAATTTGGAACGGTAACAATGCGATTTCCACTACCTCTTCTCAAAAGCCGTAAAGCCTTACAGATCCTTACCCGCAGTTGTGGGGTTTTGCAACCGACCCTCTGCACATGGATTTCGCGGGGTCGGGATTGTGTATCACTATTTTTACTGGGTGTCATCGCCAGTGAAGTTTCCCTGCTCCTTTTATTATTTTTGTAGTTCTTTGTTTTTTTCTTTAATTTGTTTTGTAAACGCTACGCTGCTTATTTAGTCTGCGGGAGACTAAAATCACCTTCTCAATTTCTTGCTCTGAAGCTAAATCTAGGGTATTAGTCTGGTCGCTGTAGTGGGTGACGGATTAATTTAGACTTCCTGAGTATTATAACGTGGGCTGATATGTGGGTGTTCGTATGATCCTGCCAATGTCATAAAAACGGCGCCGGTGTCTGGAAGTCGAACCCACGACTACGTGCGTTGCAGCAGAGCGCCTAAGCCCTGCGTTTCTTTCTCCTTTCATTATTTTTTCTTTCTTTCTTTCTTTCTTTCTTTCTTTCTTTCTTTCTTTTCTATTCCCATTTTTAGTGTTTGCCCTCTCTTTTTCTTTTCGTCTTTTTCCTTGTTGTGACTAGAACGCTAATTGTTTCTACCCCTCATTTAGGTCTTCCGGTACCCCCTTCAAGCAACCATTCTGTATTTTAGGTAGAGCAAGCCATGCAGAAAACTTGACATTTCAGCACCCAAGCGAGAAAAGATTCGAAAGAACGAAGACACCAGGAACCGTTCCGCTCCGGGAAGAAGTGCTGGCACTCGTAACCCTCATGGCTACAAAAATGCGATGTCTGCACCACCTGGAAAAAATAAGAAGAGCATGTTGGGTGAAAGGAAAGGAACTTCAAAATGCAAATGAGGGCGTGAAGAATGAGAGGCCCAACATTCTTTGTTGGTTGCATTGTAAACTTCTCAACACACTTTCTTGTGTTAGCTCGGAGTTCTGCAGGCGATGCATCGGGCTTACGCTGTGTTTGCAGTAATCTCTTCTGTATTTTCAGACGCCTTACTTTGTCCTGCCGCTTTGTACACATGATCCCACCGTTTGTGCGAAAACATTCTAGGTGAATTGATCGTAATCGGAAAGCCTACGTTCCAGTAATGAAAATGGAATTCTTTGTTGCAAGTTGCAACAAGAACTCATCAACAAAGCTGACGGCTATGGTGATGGTAGGGAGGGGGATGGTAGTGGTGGAGGTAAATATAGTGTCGTTAATGATGCTGATGATGAACTTGTGGAGGAAGATGTTTAGGATAAAAAAACCCCGCAAAAACTAATCCGACCACAAATAAAATATTCTGTAAAGGTTAGTACTGATTGAAGGAGGAAAAGGGGCCACTTGTGAAAGTTACCATTTGCACAATGCATAAACTCACTTCGTAATAACGCATACCTCGGGAAGGGAGAAACGGTCGTAGTCAAGAAGACTGAAAGTGCATTGTTGCGTAAACATAAATAATAAAAGTTAATTTTCCACAACGTCGCGCTTTTCACCTCTTAATGTGGCAGGTTGCTTGTGAAAATAACACGATTAAAACAGCCTGCCGACAAAATTAGTTGTTAGTAGAAATAACGCATGATCTGCACCTAGTTGACCATTCGCTCTAACTATTACTCAATTTCCATAATGTCTGCATCGTTTTTGTAACTGCTGATTGCTCTGAGAAAGCATTACGAGAAAGCATTTGACTCGGTCGAAACCTCAGCAGTCATTAAGCCATTACGTAACCAGGGTGTAGTTGAGCATTATGTAAGAATACTAGAGGATATCTACAATGGGTCCTCAGCTACCATCATCCTCCATAAGGAGAGCAGAAAAATGCCTATAAGGAAGGACGTCAGACAAGGAGACACAATCTTTCCAATGTTATTCACAGCATGTTTACAAAAAGTGTTCAGAACGGTGGATTGGGAACAGGTGGGAGTAAGGGGTTAATGGAGAATACCTCTGTAACCTCAGATTTGCTGATGACGTTGCCTTGCTAAGTAACTCTGGGGACGAATTGCAAAGCATGCTTTCCGCACTGGACAAACAGAGTAGAACCATGGGCCTGAAAATTAATATGCAGAAAACCAAAGTAATGATCAATAACCGCACGACAGCACAGCGGTATGAAATAGGTGGCGAGGCAGTGGAAGTGGTAAGCGAATATATCTACTTAATTAGGCCAAGTTGTGGCCCCGGATCCCAGCCATGAGGCAGAGATAATTACAAGGATAACAATGGCGTGGAGTTTATACGGCAGACATTCTCAGATAATGAATGACAGCCTACAATTGTCCCTGAAGAAGAAAGTGTATGACAGCTGCATCTTACCGGTACTCGCCTACGGGGAAGTAGCTTGGAGGATCACTAAGAGGGTTCGACTTAAATTGAGAACGACTCAGCCGGCAATGGAGCGGAAGATGATAGGTGTAACATTAAGGGACAAGAAGAGAGCGGAGTGTGTCAGGGAACAAACGCGTGTTAAGGACATATAAGTAGAAATTAGGAAGAAGAAATGGACGTGGGCAGGGCAGGACGTGGGCAGGGCAGGCAAGATAACCGTTGGTCATTAAGGGTAACAAAGTGGATCCCTAGAGAAGGCAAGCGTTGCAGGGGGCGGCAGAAAGCTAGATGGGCAGATGAGATCAAGAAGTTTGCGGGGATAAATTGGTCGCAGTTAGCTCAGGACCGGGGTAATTGGAGATTAATGGGAGAGGCCTTTGCCCTGCAGTGGGCGTATATAGGCTGGTGGTGGTGATGATGATGATGATTACTCTGACCAGTGAACGATCTTCCTTGGGAACGGAGCGTCTGCCACAGACTCCCTCAAAACGCAACATGTCGGCTCTGCATGCCACGTCATCGCTGAAATGCCAAGTTGTAACCTTTGCTTTCTGAAGGAGCTGCGCCAAATTCTCCCGAGGAGAAGGATTTCATTTTTCAAGCAAATACTGCCGAACACCCACGAATTTCCAGGCGCGGCTTTTTCGGAGCCGCGTTAAGCGTGTTATTTCGGGCCATAAGTTTAAACGGGGACCGTAAGATCGCCGAAAGCATCTGTAGCTGTTGTTTTTGTTGGGTTATACATTCACTTCACGCTAAGTTACTCATCCGGCCTAAAATACGTTATATGACCGATAGGTATCATTAGAATGAAGGTTGACTATATATTTTACTTGAAATCAGTATAGTGCATAAATGCGGAGATGTAAAACGAAAGTTTTATTAAGGAACCTAATGTCGTGGGAAATGGGGTTAGGGATCGTTCTAATGGAAGTAAACTACAAACGAACCCGTATCAACATTAAGGTGGTCCTGTCATCGTGATTTGAAGACGATGTTCGTTTGTCGTTTCTCGCCAGCTACGGAGTGCTTTCTTTTATGGTTGCGCAAAAAAAAAAGTCTGAACATTAGCAGACCAAAGTTCGCTGTTTGTGCCAAAAGGAAGCCTGGGAATCGGAGCTCGGGAGTTCTTAAACGATTGGGAAATTTTGCGCGTTGATCTTGCTTTAAATATGTTTATTCTCTCTTCACGTCAATAAAATGAAGTTGCCGGAGATACAGCTTGCGCAAGTACTCATCACGATAAACGAGGCGCAATGCTGATACTTTAAAACAAAGCAAGAAAAAACATTGAAATTGCGGAATTTATCGATACACGGGCTGTCCGCTTCAAGGGTTTATTGTCAATTTGGATATTTTGGTGACAAAATGAAAAAATCAGCGTTGCCAGGATTCACACATTCAGAAATTTCGCTAATATTTTCACTTTGTTTTAAAAGCGGCGGGATTGTGTTTTCTTTTTTTTTTTTTGCGTGGCGCCATCACGAAAAGATACCAAGTTGCATGACGACAGGCGATTGTGCGGTGCAGAATCCTTTCACAAAGTGGGAGATAATTTCTGCGCTGAAAACGTGCAAGAAGAAAATTAAAAATTGAAGCCCAGCCTGAAGTTTTATTTATTTATTTATTTATTATTGTAGGGGTGAGTGAGTGAGTGTGAGTGAGTGAGTGAGTGAGTGGAAGGGGTGAGTGAGGAGTGAGTGAGTGAGGTGAGTGAGTGAGTGAGTGAGTGAGTGAGTGAGTGAGTGAGTGAGTGAGTGAGTGAGTGAGTGAGTGAGTGAGAGGTTTAAAGCACCGACGCTACACCGGCGATGAGGCGGGACGTAGTGGAGGGCTCCATGACCACCTAGTGATCTCTAACGTGCGCCGAAATCTGGGACACACAAGCGTTTTCGCTATTCGCCTCCATCAGAAAAGAGGCCGCCGCGGGCGGAAGGCGGGAATCGAACCCGTGTCTTTGGGCTCAGAAGCACAACGCGTTAGCCAATGAACCACCGCGGTGGGTCTGATGGTAAACGACAGAAAGCAATCGATGTTCTTTTTGTCATACAAGAAAAAATGTCCACGACGCCGACCAGGCAGTACTGTCATCCCAAAAGACCTACGCTAGAAATACTTGGAACTCTTCCTGTTACGAAAGAAAAAGAAGGCCTATAGTTTCAACGCTGAGTATACAGGCTCCTATGTACTGTAATATTAAAATGGGACGCTCTTCTTCTCGCTTAGTAGTGGTATAGTTAAGAAATGGGCAGCGTTCATTAATGCCGCAGTAATCGTGCTTTTACGAACCGAAATCTCATTGTTTTACCAAGCAGGAGCGGTTAAGTGCTGCTAGGCTGTATATGTCTCCGGTAGCCTTTAAGACAACCGCAAACTCAAACCGTAACGTTGCACGCAGACTGTTATTTTTTTACTCGCACCACAAAAGTGAAGCTGCCGCCAGACCCGAACAAAAATGGAATCCATTGCTTTTCGCAGACCTTCATGCTACTATACGTAGAAAAGCAGGACAGATCGAAGGGGAATCGGAGTTCGAACCGCATTTCCAGTTTTCGCCAGTTCGACGCCTCCTAACGTTTTCAAAGGTTGGGCTTGTGTTTTTGCTACATACCACGCTCTCCTCCCCTCTTCACTCTTCTACCGCGAGTCAGAGTTGTGTCAGGGCCACCACCAGGGTTGCCAGGTGTGGCGATTTGTCGCCAGGCTGGCGATATGTGGAGACTCGTGGCGACGGAAATTCCAGTGTGGTGACCTGGATACTTTCTGGCTCCTTTGAGCATTGGTGATTTTCTATATTTTCGGGCCCTTCCGATGCCCCACTTTCAACAAAGGAGCCTTGTATAATCTGTCAGTGCATTTCAGCCGTTCAGACAAACTGAACAAACAGAACAGAACAAAATTTAGGCAGATGGAGGTTGTGTTGCAAAGTCTAGAATAAGCCCCAAGAAATCAGTCACTCAAACACACCTCTGTACAGCGCTACTTGCCGGGAAAAAAATCGATATTTACCTTTCTCTTTTTATTATCCTCCACCTGATGTCGTATAAATAGCCTCAGACAATTCAAGCAACGCCATCGGTTCAAAGTGTAATGCTTCACTAGTTTACGGGAGTTTGAAATGTCATGCAGAGTGGTGCGAAGTGTGTAGTCACGGGAATATAAACAGGCAGCGAAAGGGGTTAAACAGTTTGTGCAACAAACGCCCATTCCAAGTCATTCATATTCGGTGAATGCTTCACCGAAAACTGCATATTTTAGCTTTTTTTTGTAGGCACTAGCAGAGTCCTTTAATGCTTTACTGGTCACGAAACTTCGGCGCTCGCTTCATATAGGGACCGCGCGCGCCACTACAGGCGCCACCGCCGCACGAAGGTCATCCAGCCGCCGCGCGTGCGGCGTATTTGCCAGCTCTTGGCGTGCAAACGCTCGCTGCTTTTGGTGTCTGCGCGCTGATTAAGTGTGTTTTTTTTCGTAGTAGTTAGCGATGAATAGTCCAGTAATTGTGTTTATCACCTGCCTTCAATGGGGTTTTATTTTTCGAAGTAAGTTACCGTAGACTTCGGCTGCGAACGGCAACGGCTTCTGTGTGCTCTGGCACAAGCGCTGCGCCGTCGTGTTTACGGATTTTTAAATCTATATTGCTTCTTTTCTTAAAGCAAAGTTGTAAATACCACACATGCGGTAGCTGTGTAGTGACGGACTGCTGCGGGCCTATTGATAATACAATAAAAAACTGAAAGAAACCAAGTACGCGTCGTTCAGACTATGCTTAATGAATCCGTTGATTGCTCTGTAATGCACAGAACGCTAAAAGAGATAGCCCAATAGTATTGTCGTTTCGATGAGTGGGTACATACTTCATAACATCTAAAAACGCTGCAGAAACGCGAAGGATCAAAACACGAAGAGATATATGTTACTCCATGTGTCTTTCTGCTTCCACGCTTTGCAATCCTTGCAAAAACAGGAAGCGAAAAAGAACAATGAAACTGTTTTTATCACACGCAACAAAAAGTTTCAAATGTTACGAAGGGATACAAAAGAGCGTGGTCCAGCGTACAAAAATTTATTTTTTCGCGCTGCGATGTGCAGCACACGGAGGAAACAGAATATTGCCACGTAGCCAAGAACGACGCAAAGCTTTTCTGAACGCAGCGAGCTAACGATCTCCTGCACTACAAAAGACTAGAATGAAACACAAACGTCTAAGAAGCAGTCCGCAGTGTGACGTGAACAGATGAACGTCGATAAGTGAGTTGCGCGGCGTTTGCTATGCATGCATTACTCTTGGAACGTTATTAATTTCAGATCCATGGAAATAGGATCGAGAACATTGTCGAAGAAACAAAAAATCAAGTTAGCGACAAGGTACCCGCCGCGGTGGCTCAGTGGCTAAGGCGTTGCGCTGCTGAGCACGAGGTCGCGGGTTCGATTCCCGGCCGCGGCGGCCGCTTTTCTGATGGAGGCGAAAAGCAAAAACGCCCGTGTGTACGAGATTTCGGCGCATGTTAAAGATCCCCAGGTGGTCAAAATTAATCCGGAGCCCTCCACTACGGCGCCCCTCATCGCCTGCGTTGCGTCGGCGCGTTAAACCCTACAATCAATCAAGTTAGCGACAAGGTGGCACCCTTTCCATATCAAACAATATTGCCCGATGGGACGTACGACAAAAAGAGCAAACGGGCGCTCCGGTTGAAACGCCAGATAAGAAACCGGAATCGGCCACGCGCGGTTACAAAACAAACAAAACGAACCCTAAGGGATAATTCGCGGAAATATGAAAAGTAAAAGCACAAGGATGTCCCAAAGCTTTTTTACACGCGAGCCTGAGCGCAAGGTAATACAAGTTTACAAACAGGTAATGAAGCACCGCTACAACCCGACTGATATGACAAAAATCCGGCCTTGTACAATTCTAGGCCCACGATGCTCTCAAAGGGTACATTGCTTTTTCCATTCTCACACACAGTGCATTTCCACACACTGTCGCACACTTATAATCAAAGATGAAATCTCCCGTTGCTTGCCTTGGGATGGCACCCCTCCATTTCTCACACAGCTGCCCGTCGCTCGGTCAACAGAACAAGGAAACATTTTCTGTGGTATCGTTGTACAAGGAACGACATCCCGGGACGCAACACATGTTCGGCATCGTCATTGCACTACTTAAGTCGCATCACAAGAGCGCGATATGCACGTTACATTTTTTTCACGCACAAAACAAACACAACTCGCCGCGGCTCCGCCGTTCGAGCCAGCGCAACGCCGCCCGAGGAGTGACCTCAGTGAGAGGGTGGCGCCACCTCGCGGCGGCCAAATGCAGCATATGAAGCTCTCCCATTGAGTTACGGAGCAGTTTCGTGACCAGTAAAGCATTGAAGGACTCTGGCAGTAGTAAACCACTGTCGCTCTCCCGCAAAACAGCAAACGAATAAAACATGTAATACCGTTTTATACTTGGAATTTCTGAAAATTGTCCGCGAAGGTAATCAAAACAACTCACTAGCATCGCCTTGCTGAAATGGCGACTTTTCTGGCTCCCGTCCAAATACTAAGAGAGCGACTTTTTTTAGGTGCGGAGTACCTTAGGACCGCACAATGTCCGTCCGCGTCCATGCGCATAGAGCATTTACAAGCGCAAAAAATCACACTGGCACTGGCACCGGCAAGATTCGAGCCTGTGTCTGGCAGACTAGACAGAGTTAGTGTCAGTCGTCTTACCCATTGGGCTACGACCGTGAGTTAGTACCCGAGAGTCAAATGGCTTACTCCCTCGCCTGTAACGCTGCGGAGTAACCTAGGACCTCCCAATGCCCGTCCCCGTCCAACCGTGCGCACACCACCATCAAGTGAAAATCAAGCGAAATTCGATTTAATCCGTGAGTTGCAGTTTCATTAAGGAAATAATCAAGGTGCAACTCACGGCTCAAATCGTATAACGGTGGGGGGGGGGGGAATCGGATGTCACTCGGGGCGCAACTTGGATTGGATGTCATATGAGTCTCCGTAATCCGCACCCTCGCCATCATCCACGGAATGGAGATGCTGCCTTTTTTTGGTTGCTTGCTTTCGGCAATTTCCCGGGAACATTGTCTTCTGAGGACCTGGCAATCCTGGACATTACCCAAAGCTGAAAATGAAAAAGGAATACAGCAACAAGCTTGAGCCGTGAAATGTCTTTCGCTGTATTGATCTACTTTTTAAACTTTTATGTGCGCGTGCTTGCGGGAGTGCGGGGACTATTAAGGCCAGTTTTCGTAAAATAAAAGGCGCTTATTGCCACTATGGGTATAGCTCAGACTAGAAGGATCCAGAAGCGGGAATCATGACTTCTCGACCATCTCGTATTTTGCTCATTAAAAAGAGTAAAATGGGCGAAATAAAATTTTATATCAGTTTTTTGCGGAGGATTCCTAAGAAATCCAGTTTTTTTGTAATTTCTTAGCGGAAAACCTGTCTCAACTTCAACCGGCAGCCTCAAGAGTACAAGCCACTTGAAGATACTGTTTCAGGGTGATCAATAGTCCAAAGACAGGTTCCAAGCCCGCATTCCCTCATTAGGCCCATATCACTGTGGAGTGTCGGCATCAAGATGCAATCTGATTCTGTGCAGGGTTCGGAGCGTAGTGTGAACGGAAGACGACAAAGCTGTACTTATCGGGGGAGGTTTTTCGCACGTGCTAGAAATAATCTGATTAGGCTGACTTTTACCTAGTTTTCCTACTCTCCACTCTGTTGTTTTTTATTGTTTTCTTTCTCTCTCTCTCTCTTGAACTTCGACTAAATTCTTTCTTCTGCTCCACTATTTTGTGTCGTATGATTGATTACAATCGAAAGGAACTCTTATTGGCCAATCCCCTTAAGTGGGTATACGCTAGTTTTTTGGGGCCACCACGACCACCACCGCTTGATCTCGCCCCACTACAGTCATCATGGGTAGTCAGTCAGCGGTAACGTTAGGCTGGTTGGGTAAAAATCAAGGCAGACTGCTATTACACGTCAATGAGATCTGTCTGCTTTGATTTTTACCCAACCGGTTTAAACGTTACCGATCATCCACTACTCAATCACTGTAGTGGAAAAGCTCTCCCGTACCAGGCCCTTTCCAACTGGCGGATAAAGGCGACATAGCCATGCCGTGAATAACCAGGAATTAATAAAGCTGCGTGCCACTACGGTAAGATTACGTACATGCTTATTTGGTTCTTCTCTTCATTGCCCCGGATGGCCTGCACAGTACCAAGGTTGATTCTCGCATTGTACGTCCTCCTTGGTATGGTGGCATATTCTTGGCTTGCTGGGGGAACCTCTAATCGCCATTACAAACAAGCACACTGGGCAAGTCGGAAATTTCAAAGGGAATATATATTTTTAAATTTCGCTGCACGACGTCACGAAGACAAGGAAGTACACAAGAGGAGCGCTTGTCTGCTCCTTTCGTGGAGGTTGTTACGTCGGGCGGGTAGATTTCAAATGTGGTGAACTACCATTTTTTAAACAACATCGCAGCCTTAGGCACAGCACTGACGCTGGCTATCACACATACCTTTTTCATCCCAAAATAAAATGGCTCTCAGAAAACTGTTCTGACGCAGAAACATACGCGGCGCAGTATGGTTGATATGATGCAACATATGATATAATATGATGTGATATAATTTAATTTCGTCTACATTTAAACCTAAACGTGGGTGCGTGCCCCAGTAAAAGGAAAGATGTTAATTTAAAGATTGTTTTCTGTATTTTTTTTTGTCGCGTAATATGCGGGTATATCCACCTTATATTCCATCATGGCCGCCGACAGGCGCCGCAAGGCTGCGCGAAGCGGCTCTAAATCGATCTTGCTCCAACTAGAACACCACGAAAGAAATAGCACCACGTTTGCTCACTATGAAGGATCTTACGCGATTTAACGCTTCATTATACTGGTTTCGTAAGAAGTGCCCGTAACGAAGGTTGGTAAACAACGTTAATTTTTCGCTTCTCACCGCTTCCCGCAATTCTCCCGCGT
Source organism: Haemaphysalis longicornis (assembly GCA_013339765.2). Classification (NCBI taxonomy): domain Eukaryota; kingdom Metazoa; phylum Arthropoda; class Arachnida; order Ixodida; family Ixodidae; genus Haemaphysalis; species Haemaphysalis longicornis. Next base: position 153,561,740 of record CM023451.1, read on the forward strand.
ACGTTTACGAAAATGTCGTAGCTCTTGCTTTAATTCCCCGGAGTGATAAAACAAATTATGTCCTGCTCGGCCCCGCTGAAGACGTACGTAAGAATGCGAAGTTTTATAAACCTGTGTGGCGCAAGAAATGCCTTGGTCGGACGCTTGACAACGACGCTCGTTTCACGGTGGACAATCGTGCGGTGGTGCAAGCGGGTGTGCTTTGCTGCATGTGTTCATGCAGAGCAAATGTACGGACACACACAGTGATGAAATAGGCCCCGCAATAAACAGTAAGGGCGGCATTCCCCACATTTCAAGTGACCACTATCCCTTGCGGTGAGTACTGTTTACGGTGTACACATATGCAAGTAAGCATTCCCGAAGCAATAAACTCCGCGACACACAAGTAATGCTGCCGTTTCCAACGTCCGTATACTTTCCAAAACTGAACACCACTGCACGGTGCGGAAACGGCGGTTAAGGTTTAACAAACATCTCTACCAGCCATTTTAAACGAAGCACAGAACGAATGAGTTTTCGGGGACCATTGAATTACCACCGACGCAACGCACTATTTTAAACGCTCACCTCGTGTTTTCTTTACGTGGGCTGGTTGGCATGCAGTTTCCTCGAAACTGATAGAAGTTGCCGTGCGAGCTGTCCTGCTACGTCAGCATTTTAGCCCTGCAATAAATTTTCCTAACCACGCTCCTCTTTTACTCGGCTTCCTATATCCCAGCTCTTCCTTTATTGCCCGTCCTTTTCCCCACCCCGTCTAATAAAATATCTACCAGATACTTTCCTCACCGCACTTAACGCAACCACTTGGGAGCGTGTCGGTGCCTGTGCGTTTACGTGTCTCATAAAATCCAGTCGTTCGTAATCGTTTACTGCTGCATTTCGGTGTGTTTGGTTAAGTACTCGCCACTGCTTTTCCGGGAGTTTTGCTCCACTTAGGTATGACTGGGATGCAGTTTAGACGCATTCCCGTTATCCTCTTATCCACAAACCCTGTGATCATCCCTTCCGCCAAGTCCCTTATCGCTTTAATATGCACGCACGGTGGGTACCGACGACATCTCCGGTCGCCGGCGGATGGCAGATTAGAGATGGAATTAGGCTGGTGCGTCAAACTAAGCTAGTATATCGACAGCCATCGCAGACTCGTAGCGATCTCAGTAGAAGAGGCATGTCTTGATGAAGTCTGTAAGGGGTCTTGAGTGTCTACTTGATCTTATCGCGTTGGCTCAAGAGCGCTGGTGCTAAGAAGCACCCCGTTTCTTTCTCCCCCAATTCTTGGTTTATGCATACAATGCAAACGTGCAGCCTTGTCGAACCTTCGCATTCTTTGGCTGGTTGAAAAATGAACACAACAACTATGGACAGCGCCATAAAGAGGCATGGACATGAGCCACATGCCATATTAAGCTTTAACAAATCGGCTACAAGGGCGGTTCTGGTAACCGAATACAATAAAACAAAATGTCCGGTAGCCGAATTGATTAGCACCGCTTATGTCATGCAAAGGTTCAGGTTTCGATCCCCATACGGGGAGGGGGGACTTTTGCTTGACTTGAAGAACAGTCGAAATAATTCCCCCTATTGTAAACCTGGCGCTCGGGCGCATATCGGATGAATGGTGCAGCTCAGTAAACAGTAGTTAACTGGAATCCCTTTGTTCTTACTTTTCTAAGTGTTCTGGATTCTTTTTTGTATATTTATTTGCCCCTGTTTACTATTTGATGGTGAAAATTACTTGATTTTATGCCTGTAGCATCGACTATAACCGATCACTGAATTTTGTACCGACCTCTCCATTTACGCATTACCTTGAAAGGGACCTTAATGATGATGTAAATGATGGTGATGATGAAAATGATGGCGGTGATGATAATGTCGCTGAAGAGGACGACGGCAATGATAACGCAGACGATGACGGCGACGATGACGACTCGGGCAACTAATGTTTACCTCAGGACGAAGACATCGTATCCTACTCACACCAGCGGAAAATTACCATCTGAAGCTTTCATGTACAAGAAATATGACGGCATGCTAAAGCTTTTATTCGCGTTGTGCAACCATTAATGTCTGTGTAGGCTGGAATGAGGCCCACATTGTTGCGTGCAAGCCGAACAGAAGCGCGGAACTGAAACTGAAAATAACGCGCTAAGACACGCACCCGTCATATAGGGCCGTGTTCTGAGTCCCTCCTCCACTCCATTTCCTTCCTCCACTCAGCTGAGGGGAGGATTCCGCAATGCTTATGCATGGGTAAGCGATTTAAAGGGTCTCCTTCATCGGAGGCTCGAGTGGATGAAGGCCTCAGAATACCAGAGATATTCACGAAGAGAAAGTTGGCTCCGAGGAAATTTAGCTCCAAGAGCTTCTTCGTTCTCGCCGGACGTCATCAATATTGTATAATGCAGAAATGGTTGATCCAGAGACGGCCTGAGTTGCGCAAAAAAACTTCGTTAACTAGCGGCTACCTTCCAAGAGTGAGATGTATGGAGGTGGTGTAGTGTGCGTGAAAATTGGAGTAAAGAAGAAAAAAATAAATACTGAAGAATAATGAATGAAGCCTGGGGCGTTTCATCATAAACCCCACAGCTTTCTTTAGCTAACGTATTTTTTGTTTTTGTCGCTGTCTTTAAGTGAGAAAAATCGTCCTAGTTTTTCCTTCCTGCCACGTTGATGGCCATGAATTTTTAAAGCTGGGTGCCTTGAACTGTCATTATTTTGGAGAGCGGTGGTGTTGATAATTCATTGGATTGACAGAGCTGTTTAATCAACGCATCCGCTTTCACGAGCACGCGGGAGAACACGTAGCCTTGAAAATTTCACCGGAATTTCGTCGAGAGTTCGACTGCCACAGCATTCACCGAACGGACGACGCCTTCGCTGTCATTGGAATTGCGTCGACGTCGTTACATCTTCCAGACACTTTTCTCTTTCCCTGGCAGCTCGAGTGGAAGAAAATCCATTCCCGTCCGGAACAGCGCAGCTGGCAGAGGCAAGCGGGGCCATCCACCCCGACCCTATACTAAACCTTGGCTCACTGAGCTTCACGGTTGTGCGCTTCGAATAAAAGTTGGCCCAGAGCCGTCATGGTGGAGATTCGGCTACGTTCTTTTCTTTTTTTCTCCACTCATTTTGGGCTTTTTTCCTCGCTTGTGCGTGAACTATTTATTGTTGTGCATACATGACGCAACCATGACTCAAGGCATGGACAGTATTTGTGGGAGACTTAGTCTTTTCTCCCTTAACCATCAACGCCGGCGTTCACTCGCCGTAGCATAATGGCTTGGGCGATAAAAAACGAAGTCAAGGTAGCGGTTCCCCTCTGATAGATGGTGCTTCGAGTCGTTTTATTTCGACGTGCTACTTCAGTTGTCAAGGTTATGTACCAGGCTTTACGGTGAGAGGCACTCCGGCTGATGTCTACCGAATTACAGCTACCTTTAATCCGCCCACTGCGTATGGTTTGTTCTCTTCGCTTTTTTATAAGACAACGTATGAGGACGCAGGTATCTTTATTTTCTATTTGGGTCTGGTGTGACCGAGGGAAACATACCGCGGCGCGCACCTCTATTTGAATGCAGCCTCTCATATCGATGATTGCCTTGCGGACGCGACTCCTGCAAGTAATAGCTTGCTTTTGCTGGATCATGAACTCTTACGGCGTGCACTTCGGGTCGGTCAAAACGGTTCCAAGCAATAACCCACCGCTGTGACTCAGTGGCTAAGATGTTGTGCTGCTGAGCCCAAGGACGCAAATTCGGTTCCCAGCGGTGACGGCTGCTTTTCTGATGGAGGCGAAGAGCAAAACGGCCTGTGTGTTCGAGAATTTGGCCCATCGTTAAAGATCCTCAGGTGGTCAAAATTATCCGGATACCTCCACTACGGTGCGCCTCATAACATATGTAGTTACGGCGCGTTAAACCCCATAATCAATCAATTTCAAACAATATTGACCGGTACCCGACCACTGTGAATGTGTCGAGCGCAAGTCGATGGCCGATTTGCTCAAAATAAAGTCAAACAAATAAACCCGTTTTGTCAAATGTAGAGGGTGTCGCACCACAAAAGCAATACACATTATGCTCCAAAGATTCCCAACATTTTTTCTTACATCGAAAACTCATTTAAGGAATACTTCACCGGACCCTGTGTGAGGAGCAACTTCATTGGACTCCGATGTTTCTAGGTCGCCCTTTCCAGCGGCAGGCAGAAGATGTAGGATTCTTCACATATATAATTTATTAAATTCTCTTTTCAGTTCCGGTGGTTGTTTCGTTGGGTACACCATTTAAACGTACTCGGTCATCAGTACCAAACACTTGTTTTACTAATGCAGTTTCGGTCTGCATGCACCTACCAAAAGATTGTTTCAACCGAAGGTTATATACTAGGCCGTTTGGAGGGCGCTGACCACGCAGAAATGGTATGAGACTGAAATCAACTTGTTAATGCGGAGACCCCCCCCCCAATTGCAGGAAGCCCTGCGTTTGGACCGATGGCATGCTGGTCCCCAGTGCACATGATTTCATGCCTGGTTTTGACCAGCGCTACAATGGTTATGCTGGGAGTTCATAAGTTTGAACATAAAGTGATGCCGAATGTGGCCAATGTCGACAGCCTTATCCCCGAACAGCAATTTTTTTTTAATTTTGGTTCATGAGTATCTTCTTTATTTAGGCGCGAAACATCGGCGGCTTTATTTGATTATTCCGAAGATATGTGAGTGGCTGAGACACCTTCAGACAACGTCGTCATCTCTTCAATGCGGCCATTTGGATTTCTCACGTGACGCACTGAAACGAACGTTCGAGGCGAGTTTGAACCTTTTTTTTCTTTTAGATGCGACGCATATCCTTAACTCGCGTATCCCGCGTTGTCGCGGCGTAGTCCGCATCCCTCCCCCATTCTCCTCGCCGCGGCAGCTGCGCGCTCCGCCGCTCTCACCGCAGCGCCATCTGTGCGTCAGCGCGGTCAGCGCGCAGCTTGCGCTCGGCTGCGCTCGCTCCCGTCGCCGTGCCAGCCGTGCGTTAGCGCGCAGCTTGCGCTCGGTTAACACATGCGGATGCGCTGCTATGCGCTGCTCTCTCTCCCCGCTCAGTCATTCCGCCGCTCCCGCCGCCGGGCGCTCCGATAACATCCTCCGATGATTTGAATAGATGATTTGAATGGGGGCTGCCGTTGCGTTTCCGTTATGTTAGCGATGTCAGCGTGTGAATTGCTGTTGTTGTGTATCCTATTTACGCAGCATGTTCACCCCCGATGCGTCGCATCTACCCCATGGTTCCCCTTGCGGGAAGATGGTGTACATTTTTTTCTCCGCTCTTCTACCAATCGACAAGGGCCCACCGCGAGTAGCTTCTCGTCTAACATAACGGCAAAAATCGCGGCTTTTTTATTTAAGAATTCTCTTCCTTTTTCTCTTTCTCTATTTCTCTCTACCTCTTTTTTCTTCTTTGACATGCGTTTCGCAAGTTTTTCGCGAGAGTAGTCCGGAAGAAATGAAAGTAATGTAGCTTCATCGATGGCAGGACGTGCTTCCAAAAATATTTTCTTGCCTCGAAAAAAATCCTCTTTTCTGGAAAAAGGGATGACTGGCCATCTTCAGAAGCTCACTTCGTGTTTTTCTTTTCGACCTTTTTTTTGGAAACTCCAGGGCCGCGAGATTGAAGGCCTGAACTTCTTCGTTCGAAGGGTGCCACGGTGATGCCATCAATTTTTATCCCGCCCACGCATCGGGCGGGCCACATCTGTGAGCGACCTGCCGACAGGGCACGGCCACTCATCGCCGAGCAGGCTGCAAAAAAGTCATCACGCAATAAAAAAAGAAAAATACACCAGTAGGTAGAGAGATAACTATACAGAATAAAACGGAGATACATCGGCAGCGAGAAAATGTTGAGCGTAAAAAAAATGAGGACTCGAGCTGTTCCGAGCTACGTGGGTGCGATTTAAAACTAAAATCCTGGCTGCCCGCTCGTCGGCATGGTGGTGAACCCACGCCGGCAGAACGGCGCACAGTTCGCATTCTTTGTACGAACGGAGTACGTGAGCGACAAGGTCATGTCGCTGAAACGGGGCATTCTGCCAAATGGTCAGTCAAAGTTTTTGTTCAGAACTACGATTCTGTCTTTTCGCCCCGACATCGTACCACCCCCGGTAAACTTAAGTACATCCCCACCTTGCAAACGTTGGAAATGGATTCAGAGCACCAAAAAGAACACGTAAAGGCAGGGAAGTGCATGTTTTTTCGGTTGTTCTGATGCCTCCTGTCTCTCTCGGCCCTTCCCTTTTTTCCCCTGCCCTCCCTCCCTCCCTCCCTCCCTCCCTCCTCCTGTCTCTCTTTCTCTAACTAGTTCGCTTTCTCGCGTTTTAGCTCCTGTTTCAAGAGCAGGGTTTTTCAAGTAGCTTTAAGTTTCACAACTTTTCCCTCCCCCACACTCCTGCAACAAAAATATTAAAAAAAAGTACCTAAAACACACGTCCGTGAAAACGTATGCGCTGCTCAACTACTGAGTCAAACTTTGCTACAGATAACATCCTTCGCTGCAACAAATCGTAATTAAAACTCTCAAGAAAACGCGCAGTAGTTTTATTTTTAACACTAGTTTGCCAGGAAAACTAGACGGGAAACTTGCGCAATAATTAAATATTCATCGCGTGATTTCTGTGAGGTTGTATTCACATACAGCAGTTTTCCTCGGAATTTGTCGGGAAAGAAAGAAGCGAATACGAGGCAGAAATTGAATAAAATCGAGCAGAATAGCAGTATTTTACTAAGTTAGTATTTTACTAAGTTAGTAAGGGTCTGAAGTGGAACATATGCATGTGCTATCTGGAAGATGTCGTCATTTTCGGTCGCACTTTCGACGAGCATAATTCCCGCCTAGCTGTTGTGCTTGACTGCATACAGAACGCAGGCCTCGTATTGAACTCAAAAAAATGTCGCTTCGGCGAGCGCCAAGCCCTTGTTTTAGGCCTTTTGGTTGACAAGGATGGTGTGCGACCAGACCCGAACAAGACTGAGGCTGTTGCGTCCTTCAAAGAGCCACAGTCTGTAAAGGATTTAAGAAGTTTTCTTGGCCTCTGCTCGTATTTTCGACGTTTCGTGCCCAGATTTGCTGACATTGCGTCTCCCCTAACGCGCCTGCTTCAAAAAGACGTCCCTTTCATCTGGACTCCAGAATGTGAAGAAGCTTTCCGCCAGTTGAAGTTTGTGCTTACATCGGGTCCAATCCTGCGCCATTTCGACCTCTTGGCCCCTATAGAAGTTCACACAGACGCTAGCGCAGTGGGAATTGGTGCCGTGCTAGTTCAACGTCATGATGGCCGTGAACACGTTATTGCTTATGCCAGTCGTTCGCTGAGCAAAGCCGAGCGTAATTACACGGTCACGGAGCAAGAGTGCCTGGCAGTCATATTCGCGACTCAACGCTTTCGTTCTTACCTGTACGGCCACAGCTTTACCGTAGTTACGGACCATCACTCACTGTGTTGCTTGTGAACCTCCGCGACCCTTCAGGCCGTCTTGCACGGTGGGCTTTGCGTCTTCAGGAATTCAACTTTACGGTCACCTACAAGAGCGGCCGCAAACATTCCGACGCCGACTGTCTTTCCCGCCTCCCAATGGAAACAACAGACGGCGATTCTGATAACCTCGACGACTATCTTGCAGCTGTGACCACGAGTTTCCCGACCTCAGTATATTCAAGAAAGCACAACTGCAAGATCCGCACCTAGCATCACAGTTCCATTCAACACGTCACAGTCCAGCGCGCAGCTCCTTCTGTGTGCACGACAGGTTACTCTACAAAAAAGAATTACTCGTCAACCGGTTCCCGATTTCTTCTTGTGGTTCCCCAAAGCTTACTTACTTCGGTTCTCCACACTATGCATGACGATGCCACTGCGGGCCACATGGGACTTGCTCGGACGCTTCATCGCACGCCGCCAGCGCTTTTACTGGCCCAAAATGCGTCAGGTGACAGAACGATACGTCGCTAGTTGCCCCCGAATGTCAACAGCACAAGACTCCTGCGCCATGGCCACTCGGTCAACTACATCTGGTAAACCCACCGCACTCTCCATTCTAGAAAGTTGGTATCGACCTGCTCGGTCCATTCCCACGGTCAGCTCCCGGTAACCGTTGGATAATTGTCTGCGTGGACTACCTTTCCCGTTACACAGAGACCGCTGCGCTCCCATCAGCTACTGCCACCGAGGTCTCTAACTTTCTTTTGCACCGTATTCTGCTCCGCCACGGCCCGCCTCGCGTCATCATCAGCGACCGTGGGCCCCAATTCACCGCCGATGTTGTCGAAGAACTGCTCCGGCATTCTTTCTCGCAGCTTCGTCACTCAACCCCTTACCATCCGCAGACGAACGGCCTCACTGAGCGCACCAATCGGACACTTACGAACATGATAGCTATGTACATTGATTCCAAACACAAAAAACTGGGACGCCATCTTGCCATTCGTTACGTACGCATATAATACCGCCCGCCACGAGACACAGGATACAGCCCTTTCTACCTCCTTTATGCGCGTCCGCCGTCGAGCACTTTGGACACGATTTTTCCGTTTTCTGTGAACGATGACCGCAGCGTAGCTAAGACTCTGTGCCTCGCTGAAGAAGCCCGTCGAATCGCTAGGTTACGTACTCTGGCCTCGCAAGACCGGTCGAAGTTGCGCTACGACAGCTGCCACCGAGACATGTCGTTCAGAAGAGGAGATTCTGTGTGGCTTTGGACCCCCCTCCGCCAACGCGGTCTGTGTGAAAAGCTTCTGGCACACTACACAGGGCCATTTGTAGTTCTCAATCGTACCAGCGATGTGAATTACGTCATCTCACGGCTCCTTAGAAATGGCAGACGAAGCAGCAAGTCTCAAACAGTTCACGTGGCCCGACTCAAACCCTACTACTCACGTGGCATGCCTTGAGTGGCCCGGAGGGCAACGTCTCCACCGGGGGAAATGTTACGCTGTCTACTCACGGTCCACAAGGTCAAGTGTCCCAAGGAATTGACCAACGAATTTAAGGGACTGTGTTGGCAAGGTAGAGAAAGACGAGGTTGCTAGCGTTCGCGGCTGCAGTCGAGTCGAACATACTGAGCTACCCCCTTGTTGACTTGGCAATAAACCGTCGTTCCCCGCACGTAACACTATTATATTAGAATGGTAGTAAAAAGAATTGGGGTAGAGCAGAAAGAAATGTTCCCGTCATGAGCATCTTCGGAAGTTCCTTTGGCAGCCTTAAGCACAATGCACTTACAGCGTCAGCGCCAGAGACGTTCCAGAAAAATGTTGAGCAAATAGAAGAAGTTACCAGCTTTACAAGCAATTGAGAGCGGTTCCTCACTCCTGCGTAAATACCTGGTTGTCATTAAAAAAAGTTTTTCACTGACGAGTAGCATGCAATTCGGGGAAAAAAGCAAAGTGGTTGACCGCAGCAGTTTCCTTAAGTAGAGCGGTGGCTTTAGGGAAGAGGGCGGCAAAAAAGTTTGATGTGTATAAGTTTCGCTGGCTGTCAATTGATTTCTTTTCTTTTTTTTTTGGGAGGGGGTCATTTTTCTGGTGGTGAGTTTACAGCTGGGATAGGGTTTCATAGCAACTGAGAAGATTGTCATTGCGGAGGCTTCGGAATACAAGCCTCACTTAGTTCGCTTTTTCCGCAGACGAGAGTACGGCTTTTGCCTTGCCGCGTTAATTTTTCTCAGCCTCAACCATAATGAATTTGACAGTTATAATTTTACTGTACTACTCGTTTTTACATTCCTGATGTTACTGTTTGCAAGCCCTCTTCTTGTGGTTTGTCGTCAGAACGATTACGGAGAGCCCCGCCCCCCACCGAGGGAACGAGCTCAAACGAAAAACAAAAAACAAAAACTGCAGCCTCCCCGTGATAACCAATTTAGCCGCAGGTGATTTGTAATGCCTAACGACGTCTCATTCGTAATTCCGTTCGCACTAACGTCAATTTTCCCGGGCCCAGGAATACAAAAGCGGCAGAAAATCTCGGAAATAAAAGGGGATAAAATTACCTGCCAGCTGGGAATAACGCCGTTAGCGATATATATGTAATGTGGCAATTAAGGAAAAACGGTCCGAGTTTGAAGTTTCTCGTGCTTCAACTTTTTACTGATATGGGAGCAAGACTTAAGTGAAATCGATGGGGGCACGGCACTGGAGCGGAAAAGCTCCGGCAGCGTTTGTTTAAAATCGGGAAGGGAAGTGGGCATGCGTATAAGTTATAGTTTTCCTGGGCTAGCACCAGGAAATGCCACATTGCAGGTAAGTCGGTTGGAAAGCAATATTGCAAAAAGCTTTCTTCTTTCTTCTTTCTTTCTTTCTTTCTTTCTTTCTTTCTTTCTTTCTTTCTTTCTTTCTTTTTTTCTTTCTCTGTTTTTCTCTCTTTCGTTCCTTCCTTCCTTTCTTCCTTCCTTTCTTCCTGTTTGTTTGTTCCTTCCTTTTCAACTTCTGTTTTCTCTCTAATTGTTGGCTTCCCAACCTCACACATTCACTTAAGTGCATTGTAATCATCCCCATTTGGGGTAGCAAGAACTGACTGCCTCTAGCAGAGCTGACCTTTCCAGCGCATATTAAAGAGTTCTCTCTCTGTCTCTCTCTCTTCTTTCGTTCCTTTATTCATTTCTGTTCCCTTTCCCTTGATCCTTTCTTTCTTGATTTCTTTCGGTTTTCTTCTGTTCGTTCCTTCTCTCTTTCTTTTTTCGAAGAACAGCCCTTCAAATTCGCTGCTGCCTGCGGGAGTTAGACACTAGAAATAAGGTTAACCTGCTGTGTGAGCACGTCGGAACAAGAAAATAGTGCAACACCATCAGCCTGTCAGCCTGACCTTTCTTTTTTTTCGCGGAAGGAAGCAGCTGAAGCGAGTAGCTAAGATATAACCAATCCTGTCAGTCCGTATCACGATGATTCAATTTTTCTCTTCATATTGACAGGATGTACGACGGCACGGGGGAGAGTGGTGATTCGTTTACTAAATTGATTTCTTTAGAAATGGGTGAGGGTGTTTGTGTTTTTTGTTGCTGCTTTTAACAGTAATTGTTATCCTTCCCTTGGGGCCCGTGAGGGCGATACAAGCGTCAACGAGATGGGTAAAGACGGGAGCCTTCTGCTTTAATAAACACGAAGCCCCAGAAAAACTAAACGAGCACTAAAGGGTGTCCGAAAACCCTGGCGTGTTGACAGTTTCATCGTGTTATAGACAGCGAACGGCGTCAAACAAAAATTAGCCCCCTTACACTCTGTGAAGAAGGATGACCAGCAAAGCTGGACGCAGTCCACGGAGTGCACTATAAACAAAACATGTTTATCGTAATTTGCGATGGAGCACACTTCCTAGCCACGTCCGATGGCGCACACTTCCCATCAGCTGAATGAGCCTCTGAAGATCCAACCGTTGTTCTTGCAGACAAACATGGAGCTGCCTGTGTCCCCCCTACCCCACGTCGTAAGCATCTCACTGTTGGCGTAACACACAAACCCAATCCTTTCTACCACTAAAGACTCCGGACAGGTCACATTTGGACATTTAAAGTCCGCGTTTAAACCACGTACCAGCATAACGGACATGCCATCCATCAGTACGGGCATGAAACCTATAGCCGCGCGTGCACGCTCTCTCCCCCCTCCCCCCCCCATCCCTCCCACTGTTTTCCACTTCAAACCTGCGCACGCATAACCCGGCAATCGTTCATGTGCGCGCGCTTAGAAGTGACAGATGCGTTCGACAATATCTCCTAAAAGCCTTCTGAAGAAGTGTTTTTGGCTTACGCTGGCGTTGCAAGCGGGAAAGTTGCGGTTCATCCGGGAAGGATTCGCCGCTACTCGACGAGCAGAACTTAGGGCGGTAACAGGGGCGCCAGCAGCTTTCCTTCGTTTTTGCCCTCGTTCGCAATTGTGTTCGGGCCAACGCTTCAATTCTTGCTCTTCTTTTTCCAAATGAACGACATGCATCCGTGCCATAATGATTTCAATTCTTTGAAGCCCTTGAGCTCTATTCTCGCGTACAAACATGTGGATGTCCGTTTTCCTTCCACCTCGTATGCATCTTGCTGTGTGTAAGATGTCTGTGTAACCTATCAACCCACACAAGAACCACTCGATTGAGGAGGAAAGCCGACTAACCGCATTGAGCCATGTAATTTCGACATCTAAATACCAGCACAACTGTCATTTCATCGGTAGCGGCATGAAGAGTAGCTGCGCGTGCATGCCCCCCTTTTTCCACCCGCGAACCACGCATGCATGAACCGGCAACCGGTGATTGCGCTTACTTAGGCGTGCAAGACACTGGCGAGAATATCGCTTGGAAGGCCTTCCAACCTGAAAAAGAAATATGGGCTCACGCCGACGTTCCAACTCGGCAAGTTTCTCTTCAACAGGGAGGTATTCGCAGCTACGGGGTGAAGTGGAATTTGATCGGAAACGGTGACGGAGGGTTTCGGTCGTTTTAGGGGGCAGCCCTTTGACAGCCGTTACCTGGGCCTCGCGGGAGCGGTGCCTGTTTATGACCGCGTAACCGAGTGGGCGAGCAGCGACGAAAGAAAGAAAATTTAGAGGGGCGTCCCGCAAATGGGGAGGTGGAGTACGGCACGTGCGGCTACGGCGTCATCTCTCTCACAGCCTTTCCCTCACACATGTCTCATGCGTCGCCACCAAGGAGCGCCCTCCCTCTGACACTTTCCCCAGACGCTGTTCCATTCTCCGCTAATCCAAACCGCGTGACAAATGCGCGGGAGGTTCAAACACGATAAGCAACAACATGCTCGCTGTTGCCTTGTGCGGGGCTAATCGGAACCACGTGACGTTTGCGCGGGAGGTTCAAACACGATTTGCAACATGCTCGCCGGCGGCAGCGGTGCTCTGCGTGTAGCGCCAGAGTAGCGCACGTCGCCGTACGTTTGCTGATCACGTGGACGCTTCCTGAGACGCACCAGAAATTCGCTGTGACCGAGGAGACTTCAGCTCGCACTGCACACAAATTTCATATTAGGCAGTATAGTAATCGTCAGTGCATTATTGACGCCCATCCATGCTTCTGTTTATTTTTCGCAATATTATAACTGCACTACCGCCGTTAGCTGCCGACTGCGCAACTTGCCAAATGGGCATCGGTGGAGGCGAGGGGAAAAATAGTTGTGAAAGACGTGTCAGCGGTGGTGAGGAGGGGCCCCGAAGTGGCGCCGAGTAAATCGATGACACCGGAATGAAAACGGGAGGGGGGGGGGGTACACATATACTGCTTTGCAGTAAAAACAAAAACAGTGACGGCGCAAACAATTCAGCACGCTTGTCACCTCGTCCTCGTTTCTCATTTGTCTCCTCGTCGTCATAGACTATAGTGCTATCGAAATCTCTCGTCCTTTTGTCGGTGGGGAATAACGATGAGATGGCTTCGGCTTCTCTGTTGTGAAAACTAAAACAGGAAGAAAAGATACTAAATATTTGGCGAATTGAGAAACAGGAATGGTTCGTGTGTCATCCTCTCGGCAACGCCCTTCGAGTTTGAAAGCAATGCACACATTGTTTCTAGAGACGCGGTTATGCTCATTTTCAAGCAATGACGGGGAATTAAGAGGAAAGTTAACGCCGAAAAAATGGCAAGTCCGCGGTGCAAGAAACTGAACGGCCACTGAGCGAGAAAAGAATGGGGATGACTGCCGCATGCATGTTTTGGTTACGTTGATGTCACGTTCTTGGCGTGACTTTATGCTTTATTTTGCGCTGGAAAAAGTTTAGGCGTTTGTTATTTCAGACTGCCTTATCGTTGGTTTGATGTTCTGCGTTGTAGTTTACACGTAGTTTATTGAAATGTGCATAAAATGTGTAACTTGCGTTGACTTCTACACCCTACGCCTCTCTAATGGCTCTAGCATAACTTTTTCCTCTCAAGAGTAAAACAATTCAAACAGGCATATGTTCGAATTCAGGACCCACTCTGCTAAAAACAACAATCTACAAAGGAATTTTCCTCGGGAATAAAGAAATGATTTTGCTCCTCATCTCGCGATGGGGGTTATAGACTGCAGAAGTAATGGATTCCGTGTACACGTGTGAGTTATGCAACATACGCAACACACGAGCGTTTTATTGTGTCGAGCGCTATGTCGCAACAAAGCGGCAGCACGCGCCTTCACCGTACAAAACTCCTTTAATTTGCGCGAAAGCGTTGAAGTGGGGGGGGGGGGAGGGGCGCTGTTTTTCAAGCGAAGGTTGCAATAACTGGCTCGAGCGTACAATGTGTGTATGCTATGCGCCATACAGAAGAGCCTACCTTAACGAAGCATGGTGATGATGATGACCTGAATTCACGTTCGCAGGTCTATGGGTGGGCCACGGGTGATTTGTTCGGTAGAAGAGCTGGCGATTATACGGGCATGCGCTCATGAGCATAAAAAATAAAAATATTCCAATCACAAAAGGGTAATATAAGCTACACTAAATATTTAAACTAAATTTAACAGTGAAATTTAAAAAAAATTAAAAATATAAATATAAATATAAAAAATTAAAAATACATAGGTTATATAAATCGAAGAAAGAAACGTCGATGAACCGTAATGGACAAATGAAAGGGCGACACAGGAATATAAACCAGAACACGCAAAATCGATGAATATGGATAGTGGAGATAAAATAATGGCTGGATAGTGGTATATTTGGAAAGACACATGTTCTGTCTTTGTCACTGTAATAAAGCGATGAGGGAAGAAATCGCGCTATTTGTGCGTCCTGGTTCATACGTTTGTGTTCGCGTTCCATTTGTCCATGACTGTACCTATAAGGTGCGGTGGATGAAAGTCAGCCTCAATTGTCGTTGTGCATTGCCTGTTTACCGTCAAGCTGCTCGTCTTTTACATTTTTGTTTAGAAACGGTAGTTTCATTTTTTCTTCTCCACTACGCATTCAACGCGACCGGGTCTCAGTCGGACATGAACCTTGCCTTCCCATCGACCTCGCGTACATCGCAATCAGTGCTCCCTTTGTGGGCCCTGTAACTGATACAAAGTGATGTAATAGATGAAGAGGGTGCAGACTAAAACCGCACAAAACGCATAAACCGGCCACAATGACGCCGGTAGCACCGCGGCACAGATTGGCTCGTAAAGCAGGAAGTGAGAACGAATGAGCCGAGTCTGCTTTCTTATCGCCTAGATCTTTTTCTTTGTTTCTCGTCAAGCATCAACAGAGACCGGAGCCGTCGGTTCTCATAGCGGGAAGGAGCTTTGGTTTGACGACTCCAAGCATCGTTTTCAGCTCATAGCAATGTTATCCTAAATTTGATGAAACGCAAGTTGTTTCTCGCGGACAGGATTAGTCAACCGCAAGTTCCGCGAACTTCCAATATTGTATATACATTGAGAAAGAAAACATGACCCATCATTCAAAGTAACGCCGGAGGAAACCTTCAGACGCTCGCTGCTGTGCCTGCTCTGGTATTCTCAAGGAGCTTAACGAACATCCGACGACTAAGGTTAGGGCTTCGATATATAGTTATTCCCTTAACACCGCGAGGTTAGCTTCAGATGAGGGATTTGTACGCATGAAATGGTTTAGGGCTTCGCTGTTGTGACTGCTCTGGTATTCTCAAGGAGCTTAACGAACATCCGACGAGTAAGGTTAGGGCTCCGATATATAGTTTGTCTCTTAACACTCTGAGGTTAGCTTGGGATGAGGGATTTGTACGCATGAAATGGCTTAGGGCTATGTGGTCAAACAACGGCGTTAGTGTGCACTTAGCTATCTGTTGCGTATTTGTGCTCCGGCGCATGGGTCATCTGTACAATTGTTTTATTTTCTTTCTTGTACATTGAAAACGTGTTGTCGGGTGAGGGTAAATCTTGATGTCACTTGATGCATAATTGCTGGTTTTGACGTCCTACTTTATATTTGCGTGCATTTTTTTCTATAATATCGTTCAGCCTTGCAGCAGCCCTCTGCTGCCCTTAGCATCCTCCCCTAGAGTATTTTTGTTTTGTTTTCTTGTGCTTTCACGCGGGTTTAACGCGTTACAGGCTACCCGTTCCACCCCCCAAAATTACCCGATTTACTTAACTATTAATTTAACAACTCTGTAATTGCTCCCTTTCGAAATAAAAAAGAACTGCACTGGATTAAAAGTAACTTTCAAGGCCGCATAGTCGCTGGTTAGTGTTGTCGGTTTGCCAGGCGACTTAATTTTCTGCGTTGGAATTTTGCTTCGCTCCTTTTTCTCCAGGTTTCAGCATTGTTCTTGCGCTTTTCCGCGAAGTTGACAGCCGGCCTGTACACTCATCAATTGAATGAAGGTTGGCAAACCTTTACAGAGGTGAAAGAAAATCCTCATTCTCGCCTCTTCTAAACTCTCTATCGCTCTCTCATATCTCTCTCTCCTATCCTCTCTATCTCTCTCTCTCTCTCTCTCTCTCGCACTAGTATCAGTATTTGTTCTTACACTAGAAAACGGTCTAAATTCAGTGTATTGTTCGATGTGGTGGTCGTTGAACGCACCAACTTGGAGTTTCTAGTCGCGCTCAATGAACGGTTTCCAATTCAATCGAGTCACTGCAAACAAGGTCTGTAGTACGTTTTAAGCGCCATAACAGACAAATGGGAGCCGGCGGGATGAAACAGGCACCGATCAAATTTAAAAAAAAATGAAAGACGGAAAAGGGATCCGATAGAGGTCAGCATTTAAAAGGTAAGCATATAAATATTGTGAGCGCTCTCTTGACACGGATTTCTTGAGTGGCTATTCTCTCAATCTTTCCCATGCACTCTACTAACAGCATCGTCTTCACAAAACGCATCGCTCGCTGTCATCATCACCTCCCTTACCTCGCATGATCTTCCTCGTCATCGGTGTTGGTTCTGTTGGCTTTCTTGTAGAGAACGCCGGAATAAACGCCGCTTCGCTTTAGCCCTACTTTTCTCTCTCAATATCTCAGGAAATATCATGCCTAAGTAAATTCGCATTACATATATGTAGACTGTCATGGTTCTGTAATATTCAAATCCTGAACAGTATCATGATCTTGCATGTTTATGAGCCGATCCCATCGTTAAAAAGCTGTTTCGGTTGCGCAGTATTCGGCTTTACATATTCAGCTCAATGTTCCACACTTGGGCGAGAGCGCCAACGCGTTAATCGAAAGCTTAAGACAACGGTTCAGACAACGGGCCAGACGTCGAGACATGGCGCTGTCTGCGAATGCCGTACGTGGTGCTGTTTTAAGTTTTCCTATGTGTTGTACGAACCAAGGTTGCAGTTGTCCAATAATCTGTTGTGAGAGCTCGTCCCAATTGCCGAAAAGCAGGAACGGGAACTCAGCAGAACAGACCACCTCGAATGGAATAGAAAGAGAATGTATATTTATAAAACAGTTTCAGACATTGATGCGAGATGACCGAAAAAGCTATGTGTTTAAATAGCCGAATCGGGTCCAGCCTGGGTGATATTGAGTTGCGGTTGCCAGCGCGCCTTTATAATACTGTACTTGTCATCTCCCCCCGCTTAGACCGAAGCTTGCACGCTAGCTCTAGGGCCAACATAAAGGAGGCCTAAATATAAAAAGGAATGGTATAAGAGGCTGGACGTGGATGATTACAGGGCGGTGGTGCGCAACTGGGTGTCTTCATTCCTCCTGACTGCCACTCGCCTTTTTATCCATTTTTCTGCGCAAAATTATTTTTTTCCCTTCTGGCAGCATCAAGTGGTGTGTACTCTTTCGGTCTTATTGGCTATTTTCTGCCAATCGGAGCTCGTCAATTGCGAGGGAAAGCGGCGTCCGTGCTTACTTTTCTCTCTCGGCTTGGCGAAGGCTTTCGGCGCAGCCTTGGTGCGGCTCTCCGGAAATTGGATTGGCGTCACGGGACCGCCAATCCCTCATTGGCTTCGAGCTCTCGTTTCACGCACAGTAACCGCCCTCATCCTTGCAGCCGGCCGCAAAGCCCCTTCGTTATTTGATGGCGGCTAGCAGATTTCGCTTTACTTGCGGTTTCCTGGCTGGCGTATCGCCCTCGCCTGTTTGTAGTACACACGCACCGTTGTTTAACAGCCGTGCTTGAATGTATGCGGCACTTGCTTCATGGGTCTATGAAGAACTGGAATAGGGGAGCAAGACAAGCACCATTCGAATGGTTTAAATATTTTGGCGCTCATTTCCGCCTACATCTTTGGAGTATCCTTCCTACCTATTTTATATTACTTGTCAAAAAACAATATTTGCTTTATCGTAATGCTAACATTTTTCTTAGATGTTTACGGGTATATAGCGTTTGAATCATCCGCGTACTAGGCCGTACGGACTAGTACGGACTAGGGTCCGTACTAGGCCCGTTACTATTTTTAATTTATATAAACAACCTCGCATGTAACATTTCCTCATCAATCCGTCCCTTTGCTGATGACTGTGTAATTTATAGAGAAATAGTAACTTCCGATGACGTTTCTACACTCCAGCAGGATTTATTTACTCTAACTGAATGGTGCGAAAAATGGCTGATGAAAATAAACAGAAAATACTAAGCATGTGCAATGTTCTTCTGTGACAAGATCAGAAACTTATAATTACTTAATCGATAATGCCAAAATTGAATCACTTTCATCCTTCAAATATCTTGGAGTTACATTCCCCTCCGATTTAAACTGGGCCTCCCATATAGAAAAAATCACATCAAAGGCGTGTAAAAAGCTCGACGTGCTCAAGCGTCGCCTTTATTTGGCTAATTGCAAAAACACGGCTTCACGCGTATAATACTCTTATCCGCTCTTCACTAGAATACGCGCAAATCATGTGGCATCCACATCAAAAATGTCTGACTAATATGCTTGAATCCGCACAGAACAAGGCCACGCGCTTTATTCTGTCGTCGTACTCAGGATACCGATGTGTATCTGCCTTGAAGGACCAACTTAATCTCCCCCCTCTCACCCAACGCAGGCAGTTTTCAAGATTAACTTTTTTTCAGACCCCGTACTATCATCCAACACCATTCACTCGCAAATTTATCCTCCCTGCACCCTATACGTCCGCACGCACCGACCGCGCTCACAAAGTAGCCAAATTTTTGCCCGAACAAACAAATATCAGAACTCACCCCTTGTACTGGCAGTCAATGAATGGAATTCTTTACCTAGTAGCCTAGTGGACCACGCAGACGCCTCTTCTTTTCAAACCGCACTCCTCACTTTTTTTAGCGATTCAAAATACCGTGTAACTTGTCTTCATCATGCTTATCTTTTCCAGGCTGTAAATGTGTGTTCCTGCTTTTCAAATGCCAGATTTTGTGTCACTTTTACACTTTTTCCTTTTTTTGGATATAATGTTACACGCCTTATGTTGCAATTGTACACTTTTTGTGCATTTATGATATTCTAATGTCGCTTTTGTTGTGTTGATTCTTTTCTTCGTACAGTATTGTACGTTGTGTCGGCTTTCAACTCATTCCCCCCCTATGTAATGCCCACTTGGGCCCTTAGGATAAATAAATAAATAAATAAATAAATAAATAAATAAATAAATAAATAAATAAATAAATAAATAAATAAATAAATAAAAATAAAACTACTGCTGCTATTTTTTTTTATGCGCTCTCTTATTCCTTGTAGGAAGAGGCCAAATAACATGGCTCGTTCGCCACTGACCAGACGAGTTAATTTGGGTACTTAAGTAGCAACGCTTACGCTATGTGTGAAACCTATATAGAGCGCCAAAAAATTTTACCGATAAATTTACTGAAGAACGGTAGACTGCAGAAGAAAGCCTGCCTGGACGAGTAAACCATGCACTAAAAATGACGAAGTCGCTTTTGTGGTGGCGTTGGTTGAGCGTCTCTCTGTCTCACACACACATCAAAAGAAACGCAGAGACGCTGAAATAAAGCAGCCCAGTATAGCGCTATTTCGCTGAAAACAAATACAACACTCATTGGAATAGCTCGCTCATGCAGTAACTAATACATGGAAGTCATAAGGTCTAGTTCTTTATTCGTGATATTTGAAATCTCGTAGTGTCAGAACAGCTCGTTAGATAACGCTGCCACTGTTTTAGGCTCTACACGTAAACAAGTAAGATAACTTTCTTAGTGTCTAAACTGGACGCATGCATAAAGATACCATTTTCGCACGCACACACACACACATACACGCAAAGGTAACCGTGAGAGCGGTATTGAAGCTAGAGAATTCCAGTTGAAAGCTCTCGTAAAAAAAAAAGAAGCAGGGCGAGGGGGAGAGCGGAGCATTGATTTCCATGACTTTTCTTGCTCCTCGCTCCCTCTATGGCGCTGGAGGCTGTCACTAATGCGCTTCCACCGCGCTCTCTTCGCTGGCCACGTGTAATGCTTTTCCGAGAGCTCTCAGAGAATGGGAGGAATTAGATGTTTTCTGGCGTACGAGGAGCTTCCACCGGATTTCATAACGACGCTTTCATCACGACACTCTTCTGGACTTTTTCCCAGCCCCCCAAACTTTTTTTTTTTTTTTTTGACGCGATCTTTCCGTTTTGAGTGTTTCTGGCACGGAGCTTGAAAGCCGGAAAGTGTCAGAATTTCATTACTTCACGCTGTGAGGAAGTCGTTGGGAAAACGCGCGCTGCAAAGCGCCGAGGCCATTCAGCTCAAGACGCCGGGGGGGGGGGGGGGGGGTGGAAGCTTGTCGTTTTTCAACCTTCCCATCACCGTTTCCATCACCGTTGCCGCCCAGAGGTATAAAACGGATGGAGTCTGAGGGGACTAAGAATAGTGGATATACTGAAGCTGCCGTTCATTCGCTCAAGTGTACTCCAGGCATGCCGATAGAATGTTGTATAGTGCGGCTAATACGTTGAAAACAGTTCCGAGTTAATTGGCTGGAATGCACGTTCCTTTTTATTTGTTTTAAGAACCTCATGGAGAAATACAGAGAGACGAAAGTTGGAGCACGAGAATACCGGGAAATATAAGTGGCTATTGAAAAGGATTGGTTTGAACGTCGGCAGTGGATTTCTACTGTCTCTAGAGAAACTTGCGCGCACTGGCAGTGTAGCAGGGGCTTGACATCTAAAATACATAGTGAGGGTATTTTTATTATTTTGATTCTTGCACCATGCGCAGTATCGTCAGGGAGTACTGTGGCTTCAATGACTTCTTTGGTATCAACCCTTGGGGCCAATGCACGCATGACGACCACCCTTTCTCGATTCCTGTGTTCAGTTTATTTTTATCCATTCACCATCTTCTGCCTTCGTAGCGTTCAAAAATTTTATTGTCCCATATTTTGTGGTTATTACCGGCTTTTGATGCATAGCATTATTTGCCGAGTACCACCAAAACTAGGACCGTGTAACGCCCGGCATTTGCACAATATAACGCTGAAGTGGCGGAAGTTACACATTAATCTTTATGATAGCGTAAATGTAAATTATTGGTCGAACGGAATTTGGGAAAACAAAGAAAATGCAAAAATAACTTTCTTGGCGCTCTCTGCCCTTGTTGACCTTGTGCCATTAACAGTAAAACACCATGAAAATGCAAAAATAGAAAAATAATAACTTTAGAAAAATCTGATGAATTATAAAAATATACGTTTTACATGTCTCCTTCCAAAACTGAACACTACCCCGAAAAAATCCCGAAAAAAACGTTGGAAATACGAATAAAAAATAGGTAAAAATGCGCCAACCGTGTAACGCCCTGCATTTCGACAAAACTGCATAACTTACAGAAGAAAACACATTTAATCGTTATAATAGCGTAAATGAAGATAATTGATCGAGCTGAATTTCGAAAAACCAAAACTCTGAAAAAATAAAAGTCTTACTACAACAGAACTAACTAAATCGAAAAATATGCGTCTTAAAAATTTCCTCAAGAAATGAACACTAAGCTAAGAAAGCTCGGAAGGAACGTTGGAAATACGAATAAAAATATCGCGAAAAGGGAGCATCCTGCACTAGACCTTGCATCTGCAGAAAATTACGTAACTGGAAAAGTAAAGGCACTTAATCGCTATAATGTTAACTATTATAGCGACAAACAAGCAAAAGAACCCCTAAAAACAATAACATATTCCAGCGTATTTGGCTTTTCTTAGCCAAATCTGGCTTAAAGAACTCACAATGTAGACAAGCGGTGTCAGAATGCAACGCATTAGCAGACAATTCTCAGAATTTCTGCAGATTTCTGTTCCGTCGCACACAATTTATTATGGTGTATTTGCTGACGATTGCGTAAATCGGCTTCATGGACTGCAGTGTGTGTACTGGCTCGACTAGTGTCATTAAATATGGCTGCAGGCGCAACCAAAGTAATTGAGCTTGCGAGAGAATGGAGCACTGCAGGCGACCCTTTTCAACGCACTTCTATGGGCGGGAAAATGGTGTGAATAAGCCGAAATGCGGGAACATACTTTGAAATTTTTGCACTTTAATGGGAGAAAACAATTAGATAATGCTTCCTATACCTTTCAATGTGCCTCAAATCTGCCGAAGGCTGGCTGGCACGAAATAACGGGAATGCGTTGGATTAACCAAGACAACATCGCGTTCTTAAGCGCAAACAAAATAACAAGCGTACTCCTGTATACTTTCCTTTTAACGCATAGCATTATTTGCCGAGTACCCCCCTAGCCGGGACCGTGTCGATATAATGGCATATAATTACATCATTGGCGAAAAGAAACAAACCGAAACCTTAAGATAATAAAATAGTCCAACGTCTTTCTCTGCTCGTAGCTATATTTGGCTGTAAAGAACTCACACTCTAGACAAATGGCAAAAGAATGCTGCCTACGCAATAGTAGACAATTCTCTGAATTTGTACAGAATTTTTTATGTCGCCTAGACCGAAAACTCGGTCTAGGTTGCATAATCGGAGTCCATGGGTGAAAACTCAGGAGGAGGAGGAGGAGGAGGAGGAGGTGGTTGGCGACTTCGGTGGCTCTCTTGAACAGGGCTTCTGATATAGTCCGGTCAGAGTTACCCAACGCCTCCCTCCACTGCCCGCTGCTGGTGATTACAGGGAAGAGGTGTTGGGCGCACTCCCATATGACACGGCTTAGTGAGGCGTGCTCCCCACAGAGGGGGGCATGCTGGCGAAGGGAATTCTGTTGGATGGATGTAATGGAGGCGAGCTCTGCCTGGGGAGGCGCCCGTTTGCAAGAGCCGCCGAATACGCGCCTGGCTTATCGTAAGGGATGTATGAGGCGGGAGAAATTGTCGACATGAGAGACGGTAGGGCTCTGTTATGTCATGAAGTGTTATTAGTCGGTCTCCGGCGGAGCGCGCCCCGGGAATTGAACCCGAAACCAGATGCGTATCAGCAGAGTGCCTAGCTACTACGCCATCACGACACACTCACCCAGAAAAAAAAGGTAGTTTTGTAATCGGACAATCATTGATTTTAGGCTTACCGCCTTCATAGTGGCTTAATTGCACCAATCGAAGTGACCACTCAGTTCTACACTACATCCATGCCATGTACAATCAAACTGTTTCGTACCGATCTCTTCAGCGCATGGGTGCACCGTGCCCCTTTATACATTTTGCACACAGAACGCATTCCTAACAATTGCTCCGCCTTTCCTATCCGCTGTTCGATGCGCTGAGCTAACTTGCCCATTAACTGCACACAGTGTCCTTATTCGCCAGCTCAATAGTTCAATCAATCTCCGAATGTGCATCCTGCAGCATAATTCTTTTCGGGGCTTTAAATCCCGTCAGGCTGCTGCCATGCTTTCCTACGTCCCATTTCAGCATATCTGCCGCCTCCCAAACTTCAGTTCTTTTATTGTTTTCTATACGAAAAGTGGAGAGCATCTCTTCGATTTCCCTTGAAGAATGGGCCCGGCGCTAGTCCCCGCTTCTACCGCGAGCAGCAGCCGACCGGTGGAAAAATGCAGAGTCCCCCGGAATGCGAAATCAGTCGAGTTGCCTTTCTATTAAATTCTAGAGGACGGCTATACTTCAAGTGCAGGCTGCTTTGTTTGCTGTAAGAAGTATGCACGTCTTACTCCTCCCCACGCTTCCCTCGTGGCCGACCGAATCCTCCGGCAAATGAGAATGATGAAAGCGCCGAGCTGAGCGATTTGTGCTGCTTGTGGGGCAGACTGCTGTCCTCCCGGTGCAGGAGATTACCGACAATAGGAAAGTGCGCATGCAGGGGCTCTTAACTACACAGGCCTGGGAGCAATTTCTGTGGAGCAAGTTTTTTGTTCCGATGAAAATGTTGAAGCAAAGTTTCACGGCTTTTTCTAAAGCCATCGCCACTGCTTCAACGTACATGGTTAGTTTATTTATATCTCGAGTTCTTTTTGTATGGTCTAGCCGTCACGAACTTCAGTTAGACCATCCCTATGATGGGTTTGGGTTTCTTTTCTTTGAGGTTCAGATCGGGTTGCTTTTTTTTCTATTTATTCCACGGACAACTAGGAAACAAACCAAAAATTGTCGTCTTTCAAATTCCGTTTAAAGAGCATCAATGGTTGCTCAACATCATACTTTCAGAAACATGAACTGCTTGTGAATCTTGGCATTTAGCGAAGTTGGAAGGTTTTCTTATTGGAGTTTTTTTTTTTTGCGAGTATTTTTCAGAGGGCGTTTAAGTAGCGGGTTCACAAGCATGCCTCTGCGCTTACGCCTGGACCAATGCGTCAACTTTCTTTACCAGAATGGAGGTGCCAGGTGAAGAGCGAGAACCTTAGCTTTCGGCGCACAGAGAGAGAGAGAGAGAAAAGACTTTATTGAATGTTCGCCTGCAGGAGGGACGAGCAAAGGCTCCGCAGAGCCAGCCCGTCTCTCGACGCTGCCTAGGGCGTCCTCGAAGCATTGCCCCGCAGGCGTCCGCCAGTTCGGCGCGCGAGGGGCCTTCGGGGATGTCCCCTCGAGGCCTCCGTCGGCGCCTCCCCGGGCTTCTGCCTGGCGAGAGCCGCCTCGAGCTGCTGGACGGCTTGCAGCTGCTCCGTCAGGTCCGACGATGCAACCGCTCGTGCGATGGGATCCGGCAGCCGCCCCTGTGGCGCGGCCGCTTCCGTTGGGTAGCGAGAACAGTCCCATAGGATGTGGGTCAGAGTTGCTCTGGCACTCGCGCACACACTGCACACGTCACTTTCATAAACGTCTGGGCACACGTGGCGCGCGAGCGCCGGCGTGATTACCGATCTGGTCTGCAGCTGCCGGAAGAGCACTGCCTGCGCCCTCGTCAGTCCCGGGTGGGGTTGCGGCATAGTCCGACGTTTGAGCCGATACCAGCGCAGGACCTCGGCATACTCGACGAGGGGCTCCTGCTGTTCGATGTCCTGGCAGCCGTCATCGCCTTGCGGTTCTCCGTCCCTCGGTGCCGCTGAGCCGGGGGGGATCCCGGTGGTGGTGGAGGGGGCCACCGGGCGAGCCGCCGCGCGGTTGGTGAGCGCGCGCGCGGCGGCGTCCGCCGTCTCGTTGCGGTTGGGGTGGCCGCTGCCGTTGTTGCTGCTGCCTGCTTCCCGCGTGTCCGTGTGCGCCGGGAACCACCTCAGGTGGGTGGCCGGCACCGAGTCTCTCACTGCACTACACTGCACCACGCGCACTGCACTGGTACACACTCTGTTGCGGGTGAAGTTCATGATGGCCGAGCGGGAGTCGCTCAGTATCGTTGTGCATTGCGGGTCCGTTAGCGCGAGCGCGATCGCGACTTCTTCCGCGTGCCGCGCGGACGGCGCGCGGACGCTGCACGCACTGTGCACTTCGCCGTTAGTGGCTTTCACCACCACCGCAGCGTAGGTGTTGGGTCTGTCCGGGTATCTGGCCGCGTCCACGAACAGGGCGCCGGTGTCGTCGGCGTATGTTTCCGTGAGGACCCTGGCCCGGGCGGCCCGGCGTTCTTGGTTTCGCTCCGGATTCACGTTCCGAGGTAGCGGGGGGATCTTCAGTCTTCGCAAGGTTTCGGCCGGCAGGCTTCGCGAGTCGGCCGCCGCAGCCGCCCGTTCCCCGAGTCCCAGCCGTTCGAGGATGTGACGGCCGGTCTTCGTGGTCGAGAGGCGCTCGAGCTGGGCCGCGCGCTGGGCCTCGCCGATCTCCTCTAGGGTGTTGTGAATGCCGAGCTCCAGTAGCCGCTCGGTACTGGCGCTGTTCAGGAGGCCCAGCGCTGCCTTGTAGGTCTTCCGTATGGCTGCATTTATCCTGTCTCGTTCTTGCGTCTTCCAGAAATGGAACGCCCCCACGTATGCCACGTGGCTGATAGCGAATGATTGGACTAGCCTCAGCAGGCTCGCCTCCTTCATCCCGTTGTGCCTTGTCGCCACTCGCTTGATGAGGCGGGTGGCGGCTCCGAGCTTTGTGATCGTTCGGTCGACCGTGGCACCATTGTACCGGTTCCCCTCGATGATCATGCCGAGTACCCGGAGCGCCTTCACTTTGGGGATGATCGTGCCGTCTTTCGTCCGCACCGTGATTGCTGCGGAGTCTTCTTCCGCCCTCTTGCGGTACGCGCCTGGCGGGGGGATGATCAGTAGTTCGGACTTCTGCGGGAAGCACGCGAGGCCAGTGTCCCCCAGGCGATCTTCGATAGCTTCCACCGCCGTCTGCAGAGTCGACTCGATGTGGCCGTCGCTGCCCCCGGGGACCCACAGGGTGATGTCGTCCGCGTAGATGGTGTAGCGGACCTGCGGGATCTCCGAGAGCCGGTTGGCCACCCCGATCATGACGATGTTGAACAGCAACGGCGAGATCACCGAGCCTTGGGGGGTCCCGACGCTGCCCGTCTTTTTCAGCGGTAGTTCCAGGTCTCCGGCCTGGATCATTACGGTCCTCTCCGATAAGAAGTCCCGGATGTAGTTGTACGTTCTCCTGCCCATGCCCAGCCGCGAGACCTGCGCCAAGATGGCGGAGTGGCACACCTTGTCGAAGGCGCTCTGTAGGTCGAGGCCCAGCACCGCCCTGTTGTCGCGGGTGGGGGCGGACACTTCGAGTATCTCGTGTTGCAGCAGTATCATCGCGTCCTGGGTGCTGAGCCTCTCCCGAAACCCCAGCATGGTGTCTGGGTAGAGCCCTTCCGTTTCCAAGTAGCGTTGCCATCTATTCATTAGCACGTGCTCCAAGACCTTCCCTACGCACGAGGTGAGGGAGATCGGGCGCAGGTTCTCGATGCCGGGTGGCTTACCGGGCTTCGGGATCAGGACCGTCTTGGCCGTTTTCCACTGTCGGGGCAGCGTGCCCGCGTGCCAGCAGCGGTTGAAGTAGTCCGTGAGGGCCGCAACGGCTCCGTCGCTTAGGTTCCTGAGGGCTTTGTTGGTTACCCGGTCTGGGCCCGCCGCAGACCTGCAGTTGAGGGTCTGCAGCACTGCCCGCACTTCCCATTCTTCGATGCTGCGATCCAGGGCCGGATTGTCCGCTCCCCGGTATTCGCCGTGCCTCTCGCTCGCAGTGCTTGGCAGGTAGCGCGCGTTTATGCGCTTACTTGTTTCTGCCTTCCCCAACGTCTTGACGGTCGTGTGCATTACTTGGGCCAGCCGGTGCTGCTGATAACCTCGGGTCCTCGTTTCGTCGAGAAGGTGCCGTAGCAGGTTCCACGTCCTCCCCTTGTGGAGCTGGCCGTCCGCCTCGTTGCACACGGCATGCCACCTCTGGGCGCATAGCTCCCGACTGTATTTCTCGATGGCCCGTCCGAGCAGGGCCACCCTCTTGCGTAGCCGGCGGTTCGTGCGCTGCTGTTTCCATCGCCGCTGCAGCGATTGCCTCGCCTCTAGCATGTGAGCCAGGCGGCTGTCCACCTGCGCCACGCCCTCGTCCGTTCCACTTCGGTGGTCGCGTCCGAGGTCGCGCGCACGATGGCTTCCGCCCATTCCCCGATGTCTGTGATCGTTGCCGTCCGCTGTGGTCCTTCCAGATCCAGCCGGAAACGGTCCCAGTCCGTGATCTTGTGTTTGCGTCGGGGTTCCGCGGCGATCGGTATGGACGCAGGCTCGGCGCACAGTCCCCATGTGGTCAAAGCAAATCCGGAGCCCTCTGCAACGGCGTGCGTCATAGCCCAGACATAGCTTCGGAGCGTTAAGCTCCTAAATTGTGTTTATTGAATTGCGAGAATGCTGTCAGGTCTGTTGTGAAAATGCCAATGCCTGCAATGTACGCACTGCCTTCATGCAAAAAGCTCCCGCTCATCCTATGGGTTAACCACTTGTCTGCCTCCCTCGGTGGGTGCACCGTGTGGTGACGGCGGCCGTCAGAGCAAGTCGTGTTCCGTAGACAGCGTCAGAGAAGCTACTGAACGGCAGATGCTGTGAGGCACGCATGCTCTGAGATTGGTCGTGGGCCCCGACTATGCCCGTCAAAGGTTTGCACCATGCAGTGCTCATTCCTCAAATGCATTTGTCCAGTGGTGGTCACGTGATACACTCGTTCGTCCGTTTTGCCACCCGTTTACACGTAGTACGCAGCAATGCAGAAACGGGGGCATCTTAACACCACGCCGAATCGCATCCCTCTGGTGAACGTTGCGTCAGAGGTTGAGCTATGACCTCTAACGTTCGCACGTTAACGTCTCCTTCTGCCAGCCCCTTTCTTTCTTCCCGTTTAGAATACGACTCTGCCGCCTAATGGGTAACCCTTGCGTAACACGAATATGCCGTAATCGCGGTGACAAAAGGGGCAACAGTGCGGGCCTCGAAAGAAAAGGGCGCGGAATGAGAGGCGGCTGCATTCTCGAGCAACCGGCCACCGCGTAGTAACTTTCTCGTCGCGACCCGTGTCGCCACAAACGAGAGGATTCAATGGACGTCCGTCAAGTAAGATGGATGGGGAGCGGCGAAGTGGAAGTTGATTTGCGCCGATAGGTTTGCGAATCCTTCGCACACGAGCTACTGGCAGGCGCCGCTTTCTCACGGGGCCATCAGGGCCCCTTGCCAATTGTTTTGCTATTTTCTTCTGTTGAAGCACTGGTTTACAATCAGGAGAATACCCCTGAACTGCCGGAGTCTCCAGCATGTATTACAGAGACCTCTCTGGTTGCTTTTATGCATGACTCTACGGATGCCTCCGCATGACGGACAGTCGGGCAGACCAAACTTTCTGTAAAGTGGGCTCCACGCTCAAGCGCAGTGTATGTCGACATTCTCAATATAGCGAAATTACCCCCCCCCCAAAAAAAAAAACCAACACACAAAAAAAAAGGGATGTTATTACCCGACAAGCCAGAGTAAAGGTGTCCGCGTGCAAGAGCAAAAGGAAACGTACCAAAATCGAGTTTACCTCGAGTGGTGCAATTGGCACACCAAGTAACCATCACGGCTGGTCCACACTTGCTATTTAAAAACCTCATGCTGCTGTGTTAGCTGCAATCCGGAGCGTAGGTTTCGGGCACAAGCCACTGATTTCTTTTTCTTTTGCGTTCCAAAGATTGTTGTCAATTTTCTGTCCGTTCCCCACCAAGTGGGTAGCAATGTCTGTTGTTGGAAAATCTAGGCCAGTCAGTCCGAAGGGCTTACAAAGTAGCTAAAAAAGGGAAAGGGCTTAGATTGCTTTGAACTAGACCTTTGATCGCTTTACCGCAGATTACGGAGACATTCTGAGCAATATTGTGATTTCACTGCGCTGTTGTCGCCACTTCACGGTATCTTTAGGTAGCGCCATCTCCCAAGACCGTCTAATCAACGAAAGGAGGCAGTTATGTTAAAATTCTCCCAAATAACACCTTCTGTGGGGGATTCTTGTCAGGTACGAATAAACCAAGAGCACATACACTGGCTCTGCCCCGGTATAGGTAGAACAGACATCCGCAGGGAGCTTTTTTTTGCGTGAACCAGCCACGCTCCAGTAACGACAAGCCATGGTGAATTTCGCCCACAAGACCGTTGGCCCCTGCCAGCCCAGCCAAATAAATCCCTTCTATACGGCCCAACCACAAAGGAATCCAGCAAGCTCCTCAAAAGAAGGGGACTATGTCAAAGGGGCAAACGAAACTCTCTTTCTCTCGAACTTTTTTACTCGTTCTATGTCTCAAATATTACATGTACGCATAAGAAAAATGCAAGAGGGATTGCTTTTCGGGAGTCTACCAAACTTAAAGGCACTGGTGCTGCGAGCGGTAAGCCTGCCGCTCTAGCGCACACTACGTAATATTACAATAATGTCATATCTGTTCTTTGTTTATCTATTGTCATGCTAGGTATTCATTTTGTGTATGTGCTCAATCCAACTATCTGATGAGTCGCTTGCATGAGCCAATTGTAGTATTGGTGAAGCAAACAAGCGCGAACATCACTCATGTCCCCTGATGATGATTGTAGGGTTTAACGCGCCGACGCAACTCAGGCGATGAGGCGCGCCGTAGTGGAGGGCTCCGGATTAATTTCGACCACCTGGGGATCTTTAACGTGCGCCGAAATCTCGAACACCCGGGCGTTTTCACTTTTCGTCTCCATCAGAAAACCTGCCGCCGCGGCCGGGAATCGAACCCGCGACCTCGAGCTCAGCAGCGCAACGCCTTAGCCACTGAGCCACCGCGGCGGGATCATGTCCCCTGCCGCCGTGCAAATAATTTGCGTTAGTGTTCATACAACTGTGATTGAGCTTTCCGGAGGAAATCGAATTCTTAAACATTCGATGCGATCAGCTCACTTTTTGAAAAAGTACTCCCGAGATTGGACACCACGGTTTTCCGAACTCTTCACGCTCGGTCTTCTTTCACAAAGTGTCGAATTGAGTGAACTGTTCCTGCATTCTACCAGTATCTGCACTGAGCGCGCACGACAGAGCACTGTACAGGCACAACATTGCAGGCGGTACTTTCAGTTTCTTTCTTGCCGCGACTGTTAACGTAGTAATGGTAAGAACAAGCAGCCGCAGAAGCAACAACAGTATGGAAGCGGCAGCAGCTGCCCGTTTCTCATGGACCCATTACGCGACGGCGGCTGGCCGCCTCCTTTTCTTGGGAACTCGTCCTCAGATGTTGCTTCTCGTGTTTCCTTTATTTGTTTCATGTCACGGACCACCGTGGTTTCAAGACGCGCTTCTCGTCGCTGTCACTCCTTGTTGACGCGAGACAACATCTGGTCGCACGACTCGCACATCTCAAGGGGACGCTACGCTTCTGATGCAGGCCGCTATTTTTCGAGGCCTTGTGCGCTGCCATGTATTTTTTTAGGCATGGTCACTGTATTGCACGAACTTCTCTTCTGCTCATGTATTATTGCTGGAGAGAGGCCGCGTAGTCGGACGCTCTGATTCGCAAAGTCTCCACTCCGGCGCAGCTTATTGCGGGCGCCATTAGCAGCACTAAGCAATACCGCTCAGCGAAAATGTATGACATCTCGGATAGTTTTCTAGAACGACGCAGATATTTCACATATCAACAATCAGCGGATCCTATTGTTGTTGTTATTTTTTCTTAAGAAGAACACACAACGTTTTTGGTTCAATGTTTTTGTTATCAACGATACCCTTGGCTCGAAAGTTGCAACTGTATCGCACATTAGGTGCATCAGTCAGCAATAAAGCTTTCTATTCTTTTGAGGCAGTACTTTGCACGTGGATATAACCGTTTCTCGAAAATGTTGCACAAAAAAAAAAAAAAAGGTTGACCATTCGGTATCCCTTCCCTTTTTTGTTTGCTTTCAGTTCTGTGAGTGATCGTCCCCCTTTCCATCGCCATTGTGGTTCCAAGCTTATCTTCCACACTCGTCATGTTTTCAAGTGTGACCTAAATTCTTTTCTTCAACCGGCGGGTTATTCATGTGCACGGCGCACAACGAGGAACAGCAAAAATCCGAACGGCTAGTAACAATATTCCGGAAGACTAGCGAGGCTCAGCGCAAGCCACACTGAATCTGACTCGAAGCAGAACAAGGCCAACTCTGCTTGGACGGCTGCTCACGTCTGAGTGATCCCGACGGAACGAATCCCTGGAAAAAGGTCAACAAAATCTGACGGGAGGCCGCGGCCGTCGTGCCCGGCCGCGCCAAGCGCGCAGGAAGCCGGATCAGCAGGGCGCGACCGTTTTCTTCGCATAAGTAGGATATCCCGGCCCCGGGTGTCAGACGGATGAATCCAGCGAGCAGCCAGGGAAACTTTGGCGACTGGCCTCCTCAGCCTTCGCTTGTTTGTTTCTCGCAGTGCCATGAACGCTGCTTTTCGAGAGAGCTTCCTTGGAGCGCCGTGAATGAAATCTTATCCGCCACAAAGCAACACGGAAGCGTCAGTCCGATGAGCGTTTCACAGCGGAAGCTGCGAGGCCCGGGATTTGTCCATTCGTGATGTATGGCCTTCGCGTAAATCAAGTTGACATATGTCGGAGTACAGGGTACGCCCCCCGGCGTACGCGCGTGCAGCGAGCAACGTGCGTGCAGCCAGCAACGTATACCTTAACAGGAGGGATTGCCAAAGGTGAATAAAACACCTAATAAAACAAGGTTTATTGAATCAGTTACATAACTGCCCAATAATTACGTCTACTGGTGTGGAAATTAGCCGCATCTATCTAAAGTGACACATGTTAAGTTTAGAGGCGAACTTTCCCGGCAATACGCGCCCAAGGAACGTGCGCTATTGTCTCCGGGAGGACTCGTGTTTAGTCGTCGCCTGTGTCACGATGCATGCGCAGCCGGAGGTGGCGTGAGAGAAGGAGGAGGAGTACCGCAGTGTGCTTAGATATATATACAGACAAACCTGGTTATTTCGAACTCTGAGGAGACAAAATTGGTAAAATAGAAGCGGAGTTCGAACTAGCGGGGGTCCGTTTGATGAGGTGTACAACGCGCAAGATACGTGCACACATTATAAACGCATGCGCGGTGAAGTATGCCCTACTGCACTTTCTTGTTGGAGTGGCGCTGGTTACCACCTTGAAGCGTAGGATACAAATCCATTCTCATATATGCCACACAAAGTTGAGCGGGACCCGACCTCCCCGGTAGCCTAGTTGGTATGGCATCGGACCCGTATTCCGCATGTCGTGGTTTTATACACATACGAACCTCAACTAGAGGTAACCTGTAAGGAATCGGAGAGATAGAGAGCAGCGCTTAGACTCAAAATACATTTAAACATTTCCAAGCCTTCGGTGAAGCTCACCCGCCTGTAGAGGACAGCCAAAGGAGTCAGAAAATAGGTCACCTTACACAACACACCAAACATACATTGCAGCCCGTTGTGGTGCTTTCATCGGTGCTCGAATCTAGGTGGATAGGCGCAATTTCATTCCATTTATCGAAAGGTTTGGTACGTGTTGCAACCTTTTTCTGTATAATACAGGGCAAAAAATCGAGCCAGTTCACGGGGCTTTTCTGATAGGCGTGACAGAAAGATCAAATATTTTCCCCTTTTCCTCGGGATCGCCTTGAATCCTCGCAAGGCGTTGATAGGCAGGCCTGGGGCTATTTTTCTGTGCGCGGGGCACCAAAATGGATTGAAGGAAGCCTTAGCGAGTATCAATCTGTCAGTGGGAATGGACGTGACGGTCGATAGATATTTTTCCTAATTTCGTGTTTCTTTTGCCTTTTCGACGTTAGTGTGATATTTTGAGAAATAAGGATGTGTCTTTTTTCCACCGGACAAAGGAAGTGAGGAGAATTTCAGTTTTTACCCAACTGGTTAACAGGTAATTTTTATGACAATAAAAACTGGCACCGACCAAGAATGTTTAAAATCCAAAAAAGACGTTTCGGCTCCCGTACGGGTGCCTTGTTCACAATGAAAAGTGGGGGCGAAAGTGATCCGGTTATGTTTGCTTCAAGATGTGACGTAGGCAACGTGCGTACACGTGGGGGAAGCGGCCGTCATTGCGATTAAGTGTGTGCTCTGTGGTCTGGATTGTCAGGGATTCAAGATAAAGCCGATGAGGTGCAATTCATCTCTTTTCCGATTATTTTTGCATTGGCCCAATCTATTTCATGGTGAGTTGCTTCTGCGTGCTCAGCGAGAGCGTTAGAAGACGTTGGCAATTTTTATGTTTAGGAACCTTCATTTTACCGATTGCAGAGCAGCAATGTGTGTAAGAGGGTGGAATTGGGGAAGGATTAGCCTTGATGTTTTACCGGGGTCCATATTCTTATTACCGGTTCATCATCACCAGCCTATCTACGCCCGCTGCAGGGCAAAGACCTCTCCCATTAATCTCCAATTAACCCGGTCCTGTGCCAACTGCGACCAATTTATCCCCACAAACTTCTTGATCTCATCTGCCCATCTAACTTTCTGCCGCCCCCTGCAACGCTTCATTCAGGTTGCCTTTTTAATAACGCATCAACCCCTAATTTTTGTTTTATGACAGCGCAGAATTTAAGGGACAATACAGTTGCTTAAATAACATCTACAGCAGCTGTGATTGGCCCTTTAAAGTTATAATGCCCGATCAAACGGTGAGCGTGACTGAATAAATTTAAGTAATGCTCAAGCTGTTCTCGTAAGTTCGGAGTGCGGGTAATGGGAATGTGCCCTAGAGACGTGGTGACCCTGAAAGGAGCACGGTTTTTTAAATACGATAGACTTTCTTGGGCTGCCCAAATGCGCCAGTTTTGGTGGGCCTGTTTGTCTCTGTGTCACTCGATTCAACCACCTGGCCAAACGGGGAAAGTGATCTTCAACAAGAAGTATGTACATATAGGGAAGATCCTTCCGAGCTACTAAAGCCACGGCATGGGTCATACTTGTTACCTTTAGGCAAGGTAAAAGAAAAATCAGGCGGGTTTTACGCAAGAGAACCGAGAGAAGCAACGTTCTGTTATTTAAAAAGGGGTTCTTGCAACAGCAAACGAAAAAGAAAGCAATCACGTGTAAGCGACCACTACATCCTGGAAGTCGTAATCCCAACAAGTGTACACCATACAACCGCACCACGCCGCCAGCACAAACTCACCAACTGGACACAATTCCGCAAGACCTAGAAGATTCCCATCAACTGCAATACATCACAGACATCGAAGAGTGGACGTCAGCCGTCAAGCAAGCGGCGACTGAAGCCACCACCGAAATCGACACCGACGAGGACATCATCCAAGTCGACAGCAAATTAGCCACATGATCGAAGCTCGCAAATCGCTACAACGCCGATGGAAACGACAGAGACATAACCGCAAGCTCCGAAAGAAAGTGGCCGAGATAGGATGAGCCATCGAAAAGTACAGTCAAGAACTGTGTACCCAACAGTGGTACGCCATGTGCAGCGCCGCCGACGGTCAACTACACAAGGCCAGACATGGAAGCTCCTCCGCCACCTCCTGGACGAGACATCGACGAGGGGTTGCCAACAACACAGGCTCTCCCAAACCATGCACGCAGCACTAAAGGAGTTGGGAGAAGAAGAGACAGGCAAGCGCATCAATGCAAAATATCTGCCCAGTACCCCTGCAGAACAGCACGAAGATTACCAAGGAACCGACAATCCAAACCTGGATAAAGACATCGAGGAGTGGGAAGTCCGGGCCGTGCTACAGGAACTCAACTGTAAGTCCGCAGCCGGTCCCGACCAGATCTCCAACAAAGCCTTACGAAATCTGAACGATGGGGCCATCACGGCCCTAACGAAATACTACAACCGCTGCTGGCAAACTGGCAAGCTACCATCGCAGTGGAAAACGGCCCGCACGGTGCTCATACCCAAACCCGGCAAACCCCCCAGCATAGACCACCTCCGCCCAATCTCACTAACGTCATGCGTGGGAAAGGTGCTCGAGCACGTACTACGAAACAGGTGGCAACGTTACCTCGAGCAAGAAGGCCTCTATCCGGACACCATGCTAGGGTTCCGGGAGAAGCTCAGTACCCAAGATGCTATGCTGTTACTACAACACGAAGTCCTCGACACGACAGTCCCCACCAGAGACAACAGAGCAGTGCTCGGCCTCGACCTCCAGAGCGCCTTCGACAAGGTGTACCACTCGGCCATCTTGAAGCAGGTCTCTCGGTTAAGAATGGGCCAACGCACCTACAACTACATCCGGGACTTCCTGTCCAGTCGAACCGTCAAGATCCAGGCGGGAAACCTGCAACTCCAAGAACGAGCGCTGGGCAGCATAGGAACTCCACAAGGCTCAGTAATATCGCCATTACTCTTCAATTTGGTCATGATTGGAGTGGCCAACCGCCTGCTCTCGGAGGTCCCGCAAGTCCGCTACACTATATATGCGGACGACATCACGCTGTGGGTCTCCGGGGGCAGCGACGGCCACATAGAAGAAACGCTACAAGCCGCCATCAACACCATTGAAAGCCACCTTGCAGACACGGGCCTTAAATGTTCACCACAGAAGTCACAACTCCTCATCATCCCACCACCGGGAAGATACCGGAAACAAGCCGCCCAAGACGCAGAAAAGATCACAATACACACAAGCGATGGCACCGTCATCCCAAGAGTCACGATGCTCCGAGTGCTCGGAATGTTCCTCGAAGCAAGCAGAGGTAACGGAACCACAGTCGACAGACTGGTGACCAAACTGGGGGCGGCTACACGCCTCATCAAGCGCGTGGCCAACCGGCATCGAGGCATGAAAGAGGCAAGTCTCCTCCGGCTGGTCCAATCATTTGCAACAAGCCACGTGTCTTACATCGGGGCCTTTCACGGCTGGAAGGCCCACGAACGAGACAAAATCAACGCTGCGATACGCAAGACCTACAAGGCTGCCCTGGGACTCCTCAATTGCGCCAGCACGGCCAAACTACTTGAGCTGGGCGTCCACAACACCCTAGAAGAAATTGCGGAGGCCCAGCGGACAGCCCAAATAGAACGCCTCAGGAGGACTAAGACGGGGAGGAACATACTCACCAGACTGGGCTTCTCAGAGGCAGAAACACCGCAAACACAAGCAGCCCCCTCCCTACCGGAAGGCGCCAGGCGACGACTCCAAGTCTCACCAATGCCCAGGAACGTCAACCCGGCCAAAACCCGGGAAGACGCGCAGCACGAGCAAAGACCCTTACAAACACATACGCTGCCGACACCGGGGCCCTCTTCGTCGACGCAGCAAAATACCCACATATACAAGACACCTACGTGGCCGTGGTGGTCAAGGCCACCACCGGTGAAATCTGCAACGCCTGCAGCGTCCGAGCATCGTCGGCAAGCCAGGCGGAAGAGATGGCCATAGCGTTGGCACTCACGGATCCCCGATGCTCCACAATCCTGAGTGACTCGCGCTCAGCCATCAAGAACTACGCAACAAACACAGTGTGCAGCGAAGCAGTGAAAGTGATACGGTGCAGTGAAGTGCGTAAACCAGTGCGCGACGCAGTGCCCACCACCCATCTAAGGTGGTTCCCGGCACACACTACCACATACAGCAACGGGTGCAGTAGCAGCAACCCCAACCGTAACGAGACGGCGGACGCCGCCGCGCGAACTCTCACCAGATGCGCGACGACCACCACCTCCCTCGTCTCAACGGCTGGGGCGGACTGCAAAGACTGTGAAAGGTGTGGTGCAGTGAACGCCGACACAGGCGACCGAGACGACGAAGAAAACGATCCCATACAAGAGTATGCAGAAGTGCTGGGGTGGTACAGGTACGGTCGTCGGACCATGCCCCCACCCCACCCTAAACTCACGCGAGAACAAGCAGTGCTTTATAGGCAGATACAGACGCGATCAGTGCTGACTCCGGCGCTCGCGCGCCACGTGTGCCCGGAAGTGTTCCGCAGCGACGTGTGCAGTGTGTGCAAAAACTCTAAGGCGACCCTGACCCACATCTTGTGGAACTGTGAACTACACCCCACAGAAGCGGCAGCATTCCCTGGACGGCTGCCAGAAGACATAGAAAGAGCAGTGCATTCACATGAACTAGCAAGTCAGCTATGGCAGTCCAGCGGCTCGAGGTGGCTCTCTCCCGGCAAGCGCGAGAGACTGAGCCTGCGGGTGGTCGAGGACATGTCCCCAACGGCCATCTGCGGGCTGGTCCAGCGTAGGCTGGGGAGGCAACATCACGAAGACGCCATAAACAAAGTCGGGTGGCGGGCGACCCTGCGTGGTTCCCCAACCACCTCCGCAGGACATTTTCAATAAAGTTCATTTCTCTCTCTCTCTCTCTAAAAAAACCCGGGCCATCTCCTTTAACGTGAAACCTGAGGAGGGGCGAAGCATGCAGTGTTTAAGTGCATTCAAAGATTGTAAGTCTCGCTATTGCCACAAGGCGCGCGCTGATTGGGCGCCGGAGAAGCACCGGTGGGAGGAGCAATCGCGTGCTTGCGCCCTCTTCTGCGTTGAAGCACATTTCAGCAATCAGATGAGAGACAGACTGGGCGTAAGTTATTTTCGTGTCACACGCCAGAGCATGCTAAGAAGTATGCTTTACAATAGAAAACCTATTTTGAGACGAAATTTAAGAAATGTCTGTTATTATTGCAATTAAATCCTGATTATTCATCCATTAAAAATTAGTTTGAATTGCGTTAGTTTATTTTTCACCTGTTTTATCCATTAAACGCTTGTATTTACCACCGTTTGCCAACTTGATTTACCGTGACGACATGCGACGACAGCACGAGACACCGACAGCCCCAGCCCCTAAGGTGCTTCGCCCTTAAAAAGAGAAAGGCAAGTTGCTCACTCTTCAACCAAATGGCGCGCAATCGATGCGAAGACGGGAAAATTTGATAGGATTAAGGAATCTGCATTGTGTTAACCATGTCAGGAGCGAGGGGGAGGGAAAGAACCTGAGGGGGAGGAAAGAGAGAAGAGCCTGTTAAGTTTCAGGGACGGCAGAAGGCTGTCGTCTTTCGACGATATTTGCCGCGGAGAAAGGAAATATGCGGCCATTTTTATTACGAAAATAACAGCTACACACTCGGAAAGCTCTCGAGCTAATGGTTCCCAAGCGGTTACATTTCCGACACGCATTCTTTAACCACGCACAGTCAAGAAGGCGTCGGATGGGAGGCCATGAATATTTCCCCTCCGCCTGCAGGCTGTCGTCGCCATGAAACTTGATGAATGGTTGGCGGACATTGCGCGTGACAAGCTTAACCGCTACTTTGGGAATTATGACGCTCCTCCGTTCCTCGTCTTAAACCCGCTGCCGCTATATTTCAAAAATGCCTTCGCGCTCCATCTAAGCGCTTTTTCATTCCCCTGTCATCGAACAAAGCCGGCCACAATACGCCGCAGTCGCGTGTCGGGAGCCGGTTTAAAGCTTCTTCACACTTTCGTATCGGCGGGGATGTAATAAATAGTTTTTTAGTAGGCCGCGCTGGATTTAGGCGGTGGTCGAAGACAGGAAGAAAAATTGAAGTCGTAGTGGGGGAGCAAAAACGAAGCAGTCCAGAATTCCGGAAAAATGGATCCCCATTAATCATGCCACGGCCCACTCAGCTCACAAAGCACGGATGCCGTAGCCGACATAGCGTCGTGCATGAGGAATGATTTTATGCCGAATTGTTTTACGCAACACTTGCCCGATCAGGACAGAAAAATTGTTTTTCCTGAGCACATATAAAGGCTCCTTGCGTAAAAAGAATGACCGCTTTTGTCGCTTCTATCCAACTTTTTGCTAGCGTGAACATTTACAGCCGGATGGTTCGTTGCCTTCCCTCTACAGGTTGCACTTGTACTTTCACAGGATGCACTTGCCCAGCGTGCACTAGCAGGTTGAACTTCCTCTAGGTTGCACTTGCAATTGCACATGTTGCGCTTGCAATAGGCTGCATTTACAGATTGAACTTCCTGCAGGTTGCACTTGACAAGATCCCCAGTTCGGGTAGAAAGACCACAAAAGGTTGCTTTATAACGTGAACAGAAAAACAGCGCAGAAGACCAGACCAAGGAAGATGTTGTCTTTTGCGCTGTTATTTCATTCCAGCAATATGCACCAACTGGCACTGGCCCGCGTTAGCTCTCTTTTACGGTTCACTGCATTATCAGAGCTAGCCCCCCCCCCCCTTCAAGAAACAAAGAAAATAATAATTTTCTATTCTGACTGTCTATTTCTATTCTGACTTTGATTTTCTATTCTTGGACGAGGCATACATTTACTCTCTAATGCCCTATATGCAGTCCCTAATGTTTGTGGTGTTGCTATCGCGTTATGCGGCTGCGCTTACTCGTATGTCTTTTCTGTCGTGTTTGTTGGATCTCGTCTCCTTGTATAGAAGCCAATGCTGTTGTTTATCTATGAGATTAATAAGCCCAGCGTACTAGAGATAGCTTGCAAACTACTTTACGACCGGAACGTCACGGCAGAAATAAGGGCGAAAGAAAAAAACCCTTCACCGCACGCTAAAAAACGCAGCCTTAATATGAGGGTTAGGGACGTAAAAAATACTAACCGAGCGCTGACTTGGAGCTTTTGGTGCATATGTGGAAGTAATGAAACAATAGTTAGTTTTACTAATAAAGCTATTTATCTTAGTTGCAGCAGACTCACTCCGCACTGAAGAGACTAGTCAACCTTTCCATCTTTGATAAGAAATCGTGCACCGACATCCTGAAGCGTTGCTGTTGCAAGCGCAGCGACGCACCGTTAAGTCAATACGTTCTCGGAAATTGGCATGTCCAGAACTGTGAAAACACCGACATAATATACATTCGCCTTCCTTTTTTTCAGCCACACAATACAGCACAGGGACTCTGAGCTAGACAGTGAAAAGAGAAAATCACAGAAGGGCAAAACGAGCTTCCAACTGTCCTCTGGATTTTTTTTTCCAACGTTTATTGAAATGTAGAAAAAACACCCGGGGGTCTCTTGCTAGTGCATCAGACCCCCTTAGGGGTAGCGATAAGTTAAGGTTCACGACGGGTATGGGTGGGAAATAGCAAGAGAAAAATAGTGGGTTGGGATATGAAATGCAGGAGAGTGTCCCACACTGCCTTCGCTAAATTAGGTGGGTAGGACGGAAACAGGAGATCATTTAAGGAATTTGGTCGTAAGTTAGTGGGGAGGGTGTCTAGGAGAACCTGTCTTTCAGTTTTAAATTGAGGGCATGTCCAAAAATGTGTTCAGTGGTGTCCGGAATTTCACAGGGGATACACATGCCTTGATTAGGTGACGAATGAAAAAACTGTTGTCGTTTTGCAGGGGAAAGGTTGGTAAGTGTCGTTAGCTCAATGGGGGCTGCGTCCTGTGGCAAGCTGAAAAAGTCTTAATTCTCGAATGAGCGGTGGAGCGCATGCGCGCATGCAGAAAACAAGTAAATGCCGGAAATGGACCCGTTTGTGGATGAATGAGGAACACGCCATTCTGCCCACAGTGCGTTCTTGCTGCAAGGAAAGTCCAGAGATGAATCCACTTGATGGAAAGCTTCCTTGCTCTCGGTGGTAGGAGCGGGCCTACAGTGTGAATAGAGTGGGTTTCGTTGCCCGAAAAAAGAAAAGACAGCCTAGCAGACGGACTTGTATACGCATTTTTGAAATGTTACATGAGCAGTAGACAGATTGGGCACAAGTTGTTTACCGAACTTTTTTTCTTCATTTAAACAGGATAGTGATATTTCCGTAAGGCCTATTTGCTGTTTGTTGAAGGCTTAATTCAACCCTTGATGCAGGACACAGTGCTAGCATTTCCAAGACATGAACAACCATTCGGTCCTCGAAAACGGTAAAACTGTTCATTTCCGTAGAAATTGTCGCAGAGGAGTTGCATACAAATAAAAAATTGTTGACTAAAGTGTCAAAATTGAATACGAGAAGCAAGAAAAATATCATTGTGGCTTTCAACATGGAACTGTAGCAATGTTCAGGGACCGAACGAAACGTTATCCAACCGCGGGAGAA
This sequence comes from Haemaphysalis longicornis, assembly GCA_013339765.2. Lineage (NCBI taxonomy): Eukaryota > Metazoa > Arthropoda > Arachnida > Ixodida > Ixodidae > Haemaphysalis > Haemaphysalis longicornis. Next base: position 153,603,385 of record CM023451.1, read on the forward strand.
GAAACCAACGAAGGCTTAGCTGTTTGACAGCGATAGAGTTATTCCGTTGAGAGGCTAAACTGGTTACAAAACAAACAACTTGGGTTTGAGATAATGAGATTATTGTACTACGGATTTATACTCCAGCAACGTTAGGCACTGAAAAGTAGCTTGGTTTGCGATGCTACCAATAGTAACCTGAAAGCGAGCTAAAAGGGCCCCAAGGACATGAACGAAGGACGATAACCTTTGGTAACGACTTGTAACGCGGGTATGCTAAGAGATGATCGTTACGTTGTACTAGGGTAACTAGCAGCCGTATTCTGGCAATGCATCAGGCCAATGAAGGTATCATGGTCCTGAAAACATGACAGCAGAATCGTAGTGCACAAGAATTATACTGTCTGTTACAGACACGCGAGGGGGTAGAGAAATGGGGAGGGAAGGAGATGGAAAGGAGTGGAAGGGGCGCTTTCTGGTGGCGTCACATTTTTGGACCTCGCAGAAACCTTGGTTTCACGAAAGCTCGGAGAGACCTACCCGTAGAAAGTTTCACGGTTACGAGGCCTTTCTTTATTATTATTAAGCTCGTACAAGTTTATTATAGCAAGCCTCCGATGCACCAAACATCCTCTGCGACCATGACCGTGGCGAAACACCGGCATGCAGGCCCACGTGTCTTTCTACGAAGAAACGAACTTCATTTTCAAGTGACAATTCAAGCCATTTTCTACGCGCCCCTAATGAATGGTCGCCTGGTAATGTATAATGGTCAGCGGTCAAGCGGGGTGTGATCACATTCCAGTGCATTCATTCGAAAGCAAGACCCAAAACTTCATCGCAATGTAAATCCACCCGAGGCAAGCATCCTTTTGTAATGGTGAATGAAGGCTTTTTTTAACCCTCTAAAGTCTCTCTGAATGGCACACCAAGTATTATCATCGATCAAAGGTGGTGTAACGCATTCTAAAAGATGCGCATTAGAATTAAGGGGAGTCGCCGCATTTTTTCCCCTCATACAACGGAGCGACGAGAAACGAGATATGAGCATTTTTTTGAAACACGTTCTGACTCATCCCGTTACACAAGCCTTGGCATGCGGCTATAGGTTAGCCCTAATGATGAGAGGAGATGAAAGTTCATTGACATGGCACATAGTGTAAAATGAGAGGCGAAGCCCTCTAAGTATTAATAGGTCCAGGGGGGGGGGGGGGGGACCTATTATCAAAATTCAGCCTTTTCTCTGCCCTCACCTCCCCCTGCCCCCCCACAAAAAAAGAAATCGCGACGCCGGGGAAAATGCTGGTTGATCTTTCCGGGAAAAACTCGCCGAGCGCGTAAAATTCCAACATGGCCATATTACGGTCCAGTCAGCAAGGTTGCGGACAAGCAGGCAAATAAGGCGCCATTCCCGATGACAAGGAACCTGTCCGTTCTTGTGAACACCAAGGGAGCCATGCGTGCGTATGTCACTACAGGAAAAAAGCCAATGCAAAATAGCGCCGTCCTGGAAAACCACCCACCCTTTTGTCCGTTTTGCCAAGCTGAGCTTCTACCAAACCTGCCAAAGTGATTCTGGCATTGTCAGATTCCATAGAACGGCCACAAAAACTTTCATCGTGAACATCTCTTTCTTTCTTCTCGGGAAAATCTGTCTTACCACGTCCAACCTCAATTAGGCTAGTGTGGCACCAAGAATGGTCTCAAAAGTACTCTGTGATTATCTGCCGTATATCACTATAAACACTATAGACAGATCTTCTTTAAAATTGGCTGCACTACTAAGCATGAATGCCTTGCTAGAACGACATATTCTGGGACTGTTTAAGATTTGATATATGAGAATATTAAAAACATGGAACCTTTAATTAATGACATTTCCTGATGCGGAAAAAGTGTTGCACATTCAGTGTTACAGACGGACAAACGCATTTCTTTTGTTGAGCCCAAATAGAAATTCTAACGCACTTGAAATTGACTTTACCAACATATGCTTGCGTATGATGCTGTTATAAAAGAACAGCACTGTGTGCGAAATTATTCATAAAATACTCTTAACTGCTGGCTGTAATTGTTCTAAATAAGCCACCCGGCGGGCCCAGTGGCGCTTTACAGGGCTTGAAGCCTTGTTTTCTGAAGCCTGAGACAGCTCTGCCATGCGCGAAGGCATGCAGCTCTAGGTTTTCTTTCAAAATCTGCTGTTCGTCTCGCTGGTGGAAACTGCAGTGTGTTTTGACGGGGTTCTGTGAGCGAAAAAACATTCCATTGATTATTGGAAAGGAAGAAAAATGATAAGAAGCACCTGAACCAAACGTTCCCTCTCTTTTTAAGGCGCTTAAACACGGTATGTAAAACATAGACTGAGCAAAACGCAAATGCGCTTTCTTCAAATGAAACAAATAATTGTCGTTTCAACTCTTGCTCGTCCCACGCGAGGAACTTGTGGCAGTAAGTGCCAGTCATACCTGGACTAAAACCACGAAGCGGGAGCGAATGTCTTGACGACTCTGCTTAACAAACAGTGGGTGCGTCATGGGGAGTCCAGGTCTGCCCCCAGCTTGAAATAGTTACAATGCCATCATCGCATGCATTCCATGAAAAAAAAAAAAAATGGCCGCGTATCTGCTCCTTTCGTTGCAAATGTCGTGAGAAGACGATAGTCTTTGTAGACATTTCCCAAGGAAATACCCCCCTTCGCTTGCCCGCTCACATCTCATGCTGTTCTTGTTTCGCCGCGCTCATCCCAAGGTAAACACACTAAAGGTTTGCTCAAGGTGATTTGAATTTACCTCGTTCCACTGCTACAGGCGGGGTTCCTCGATGCCAGCGCTGCAGTACAGCGGAGGCGCGCGTGAATCGAGGCGGCCGACTTCAAGGTTTATAAACCGCGTTGCCGTGCTCCACAGGCGTTCCAAGCAGAACGTGAAACCTAGCTAGTGGAACCTTTCTTTGCTGTCGCCGCGTGATTTCTCATATGCCGCCAGGAGGTGGCGCGGGCAACAGCAGGCGGTACGCGTTGTTCTGCAGCAGATGAAGAATATCATTTGCTATCAAAAAAGCAAGCATCCAGGAATTTTTTAATAAAAGAACACGGTAAATATCCCTTGTGTACTAATTTCCTGTCTTATATTCGCGTAATGTATTGTTCTTGTTCAACAAAGTTGACAAGTTTGAACATATAAACCGGGATTAGACGTTTACATTTGGCTGTGAGTATATAAGAATATTGCGCAGCAAGCATTTTACTTTGGCCGGATGGCTGAATCGAGTTACAGACAGACGGACAGACAGGCAGACAGACAGACCAACCAAACTTTCTGGGTTTAAGTAGCCCAAGAAAGACTATAGTCTTTAAAATTGAGTCTGTCGAAGTCACCTCACTTTTTCTGTGGTGTTACAATTTTATTTTTTACATTCCTGATTAACTACTTCTGTCACACTGCTCCGCCGCACTGCGTTAGAGCTTCGGAAAGCTGCGGTGCGTGGTTTCTTGTGCTGGTGAGAAAACAAACGTTCCCATCATTCGGGACGAGCAAAGCCATATTATTCTAGGTGCGCCTCTACGTTAGCTTTTCTTTTATTTATTTTAACATTCACAATTGCATTATGTTGTAATAGCGGAATACTCGTCATCTCTCTGAATTACAAACTTGGTAATGTTTTTATTTTATGAGGAAACCTGCGTCATCCACCGATTGAGTGAGAAAATGTCAACTCGAACGGCATACCCACAAGTTGAGACTCGATGTGTCTTCTGCGAAGGACCAAGGAAAGAAAAAGAAAAGGTGGTAGTGACCCAAATACAAGCACACTTTGGCCAATAATCTACAGGACTAGGCAAGCTAACATCAATTTCGATGTTAGGAAATGAAAGTGAAATTTGCATTACGTTTCGCGGAGATGTAGCGCTTGCAGGACTGGGATGCATGTCTTCATGCCGTAACATGAAGCAAGAAACAGGACCACCGCACCAACGGGGCAGAAGTGGCGCGCAAGTATTGAGGGTTGAGACGAACACGCCTCAAAAGCGGCAGGTTTGAAATGCTACCAAGTGGTGTGGCAATGGAACTCGCAATGCCCCGTGCACCTCATGAGTTTCGACTAGGACCCGCCTCTAGCTGCATTACGCACATTAGCCGACTTGTTACTAAGGCTTTCAACGCTTTCTCCTCAGTGTCAGAATAAGTCATCCTTTAACTTTAAATAGTGGTTCCACTATAAAACGTACCCGCCAATGACAGTAAAGCCTCGAGACCTATGACTTACCAGCGCTCCTCTAAGCGTATTCAATTGAACGAAATAATTCCCGGGGCTGATTATCAGTAAACTAGATAATAAAGAGCTAACAGTTAATGTAGCAAAAAGCGTTTCGGCGTTCCATAGCACTCACTACTTACGTGGCGTACACTCCTTGGAGGAAAACAAACAGCCGATCACGTACAACCATTCCAATAAATAGCCTTACTAAACTTCGTAGTGACTATCTACTCGTATATTTCCTATAAACCAGACACGTCCATCCGGTGCTGTTCCTTCAAATGAGCACAGGCTGGTTGCAACAAGACCCCACACGTTGTGCCCATCGCATTTTAACAGCTCTTTCACTTCACCTCGCACTTACGGCGCGAAGTTGTTTCTCCCATTGCCACCCGGCGACTGCGAAAGAGCGGCCCAACGACGAGCAAAGCAGCTCCGTCCGTGCCGCAAACACCCCGCTCTCTGACGTTCTGTTCAACACACACGAGCTCACCAGCCTTTATTATGCAAATCTCTCAAAGCTCACGCTTCCCCCTCGGCATACTTTGGGAACGAGGATTGATGCGTGTTATTAAGAGAGGAAGATAACGAGTGAGAAAGAAACGAAGAATAAAAAAGGGACTAACGGTGTTTCGTTTGGCACCGGAGCACTGCGGCCCCGACATAAACAGTCGGCTCGTTGCAACACGCCATGATCCGGAACCCGCTTTCAGCGCGGCCAGAGCGAATGGAGCTGCCATCCCGCAAAACACGGACGGCTGGCGCGCTTCTTGCGCCAGCAGCAGGCCGCGGTGCGTGCCTGGGACGCGGACCCAGTTCTCCGGTTGGCTCGCATTCCTTGGCTGTCTTCAGCCGACCGGCGAGGATTACGCAACGCCGCCCCTGGCCGCCCATTGCCCCGTTTGCTTGGGGTTCAAAATATTTATGCAACGTGGTTGGAGGCCGCGAGACCATGTCCCCATCACTATAGCAGGTCAGGGCCCATTTGTTAAAAAGAGAGGTGTAATCACACAAGCAGAGAGTGACATCTTAATATCAACTATCCCACCCCTCCTCCTTCCTATACTTCCCGCCACCTCTTCCCAGATGTTCTGTTCAGTCAAAAATTATCGTGGAAAAATAAAAAAAGAAATAAACAAACGACCCACCTATGTTTTCAACAGTCGTGCCAGGAAGTGAAATGAACTGCTCTGCGGAAATCGAAACAGTATGCTGTCGTTTAAATTCGATGATGTTTAGTCGATCCCACCTCCACATAAAATCGCTCTATAACTCCCGTAAAGACGGGCTTAGAAGGTGACTATTCTATTTTTTTTCCAGCTTGTCTACGCCATATCGAATTTAATGCAAAAATGAATCACGCCTAATACAATCAGCGTACCTTAATTCGCATGGCAAGCTAAGGTTTTTCTACAATTTGTAGTGTAATAATGAAAAGCAACCAGAACAGAATTTGAGAGAACTGAATTTAGGACATTTCTGGAAGCCAAAACAATGTAAAAATCGTTCTACCAACGCGGATGAGTATCGGGTTAAAGGTGATTATTTAGCCATAAAAGGAAAAAAAATGCGACGAATAAAGACAAGAACGGTTATTTAATTCCTCGGGCCATCCCCTCCCATCTTACTATGCATTCTGCAGGCATGGCGCGACAGCAAAGTTCTATTTCTCTTCGTTTACAGTAACGAACCCCAGTTAACGGAATTTCGGTGTTTTGCGAGCTCTCTGCTGTGGACTAGAAATAAGTGCTTCTTACTGAAGAGCACATAAAAAGATTAATAGGGTTGAAGGAGACACAAGGTTCAATACATTGTTCATTCTGTTTCGCTTATTTTATTGCTACGAATCCTACGACATTTTTACAGATTATCGTTCATATTAGGCTAACTGGCTAACGTAGCTTTTTTTTCCTGATTTTTTATTGAATTGGTTGTTTTGGTTACACATTGCAAATATGGCTTTCTTTCCCTTTTCCTGGCGGGGCTTAGGTGCTAAGCAGAATTAATGACGACATCCCTGCAAGCGGCGGAAACCACATCGGTACTCTTCTATAAATCTTATCGCTTCTAATTCGAACGACTGTGCGGGCGCAGAATTTATGCGTGCAAAATGAAACAGTTTAACATTTTTTTGAACGGCCCCGTCTGCTGGGACGCTAGACGTTAATTTTCAGAGCGCCAACCGACGTAGTCTACGCTGCTGTATGCGCAATTCATTACTTAATGCGCGCACACATGACCGGAGGAGCACACACTTCTAATTAAACCGTCCAAGGGTTTTCCATAAATGTGTGGGTGATAGGAAGACAAAAGAAGCAACTCGTTAGAAGTGTAGTGAGAGAAAATGGAGTTGTGTGATTTGCAAATTGGTTGAAATGCAATGTGCAGGTTTGTGCGTTGTTATACGTCATGTTCTTTTTCATGTTCCTCTAAAATCAAGGAAGCTAAACCTGAATAAATGTTATGGAGGATAAGGTTGTCAGCTAAAATTACGTAGCTTTTCGCTTGCGTTTTCTGAATAAATTCTCTGGCGTCATGCCTGGAATGAATTCAAGGGGGAGGCGGTGGGGGGGGGGGGGGTTCTTAGGATTGGGTGCCTGCGGGATTTCACAAAACCAGAATAGCCCCAATAGGTAGATGGTTGAAAACGATGATGTTTGCTATTGGTTTCCCCTTTGTAGCGAGGAAATGACATGTCATCTTACCAGAAAGGACTAATATACCTATGTTTTATGCTCTTGGTTTAATACTAGCGCTGAAAAATACTTTTTTTTTTGTTACAGGTGGTAACTGTCCCAGGCAATATTCCCCTCTCTGCTTTTCGTTCACTAGCATTGTAGTCTTCTTTTCGTCCCCTCACAGCCTTGAAGTTAACTTCCTCTGTGCTACCCTTAAATCCTAGTGCTTCTGGAAGCAGAATATTTCCCTCATGTAGATTTGGATGGATACCCTCACATTCAAATACTATGTGCCGCATAGTTTCTGTCTGTCTTTCGCAGACCACGCATACCCCATCACTTTGTGAATACTTCCCCACAAAGCTCTTAGTTCGCAAGCAACCTGCTCTAGCCTGAAATAGCAAAGCACTGCCCTGGGAATTATCGTAGAAATTTTCCTTTCAGATGTTCAATTTCTCAGCCCTGTGCGTCTCTAACGACGTTCTAGCTTCCATTTTTCTCTCCATTTATTCGTTTCAATCTGCCTTGCCTCTTTTTTGGTTACCTTGATTGTTTTGGATTCTCCACTGTTCTTTCCGTATTTCATCGTCGGCCTTCTAGTCTTCCTTAACCACTGCGTGTCCACGCTTTTCAAGTATAGGTACCTAAAAACTTTAGCTGCCCACCTTCGGTGATCCATTGCTCTCAACCTCATCTCAAAACATATTTTACTCTGTGCTTCTCGAACTTCAAATGACGCCCAGCCCATATCTCCCTGTACTGCTTCGTTAGTTGTTTTTTTCTATGCGCGCGTCCTACCGTTCTCTGGTCCACTTCAAGGCCTGATAAAACGTCTCATTTGAAGCAGAGTACAGCATTCCCAAATGTGAGACCCAGAAACATTACTCCTTTCCACATTCCTCTCACTACTTCATATTTGTTATACCCCCACAGAGCTCTATGCTTTATTATAGCTGCGTTTCGCTTTCCCTTACCCTTAGGTTGCTCTTCATTAGTTCTTAAGTAGTTATCCCCTTCGTTTATCCACACTCTCAAAAATTTATATTCCTTCACTCTGGGTAATTCGCCTTGCTGGATAGACGCTGCGTCAGTGGTAGCGTCATTGAAAATCATTATTCCTGATTTTTTTCGCACTAAAATTTAACCCGAGGTCGGTGGCTTCCCTGGCCGCTAATATTTATTAGCCGTTGCATATCAGTCTGGTTATCAGCTAAAAGAACAATGTCGTCTGCGTATAACATTCCCGGAATACGCTGTTGTACCACTTCGCATTGCAGCATATGGGTTAGGCAAAACCGTACTTGACTTTCTTCCAGTTTCTTTTCTAACCCTGCCATGTAAAGCATGAACAGTATTGGGCTCAAAGGGCATCCTTGTTTCAGTCCCCGATGGATGTTGACCTGCTGGGCGCATTTCTGTCCTTCCAATGTAAGGTGCAGTCTATTGTCTTTATAGATTGCTATAAGGAACTGTATTAACTCGTCATCTAATCCCTGGAGTTTCAGTATTCTCCACAGCAGTTCTCTGTTTACGTTGTCATATGCCCCTGCGCTTTCGCAATTTCAATGTATTGCGTTATCACGAACACATTGTCATCCAATCGCCTGGCTTGTCTAAATCCATTCGGCAGTTCCCCAAGTATTTCATTTTCTTCCATCCATGCTTGAATTTCTGATTTTATCGCCTGCATTACGAATCTATACACCACTGACGTTACTGTGAGTGGCCTGTATGAATCAATACTGGCTTTGTCACCACTGCCTTTATATATTAAATTTATCGTACGTTATAGCCAGTCCTCTGGTATTTGTTTGGTTTGTATCCCCTTATCTATTGCCCTCATAAACGATCCCTTACTTTTAGGTCCAAGCAGGTTTATCAGTTGCATTGGTATTCCGTCCAAGGATCAAAATGTTGCGTCGTACCGGCCATGAAAAAAATGTGAAAAGTTTGTTGAAAGGTCACTACACCACACAGGTGAGCTCACAAAACTATTTTCATTTCAAGAACGGTTTGTAATTGGCCAGCCCTTTGTATGACGCATTATCCTTCAAGCTAAAAATGTTCTGAAAAATCGGGTAATCAGTGAGTACAAGGTGCCTTAAGTACAACTTTCCATTCGTAAACGTGGAATACGGCTTTTAAGCGCGGATTTTTGGTTAACTACGCCGTTTTTCGGACGTTACCTGTGGACTGTTTGCAGACGTGTTCACGACCAGGTTCCAATTAAATAGCCCTATATAATGGTTCTATTGTGCGAAGCCAATCACGCATACGGCATTTAATGTTACACCTTGCATTCGTTTATGTCATCAACCACGTGCTTCCCAAGTGGATGAGCTGAGCATCCATATTTAGTACAGAAGTTGCCGAGGCGATAGCGTGTCCGGTTAGGCTGCCACTGTTCACAAAGCAGCCGTTATCTAAGCGAGCACTGGCAACACAGTGTTTGCCGTAAGATAAAAGGGATTCTCTCGGACTACCGGCGACTACAGGCTAACTCCTACCCACATAACACCCTTCTACATGCCATGTATCCCACCCTATACCCTGCCCCATGCAAATCCTGCCCCCAACCAGGCACCCTGTATTACATGGTATGGGAGTACCAGAAATCCCCTACTCTCACCTCTAACTCCAAACCCTACATATGAGCAGTGGGTGGAGCTGCTGACCAGCTCCTACCCCTCACACCAGCGATGATTGGTGGTGAGGGCACGGTTGCCCAGCACAGTCCAAGGCATCCCGGACTAAGGAAGATTTTCACCCGGCGGGTGCCCTAACATCAGCCCCTGGACTCAAATAAAGTTCATTCATTCATCATCATCATCATAATCATCATCATCGTAGTCTTCTTCTTCTTCTTCTTCTTCTTCTTCATCATCATCATCATCATCATCATCATCATCATCATCACTCTCCGTGTGTTGCAAACTTGTTCGGGATACAGTTTGAAATTATTCAAAGGTATCAGAAGCTGGCGAAATAAGTAAATTACTGGAAATACGCTTTTAATCCACTAAAGCATCAATGTGGGCGATTTGTAGCCCAGGCACTGCTAGCGGCACTGTCGTCTGCTACAATCTCCCCACAAGCGGATTGTGGCAGACGACAGCGGCGCGAGTCCCTAAGCTGACGTCAGGAGCCAAGGGGCGCCACTCAAACATCTCACCGCCAATACCCAGAGGGGCTATTCTAATTTGTTATAGCAAAATCAAGTCTTGCATTTTTAGTTGAAAAACATTGACAACCACAGCTAGCTATACCGTGGTTCTCCCTCAATTGTACCCAAGGTCTCCTTGGCACTAAACAAAGTTGTATGCATGAGCCGGGCCACCGGTTCTTGTAGTGGGTAAAGTTGTTTGCCCGTTATATACATCGCTTGTTCAACAACCCACTTGTGGCAGAATTGTTTCTTTTTCTTCGCACGTGCAGCAGCCCGCATGGGCTGCAATAGGATTAAAAAAAGTGACCACAAGAAACAAAGTTTCCACAAGATATTCGTGCCACACAACTTACAAGCAAAGCAGCTATGAGAAAGCCGTGAAAGCATAAATGGAAGCCCGCTTTCAGGGTCCGGCGTTCTGGGAACGCCAAGATGTGGAGATTGGGAGCAGAGGCTCCAGCGTGGGTACTCGGCCATTTTCCTCGTCTCGCGCCGATGTGCGGACGGAATTAGAGAGGCAATGAGCCTGTACTACAAGCACCGGTGAAGACGCCGTTCAGTCTCGTCCCCTGTTCGTATTCCTTCGCTCGTACGGAGCTGCCACCGAAAAGGTTAGGGGGCCGCTAGGCGCACACAATCTGCTCGGAGGCCGAGCGTATGGTTAAAAGGAACAGAACACAGAACCGAGTGCAGTAATGCCCGCAGCGATATTTCTGCCGCAAGCGTATGTGAGGAGAAGCTGGCTGCACGCTATGGCGAAACTAGGGAAGAAGAGGGGCTTCAGAGCGGGCGATAGGAAAATCAGGCATTCATGAGCGGAGTGAGGCGCTTACGCGGCTCGCTCGGACTCGACGAGGAGGTACAGGTATTTATATGCACGAGAACCGGGTGTACAAATTCAGCGACAAAACGGGGGCGATCTGCGTCTCGTTATTATGCACGCTAACGGCCCAAAAGAAGTGGACAATCGGTCCGAGCATTCTCGTTTGGAGCACAATTGCTAGGCTATACCGGCTGTACTTGTTTTGCAAACTAACAAGACTACAGCATTGCCAAATTTCCCGCTAAGGGTGAGGTTAGGGCGCGTTCCACCATTACAAAAATTACACCATCTTTCCGAAGGGGAACCCTGAGTAGTATGCGAAGCAGCCATGGGGTCGACTGAAGTTCCCATTAGTTTTCAGTTCGTCGTTTCCGTTGACGTTCAGCTTCGCGTGCCTTCGTTGTATCAGTAGCTTCTTGACGTAGTTTGAATGAGTGAAGGGCATAAGGCGCGTTCGTAGCAAATGCTCCCGTCTCGGTTTGTAGCGCAGTGGTAAGAGCGCCATGTACCTCCCGTTGCGGCCAGAGAGGCGTGGGATCGAAACCGGGCTCCGCCTAACTATTTCTTTTTATAGTGGACTGCGCTGACGTCACCCCAAACGCTGACTGGGCTGAAGAGATGCGCATGCGCAGTAGAGTGCGGCGGACAACGACAACGAGGGAGGGAGGGACAGAGCACTGAGCATGAGATGCTTCGCATCTAAAATGTTTATGTGTACCCCGGCCGAATCTGGTAGCGCGGACGCGAAAACTACTCTCGTGGCTGGCAGAAATTGGAAAGGAAGGCGATTTGAAATGCTGTAATTAGCTACCACCCTGGATCCTGACCCTGAAAAAGCGGTACTCTCGTTTTAAACACGACATCTCGCCGATTTCTCCAATGTGCGCCCGTTCGGCTTCATTGATCGCAGTTATAATTAGGTAATTAATTTCTGGACTGTCATGCTGACATGGGCAACTTTTTAATAACACCGCGTAGGCAAGCGGAAACTGCATTTTAAAACGTTTCTCCTAAGTTTAATACAGAACGTTCTATATTATAGTGTAACTTATCAAACCATAAATTGAAATCAGCGACAGAGTGATAAAGTATATTGGGAGGAGGAAAAGAATTGTAGAAAGCGTTGCGAGATTCAGAGGCTTCGGTTCAGGCTTCTGCGGGCGGTTACCTGAATAAAGTCAGTCAGGTGCCGTTGCTCCTCTTCTCTTTTTGGTGAGGTCAGCCTCTTTTTAGTGCAGTTTTTCCTCATTTGAATGTATCGGGGACACTTTCAAAGGATGTGGTTTTGATAATTGATAATGTTTCAGCCTAAACATAACGGTAGAGGTGTTGCTTCCTTATACCTGAGTGGATGTAGCTTCACTGGTGTGTCGAGCATTCCGGCGTGGGCTTGTTGAAGTAGGGTTTGCTGTAGCCAGGAATTTTTTTAGGGGGTGAATATTGCTTACGGGAAGGGAGTAGTTTTAACAAAAGAAACCCTAAGTCTCGCTTACGCACTGCCTGGAAAAAAACTTCGGGAAGGGTGCAAACCCCCAAACCACCCCTCTGGTTATGTTCCTGCATGTGTGACCGCGATTGTCTGTGTTCTTAAGTGAGTGCATTCGTACGTGTGTGCGTCTGCACGCCAGCAAGGCTACGGTCGGATACCCAGCGGCTTACGCTTTCAACTTGGCCGCTCTCACTGCGCTGGACATTTTTCACAATGACAGTTTATAATTCCACATGTGCACAGCAACCACCTTACAGTGCTACGGATGAACACCCATGAAACCGAGAGGGGTGCAAGAGCAAACGATAATACATTTAATAGCACGGTGGTAAGGAAAAGCGTATCCCAGAGCATTTTCTCAGCTGCTTCGCAATGCTGCGGAAGAAATCTGAAGACAAAAAAAAAAGCTTCAGTTGTACAACTGTTTTGAGGCGGATTCAGCGGTTGCAACTTTCTGGTAAACGATGCCCAGCACAATGGAACGTTCGCGTTGTGCGACCTGCATTACTTTGAAGAAAATGCGCCACCTCATTGCTCCCCACGGGCCAATATAACGGCAGAAGTTCACCACCGATGTACAACGCCGCAGGTTAGCGTTACCGTTCTTTCTGACTGAGGAACAACAGAAGGCACAAGGGGACGAAAAAACAACCTATATTACTGCACGAAATTCCGATACCGGATATGAAGGTGGCGAGAAGGGAATGGGGGGGTTGAATTATAGAGGATCTTTCAGGGGCGGCGGTAAAAGTGTTTCCGCTGTTTTAAACGAGTCATCCTTGTTCCCAAGCAGAACCCAGTCTGGAGGGGGAGGAGGGGAATATTCATTTTTTCGCTTAAAGATTCGTAATTCTTGACTTCTATACAATATAAGCGTGAAATCTTTGATCAAGGGAAGTTAAGCTTTGTTATACACATCTTCCCTTTTCCTAATTCATGCGCTTGAATACAGAAGTGAAGAAATGGTGCGCATACTCCGCATGCTGTATGTCTACGTTGTCGGCGGGAGGGACGGAGTGTTGTTTTATTACCGGACTCGTACATGACCACATGCCGCCGTATCCGACGGTAAATCCTACTAAAAGCTTTCTGGCATTCATCACTTGCTCACTGCTTTTTGCAAGCCCGAGCCGTGTACCGAAGATTTGGGCGAATAAATTTGAAGAAAAAGACAGAGACTCCACGACACATTTATAAACTTTTTCGAAATATAAATTCTTTCCGAATGTACTTAACAAATACACCCAGTACGTAGAATATGGAGTCACAGAGTACCTCAGCCAAAAAATTGCTTCTCTATGCCTATCAGATAATTTTGAATCTTGCCCAGAAGAATGTTCTCTCTTTCCCTGTCTTGGAGTTCTTCGAGCGCTCGAAGGACGTCTTTCAAGCGGTGTAGCTGCTATTGGCCGGCTTCCTTTCAGTGGAAGCAACAAACGCATTCGGCAACCACTTCAAAAAAATCGCCTCACAAGCAAAGCAGAAACAAAAGGCGGATCTGATGCGACGAGCAAATCACGCAGTGCCACTCCGTGCTGGCGATGACTATAGCTTCCACAATGCTTCCAGACGCGAAAGCAAGGAAGGAAAAGTTTATAGGAAGTGTTTTAGAGTTCCTTTAAAACTGCGTACGTGTGTTATGCACGAAAGCATGCGTGTGGGTGGGTGCATCAATGTCGTATCCAACGAGGACGGGTGAATCGGGCGTGAGCCTATAACGGCAGATCTCATCGTCACTGGCCAATCTCCCGTAGCGACTATTCAAGATACGTGGGTGGTTATGTTGAAGTTGCAGCCAAATGGGAACGTAAACCATGGTTTACCTTGGTAAAGGTATGCGGTTTCCCGGTTTCTGTCAGCCCGTTCGAGGTGACAATTCGCTTTACCCATCAAGCGCTATTCCGTGCTGTACAATGGAGCAAGACTCATAAATCATACGCTATTTGAGGAGCCCCTGCAATTCCTAGACTGTACGGCACGCCTCATATTCTCCGACTGTGGCATCTGCGCGTAAAACCCCGAAATCTATAGACTCCTCCGATCGCCCTAACCTACATCAGCTAATGCGGCTTCAGTGTTAACACTCGGGAGATGGTCTGCGAAAATAATTTGCGCACTGGGCATGCTCTTTCTACCGGATGGAATTATGTTTCAGGGACTCATCGAAGCGGCGGCTATTTCGCTTAGAGAGCGAATAAAGACGCCTGGAGCGATAAAAAGCGAGGGGTGTCTGGGGCCCGTGAAACACGCAAGCACACACACGCAATTTTACACGCGTTTGAGCGGAGGCGATCACTCCACACGGCCAGCGGTTCGCTGAGGACCCGAACAATCCTGCAGTAAGGAAGCGTGATATTGTCTTCGAGAGAGAAAAGCTCTTATTTTTGCCCCAGTCCTCTCGGCGGCTTGTTTGGTTTATTGGGATCGCGACGCCAATAACGACTGTAGTGGCCAAACATCCAGCGCGTCGTAATCAGAAGCCGCTGTTGGTTATTACGGGACGTAGTGCACGCCTGTTATATCACGCTTCCGATCGTTACCGACGGCCCGAGAAGGTCGTTACATTCCCTGCAAGGAATTCTCCGCAGGCAATATATATCCCCTATTCCTCCACCTTTTCTTTGTGGAGATGTTTCTCCTAAGGGCCAGTGCAGGCTGGAATGTTGTAGACAGCTGGGGCAGCCTGAGTTCATTCCATACGCACGTCGGTCTTTTGCGAAACAGATCCGCTAGCCCAGTCTATATAGGGGGAAGATTCTTTTCTGAGTTCTATTGCGCTTGATCGAGCTCACTTTTCTTTTCTGTTTGAGAAATAAGAGCAATATTTTTTGTTCCATGTTAACTTTAAACCGGGGTGTGTGACCAGTACCAGTCCAAAGCACTGGACATAGCGGACCACCAGCGGCTCGTTCAAAAGCTAGGAGCACATGGCGGGTGCCGTCACCATTGTACCACGGCATGTACCACGGCCTCCGCGATCGGCTACCGGCGGCGCGCCGTTGCTCCGGCCGTCCCATTCGGCTGGAGAGAGCGTAATTTCGAGCGCTTTCCGCCGCACCGCGGCGCGCGGAGCCGATGGTTGAAAGCACAGCCGTCCGTGCTGCGCCGTCCGCGAAATGGGCTTCTGACAGCTTTTGCGCTCCGTATGGCAAAAATAAACGGCCATAGCTGCTTTTAGGAATGGAAAGTAATATTACAGCACCTGGTGATGGCTTTATGTCAGCTACGGTGGCGCAACTTGGATACTGTTTTTTTACATCTGGACCTGGTTTATTTCACATGCGCTTGTCCCGCAACTATGCTCCACGGAACCGACTATGCCTTTCCGATAATACCGCGGTAGCGAAACTTCCCGCGTTTAAATGATGTTCAAATCATAAACAGGTATTGTTATTTCTTATGCTGGCGTACGGTCTTAATTCAGTTCTGTACAGCCAAGGCTATTAACTTGAGACCACGGGTGGCCGCTGTTTTTTCTGGCATTCGAATCAATCTTTATCGGTCGTAATACCGGTTGAGACTGAAAAACGCTGGAAGTGAATTATGTTGAGGGATTCCTGAGCGACATCGTAATCTCCGTGGCACATCTGCGTTATGCTATTACGTTTTCGTTTTCAGCGGCAGCAAACAAAAAATAAGTTTAACTTAGATGTACTCCGTTTTTATTTCGTTCTTAAAGGTATTTTGGTGCCTACTGGGAAGTGCAATAAGCACTGTGAGTGGTATGAATACCTAAAATACACGAACTTTTCGTTACTGATTTCAGGTCCCATCGGAGAAGTAACTTAGCTTTTATATGTTTGGTTTGAATGTTAGCAATTTCTAAACAGTTACCTACCACAGCGCACAAGCGAGTCCCGGGGCCTCATGGCTTTCTTACATAATCACTGCGGAAGCATTAATCACTGCGGAAGCATTAAGCTCGTTTGCATCTTCTTGGCTCGCAAGAAGATGCAAACGAACCAAACATGACGCAAGGCCTACAAAGCAGTGTTGTACACGTTCCTCCAAAATAGGAACGAAAGCTCGTTCCTCGTTCCTTGCCAATTTTGAAACGAGTTCCCGTTACAAGTTCCTTTATTGCGAAAGGAACGCGTTCCAGTTCCACTTCGAAAATTGGAACGTGTCGTTACATTAACGTTACAATTAGGTTTTTAAATTAAAATATAGTGTAGGATAACCCTGGGTCGAAATTAAGTGAGACATTTAAAACTCACATCGAACTACGTATATTATACGAATATTAACACCACCGGCAGCAGATTATCTGGAGATAAAGATAATCAAAAGAAACGCTCCTAGGCGAATTTTTTCAGGGAGCACCGGACAAACTCCAGACGGCTCGAGGACATTTCGGTGCAGGATATTTCGGTGCGGAAATTTCGGTGTACGGACATATCGGTGTACGGACATATCGGTGTACGGGCGTTTCGGTGAACGCACATTTCGGTGTACGGACATTTCGGCGACCAAATTATCCGGTGCTTGCCTGTTTGCGACAGCCGTTATATTTTTATTTCCGCTTAACGTGGGCTATGGACAACAATCTGGAGCCGTCAATTTATTTTTTTGATTGATGCCATATGTTCGATCTTTGCCAATTATTTTTAGAAATTCTACATTTATATATATACTTTTAATACCTCTTCCTGGGGACACCTGTTATGCAGCCGATGGAATTCTTTAGCACACGTTTTTTTTTTCATTTATGACAGGTTGTTAATTTATATTTGCTCTTTTTTAGCTAAGACAATTACCCGTGTTTACGATCGCCTCTTCTGTATTTTTTTTTTAAATTACACACCCTCAAATTACATAAATTACATGCACACTCTCAATATCCAAAAAGTAACAAACATTAGTTAGCCCCCCAGAATGAAGAAAACCTTATGAAGAGTATTTACAAGGGCTGGGCTGCCTTGCTAAAATGAATTCGCGAACACTGGTCTAGGATATTGTCGGGGAGGAAAAAGGGGCCTTTTGGAAAAGAGCCGCAGGTTCTAATGTCCTAAATGCTGATTAAGCGCGTACCGGTTGGGCATACAAATTCCACCCATTGTGTTCGGGACAACCAACCTTCGTTTAATGTTTACAAGCCTACATTTACCACATTTTCATTCTTTGTTCTAGCGCCCCCCCCCCCCTCCCACTTCCCGCCTGTACTCTCGAATCTCGACCAGATTTCTTTTTCAGCCATATTATTTTCGGTTTCCCCTGAAAATCCTACTGGCGTGGTGGAGTTCACGGTCTCCGAAGCGTCACCGCAGTGATTTTTTATTTTTTTATTTAGAACATACTGCTAGCCTCTTAGTGGAGGCTTTTGCAGGAATTGGGTGATACATTCAGAACAATGACATAGCACACTTCGCGTTTAAAACAGAGAAAAAGCTTTACATTCACCATGGGCGCACGAAACCTCTATAATGTGACACAAAAAGCCACCCAAAAAGCAGCTGAGAACACAATGGCCCCTATCGTTTGCTGGCTACGCCCTTCCGCGCGTCGCGGTCATATCGACGGCGCCCCCACTCCAGGAATCGCTCTTTCTGCGCCTTCAGTCGCCCCCTTGGGAATTGACTCATCAAGTCGCGCATATCATGGACACCCCAGGTATACATCGCTTCCTCCCATTATCAGGAGCAAAAAAAAATGAATAGGCTAGTGTGACGAGAGCGGCAACAGTCATCTTCAAGTTTTCGAAGTCCAGTGGACGCAATGGTGAAGCACAAGTGACACCCCTCTCTCTCTACTTAGGTGGATGATTGCCGGCGGGGCTCAGCTTTCCCCTCCCCTAAGTAACGCCACCGTAAGTGCGATCGTTGGTTTGTTAGTTTTAAGTAGAACTGACACCGAATGCAACGAAGGCGAGATTGATTGAGAGAATAATTAAAACGAAATGCACACGCGCCTAATCGACCTCGTTTTTCTGTTGTTTTTTCGCGGAAGTTTTGCTGGGGGGGGGGGGGGTGGAGGAATAGACTAAAAGCAGCAGCGTCTTGCACCGTTCGGTGAAGTGAAAGGAAAGCACTTTGGTAACACTTAAAGTATTAGGGTTGTTCAAATGAATGTTAAAATAACAAAAAATGGTTGAACGGATCCAAATTAACAACGTTAATTTTTACCATCTGCTACAGAAATTGGGTTTCACGTGGCAATGCTCCGCCAGGGTTTAGCGTTCGTTTCCACGAACGGCGGCGCAAGCACAACTCTCGAACGTAAAATCATATCAAGTCACGAAATTACAATATTAAAGCTAAAATGTTCAAAGAATGCCTGGGACATCCCCTCACTCAAAATGTCTGGGCCAAGACGTCGTGCACCAAAATGTCCGTGCACAGAAATGTCCACACCGAAACGTCCTGGACCGAAATGTCCGACACCGAAATGTCCGGATACCGTTTAGCAGTCCGTCCGTTTCGTTGGCTACGTTGTTACCGGGTTGACCGGAACCGGTCTGCTCCTGAGCGCGCGGAAGGGCGAGTAGGAAGGGTGCGGAGGTACGAACATGGCGAAGGCAGGCCCGCGGAACTAATCCCCCTACCGCGACGAATGCCCAAGTGCCCAGCCGGGTCCCGGTCAACCCAGTAACAACGCATACGACAGAACGGACGGACTGCTAAAACTCTCTATTCTTTCCCCGCCGGGGAACAATTCTATCGGCCAGACGCGCATTCTGGCCTCCCCAGACAAACGATGAAGGGCGAAAAGCATTCTCGCGGCTACGCTATTCACCCATCAAACCCCGCGTAAGCAACCAGCATGAAAGCAAGCACAAGCTGTGGCCTGCTGCGTGGTTATTCTTCTGCATTTCACTTTCGAGGAAGCACGTACGGCTGAAGGGCGGGCAAACTGGCCATCTTATAGGAAGAGAAACGCAGTAGCGCTTTGTGGATTTTTGTACTCGAGCCTTGGCATCAAAAACAGCCAAATCCTAGCGATGTAACGGCAGGAACGCCGTTCCTGCCGTTCCTTCAGAAACGTAACGAGTTACCGTTACAGTTCCACCGACCCTTAATGGAACGGTGGCGTTCCTCCGTTCCTCCAAAAAGGAACTAGTTCCAGGAACGCCGTTCCTTGTAACGCCGTTCCGTACAACACTGCTACAAAGGCGCAAGTTCTCGCTGCCGCTAGAACGATTCCTAATCGACGCCTCCTCAACCGTTACGACGCGTAGATTATACGCCAGACGTATCCCTCTGATGACATTGTCGAAATAGGAGGTGACACAACCGCGACGGACCTACATTGAGGATCGCA
This sequence comes from Haemaphysalis longicornis, assembly GCA_013339765.2. Classification (NCBI taxonomy): domain Eukaryota; kingdom Metazoa; phylum Arthropoda; class Arachnida; order Ixodida; family Ixodidae; genus Haemaphysalis; species Haemaphysalis longicornis. Next base: position 153,623,034 of record CM023451.1, read on the forward strand.
CAGCTTAAAATAAAATGCATTCGCATTCCTGCAAGTAAGCAAAGTGTCTCTGTGAACGTTTTTAAGGGGAAGTGTTACAGGCTAGGTTCCGATCAGTAGCTGCGAATGTCGACAGGGTGCGTAGAAAAAGGTCGCGTTGACAGCGTGTATCTTGCGGCAAAGCCAACTTTCTGGCGTTTGCTCTGTATGTGTCGATCTCATCTCGGTCCTAAAAAATCATAAAAAAGTTGGTCGCCAGGGCGGTTGCATCATTACGCTGTGCTTCATTTAATTGTCATAATTAGTTTACAGTGACGTAATAAATGTTACAAAAGTCCCGTCTGCTATACATGGCCCTGTGGAGAGTGTATGGATACAAAAAACGGCTGTAACTTTTGTTTTATCAAAACTATCGCGAATCAAATATGACAATTATTAGCGGAAACGACTCGAACATTACGCCAGGTTTTATCTGCTTTTCACCACTAAGTAGTTCACAGCTGAAGTTGGAATTCCCGTCTGCTGTCAATACATTTACGTGAGGGAAACGAACAGCTTCATATGGTTGTCCAGTTTCATTAAACAAATTAACTAAGGAGTATACCGTATACGTTCAATCACAAATTACAATGTTTTTTTCGTGCACTTCTAGGATTCTAGGATTGCACCCTGCTGGTCCGGCCGCTGGTCAGCTTTCACACAGAAGAACGGCAGTAAACTGTTTTTTTTTTTTAATATACGCAGTAGTTTCTTTCACAAATGTAGGATCTCAGAGCGTGTGCCTGACACAAGCAGAAAATATTTCAGTGCGGTAAAAATTTCATATATATGCTTATAATTTCAAATGACGTTGCAGTGCACTGGATGCTAGTTTCTTGCGCGATGGGGACTGGTAGGTTACCGTTGCAACAACATGGCACGCCAACTGCAAACTTGATCTCATCCCCCCGAATAACTATTTATAATAACCCTATAAATAACCTCCAAGAAAGTACTGCGTACCACTCCGTATGCTCGCTCCACGCTTGAAACATGGTCAACCTTTCGTTGATAGCTTGCACACCTTTACTTCAGTTAAATAAGTTTCTCTAAGCTGCTGAGACAAGCCGACTTCATAAAATTATTGTCAAGTCTCTTATTTCATCAAAACAAAACGCCCGCAGGGGAGGCAAGAGGAATTACGACAGCGAAGACACCCAGCCGCGCAATCTCCGCCAAGCCATTCAGAGGAGCCGGTGCGAGCGGCCGAACCATCGGCTAACACCGCCATCTCGCGTCACGTTGCGGAGTGAGCCGCATTACTTTTTTTTTTTTTTTTTTGCTGGGGGACGCGCCGAATGGGACGGCCGGAGCAACGGCGCGCCGCCGGCAGCCGATCGCGGAGGCCGTGATTGTACTTCCATTTAGGATTATAAACGATGCACAGATATTATGCGGTTAATAATAAACGGCTATAGGAAAGGCCCAGTCAGAAAAATTGCGACGCCAATAAGAGCCAAAATGAAAAAAACAAGCATGCAGCCCTCCGTCTAACGAGGACGATGGTTGAACGCGAAGCTTTCTTGTGACGAACGCTTTGGTTGTCATCTGAGTTGGGACTGAGTTGCGACGATGTCGAAATGGAGCAATTGGATAGACGCCGGCTTCGTAACGCGAGGGAGCCGGGTTCGGCTTCAGCCACTGAAGACTTTAGTAAAGGTTCGCTTTAACATCCGATAAACGTTATCCATCGAATCCAGTCAGCTGAACTACGACTGCCGTGAAGTAGATGTCGAAACAGACGTATCGCTGCCAAAGATGGGTCTTCATACAATGTTAATGCCTTCACTTTTGTTGCAGTTGTTAAGTCTCTTTTTCTGTTCGCAAGGCGATTCCGACATGATCGAAGCGAGGCGATGGCTTTCATGTTTTACAATTAGTACCCGATGAAGCCCCAATCTACCGTTCACTATCCTTAAAAACTGACCAGAAGACGCACTCTAGATATGGACTTGTGAACGTACCCGGCACAAGGTAACGTTGAACGCCATGCGAAACTTTGCTACTGTGGTTAGATTCAATTATATTTAATTAGCAGGATGGAAAGAAGGTGGTTTCGTAGATGTACATTGCACAAGGAAGACAGCATAAAAGCAGAGAAGTTATTAGTCGTGACAAGGGGCCTAATTTAGAGTACGATACTTCTCCCAAAAGCGCTCACTATTGTATACGGACAATTATTTTTGTTGATGTGATTATGTTCTTTACTCCCTATTTACCGTGCTGGTGCACATCTTAGGTCACCGTTCAGCCAATTTGCGCGCAAGGAGGTGAGGCGCCCTGCGACTTCCCATACGTTGTCAGCCGAGGCTTCGCTTGCAAACAGCACGAGTCTCCCAAGAGGCAAAAAGGAAACCCGGCTCAGTAATTGCCCGATCGGTTTTCTCCATGGGTGCTTGGAAGCGTGTCATTTGGTCCCTACGGCACGGCCCGAAATTGCGCCGCAAAACGTTCTTTTTTTCCCCTTTCGAGGCGGCTTAAGCGAACTCCTCATGCCAAGGCAGGATTGGTTACTGTGGGACTGCCATTTTTTATTAAATTACCATTTGATTGTTCAGCACCCGTGTCCCTTCCCTTCGTTAGATTTGAACGGCCACCATTTAGATTGATTGCAAGAAACAGAAACAGCAGAAGCAAGTTTAGCTAGGTCAATATATTACGCTTGTTCTTGCAGAATATGAGGGTGAAGTTCCGGATAAGACGATTAAAGTTTTAAATATAACCCACGAATGCACATCGCAGTCATACCTTTGGCATTTTTTCTAGGTCTGATATATCATTTTTTTAAAGATTGCTAACAAATAAGCAATGAATGCACAGAATGGAATTAGCTGCTTCCAGTCGCCATGGTCAATTTAGGACGGCATGGTGAAACCAATGCTTCCTTTCCGTTCTGCCAGTGTTGTACGGAACGGCGTTACAAGGAACGGCGTTCCTGGAACTAGTTCCTTTTTGGAGGAACGAAGGAACGCCACCGTTCCATTAAGGGTCGGTGGGAACTGTAACGGTAACTCGTTACGTTTTGGAGGAACGGCAGGAACGGCGTTCCTGCCGTTACATCGCTAGGATTTGGCTGTTTTTGATGCCAAGGCTCGAGTACAAAAATCCACAAAGCGCTACTGCGTTTCTCTTCCTATAAGATGGTCAGTTTGCCCGCCCTTCAGCCGTACGTGCTTTCTCGAAGGTCAAAGGCAGAAGAATAACCACGCTGCAGGCCGCAGCTTGTGCTTGCTTTCATGCTGGTTGCTTACGCGGCATTCGATGGGTGAATAGCGTAGCCGCGAAAATGCTTTTCACCCTTCATCGTTGTCTGGGGAGGCCAGAATGCGCGTCTGGCCGATAGAATTGTTCCCTGGCGGGGAAAGAATAGAGAGTTTTAGCAGTTCATCCGTAGTGTCGTATGCCTTGTTACTGGGTTGACCGGGACCCGCCTGGCCACTTGGGCATTCGTCGCGGTAGGGGGATTAGTTCCGCGGGCCTGCCTTCGCCATGTCCGTGCCTCCGCACCCTTCCTACTCGCCCTTCTGCGCGCTCAGGAGCAGACCGGCCCCCTCAACCCGGTAACAACGTAGCCAACGAAACGGACAGACTGCTAAACGGGATCCGGACATTTCGGTGTCGGACATTTCGGTCCAGGACGTTTCGGTGTGGACATTTCTGTGCACGGACATTTTGATGCACGACGTCTTGGCCCAGACATTTGAGTGAGGGGATCTCCCAGGCATTTTTCGAACAGTTTAGCTTTAATATTAGAGTTTTAGCAGTCCGTTCGTTCCGTCGCGTACGTAGCTAGCGTGTTTACCGGGACCCGTCTGGGCACTTGGGCATTCGTCACGGTACGGGGATTAGTTCCGTGCGCCTGCCTTCGCCTTGTCCGCGCCTCTTCGCCCTTCCTCCTCGCCCTTCGGCGCGCGCAGGCGCAGACCGGTCACGGATAACCCGGTAACAACGTAACGAACGGAACGGACGGACTGCTAAAACTCTCTATTGTAATTTCGTGACTTGATATGATTTTACGTTCGAGACTTGTGCTTTGCGCCGCCGTTCGTGGAAACGAACGCTAAGCCCTGGCGGAGCATTGCCACGTGAAACCCAATTTCTGTAGCAGATGGTAAAAATTAACGTTGTTAATTTGGATCCGTTCAACCATTTTTTTTTGTTATTTTAACATTCACGTGAACAACCCTAATATTTTAAGTGTTACCACAGCGCTTTCCTTTCACTTCACCCAACGGTGCAAGACGCTGCTGCTTTTAGTCTATTCCTCCCCCCTCTACCCCCAGCAAAACTTCCGCGAAAAAACAACAGAAAAACGAGGTCGATTAGGCGCGTGTGCATTTCGTTTTAATTATTCTCTCAATCAATCTCGCCTTCGTTGCATTCGGTGTCAGTTCTACTTAAAACTAACAAACAAACGATCACACTTACGTTGGCGTTACTTAGGGGAGGGGAAAGCTGAGCTCCGCCGGCAATCATCCCCCTAAGTAGAGAGAGAGGGGTGTCACTTGTGCTTCACCATTGCGTCGACTGGACTTCGAAAACTTGAAGACGACTGTTGCCGCTCTCGTCACACTAGCCTATTCATTTTTTTTTTGCTCCTGATAATGGGAGGAAGCGATGTAATTTCCAAGGGGGGCGACTGAAGGCGCAGAAAGAGCGATTCCTGGAATGGTTGCGCCGTTGATATGACCGCGACGCGCGGAATGGCGTAGCCAACAAACGATAGTGGCCATTGTGTTCTCAGTGGCTTTTTGGGTGGCTTTTTGTGTCACATTATAGAGGTTTCGTGCGCCCATGGTGAATGTAAAGCCTTTTCTCTCTTTAAACGCGAAGTGTGCTATGTCATTGTTCTGAATGTATCACCCAATTCCAGCAAAAGCCTCCACTAAGAGGCTAGCAGTATGTTCTAAATAAAAAATAAAAAATCACTGCGGTGACGCTTCGGAGACCGTGAACTCCACGTCGCCAGTAGGATTTTCAGGGGAAACCGAAAATAATATGGCTGAGAAAGAAATCTGGTCGAGATTCGAGCGTACAGGCGGGAGGTGGGAGGGAGGGGGGGGGGGGGGGGCGCTAGAACAAAGAATTAAAATGTGGTAAATGTAGGCTTGTAAACATTAAACGAATGTTGGTTGTACCGAACACAATGGGTGGAATTTGTATGCACAACCGTTACTCGCTTCACCAGCATTTAGGACATTAGAACGTGCGGCTGTTTTCCAAAAGGCCCGTTTTTCCTCCCCGACAATATCCTAGACCAGTGTTCGCGAATTCATTTTAGCAAGGCAGCCCAGCCTACGTAATACTCTTCATAAGGTTTTCTTCATTCTGGGGGGCGAGGTAATGTTTGTTACTTTTTGGATATTGAGAGTGTGCATATAATTTATGTAATTTGAGGGTGTGTAAATTAAAAAAATACAAAAGGGGCGGTAGACCATCGTAAACACAGGTAATTGTATTAGCTATAAAAGTTCGAATATAAATTAACAACCTGTCATAAATGAAAAAAAAAAAAACGTGTGCTAAAGAATTCAATCGTCTGCATAACAGGTGTCCACAGGAAGAGGTATTAAACAAAAATAAATAAATGTAGAATTTCTAAAAATACCTGGCAAAGATCGAAGATGGCATCAATCAAAAAAATAAATTCACTGCTCCAGATTGTTGTCCATAACCCACGTTAAGCGGAAATAAAATATAACGGCTGTCGCAAACAGGCAAGCACCGGATAATTTGGTCGCCGCAATGTCCGTACACCGAAATGTGCGTGCACCAAAACGCCCGTACACCTATATGTCCGTACACCGATATGTCCGTACACCGAAATTTCCGCACCCAAATATCCTGCAACGAAATGTCCTCGAGCCGTCTGGAGCTTGTCCAGTACTCCCTGAAAAAATTCACCTAGGAGCATTTCTTTTGATTATCTTTATCTCCAGATAATCTGCTGCCGGTGGTGTTAATATTCGTATAATATACGTAGTTCAATGTGAGTTTTAAATGTCTCACTTAATTTCGACCCAGGATTATCCGACACTATATTTTAATTTAAAAACCTAATTGTAACGTTAATGTAACGACACGTTCCAATTTTCGAAGTGGAACTGGAACGCGTTTCTTTCGCAATAAAGGAACTTGTAACGGGAACTCGTTTCAAAATTGCAAGGAACGAGGAACGAGCTTTCGTTCCTATTTTGGAGGACGTGTACAACACTGCGTTCTGCTTTGTTACGGAGTCGCACAACGTTGTTACAGCTCTTCACAATGTCTAAAGGTGTAAGCAACCTTCGAGCTTAAAAGTAACAAATCCCTGTATTGGTTTTATACGTTAACTGATGAACAGAAGCACAGCGGAACGAGACCGGGACGCAATCTCTGATCGTGACGCGCTGTGCGTCCACTAATTTTCAAACGACTGCTGATAGATACAGAAAAAGGAAACTCGATTGATCTTTGGTTTGTTCTTGTCCCCTCGCCATTTCAATGAGAATGAATTAATTCACGGTATATCAAAGTTTGATAAGTTGGCAGAGAGAAAAATGCAAACGCTAACCCTGTTTATAACTGTAGACAAGTTGTACCGTCTTTAGAATGCCCTAAAACTTCGTTAATTCGCACCCGCTTGACCAGAGTTTTCTTTTAAATGTAGGGGCTACAAATCCTTGATACGCTTTCCCTAACTATGGCTCAATTTATGAAAGTGAATTGCGAAAGTGAACTGGATAACGCGTAAACGTAAAGTGGGGCGAGCTCACGAGCTTACGTTTTAATAAGAGGCGACAACCACTTCACATAGATTTAAATGCCTATGGCTATTTGTAAATATCGGAGTCGCTTCAAACAGTGTGAATACATGTAAGCTTTCGAGGAATATACTTTGTAAACACTTGCAAAACTGGCTACCAGCCAAGCTTGAATGTGGGCTGGATCACGAAACCATTAAGCTGCATGTATATTTTTCGGTGAAATGTATGGCAGGTGTTCCGAAACAGCTTTCTGTAAGCGGCATGTTACTTTCAGCACTTCAAAACGTAGATTTGTTGGGTGATTTCGCAAAAAGCACTTGTCGAACACGAAATACGCCCCTCGAACAGCAACGGCTATCAATCGCTTATTGAAAGGTCACTTTGTCTTGGCTTGGCATATAGGGCATGTGTCCAATGCCGTATGTCCATGGCCATGCGGGACATACAACACACAGGATCTTAAACAAAATGCCTTGGCCAGATACGAAGCTCGGATGGCCGACTCCATGCTCCTGTACCTATGAAACCGAAGTCATAGCTAGCCGGCCCCAAGTCGCTTCTTTTAAGGGTTCAGTGAAAACAGGGTCCGAATGTGGGTTTTTATTTCAGTTGTGCGGCCTACGACAGACAAACCGAACACACACGGATGTAGAAAGACACGCAGCGAGAAAAAACACTCTCCTGAAAAAAAAAAAAACTATTGGCAGCCATTACAGTAAACTGAAAAACATATTTTATTTGCTCAACATTAAAAAATGTGTACTTGTTTTCATGCATACTTGATGTCATTGTAATGTATTCACATACGGTGGTGTCAAACCACGTAATATTCAAAGAGGAGACATCGAAGAATGTTTGATTTTAACAATTATTATAGTTTACAATGTCCAGCTCAAGAGAAGTGCACTCAACTAGGCAGCTAAGCACGCGCAATAAAAAAGAAATATTGCACCGCTATTACAGAACAAGCTGAACCCTCTCCACTCAAATAATTAATAAAGGCAAAGTCTCTTCCAAAAGACACTGCAGGGCAACTGCAATTGACGGCTGGTCCCTGGTATCAGAAATGGACGTTGAATAGCGATTTCAATAGACCATCCTAATTGTATAGAAACCTCTGGAAGCAGCAACGAAAATCAGGGGGTCAAGCGAAACGCGTGATCTTTGTTGTGCTGGCGCAATATTTCCTCGGGGTTCTCTTTTGTTACCGCGAACTCATTATCTCGACATCTTGCACACATATCTTGCATCAGAGGCGCTGGACCGTGGAGGGTTAACCTCGTCAAAGCCCTGGTTACGCCGAGCTTTCTTTCTGCCAAGGCTGCACGAAGTTTTTTGCTGCCCGGACCACCCTTTCTTCTTTCGCGGTGCCGGTATGTCCGGCCTCCCTAAATTGCTGGTCCCCCCTTCTTTGTGTTCTTGCTGCCTGTTATAAACGTTCTCTTTCTTTCTTTTCTTTTTTTCCCCTTCGGGTGGAGTAGGATGTGAGCGACAAACACCGAAGATAGGCTCTCCTATTTGTGGCTTTATATGCTCAGCGAAGGAAAAAAGCAAGCGAATGGACAAACGAGCCCAATATGCCGCTGTAGGAGGCCAAACTAGCCGCATGTGCTGAAAAGCTCTTAACAGTACCGTGACGACTTCACTTTTTTTTCGCTGACTTTTATATGCGACGCTGAGAGCATCTTTTGTCGGCTGGCCCTGTCCTTCCTGCGTGCGTCCGTCGTCGTCGTCGGCGTCCGCACTCTCCTCCGCTCACCCCGTCTCCTCTCCGATAGCGAACACTCTTTCGCGAGGGACATTGGATTGGATTCGATCGGCTTGGCTTGGCTTGGCTTGGATTGGATTTGGATTGGATTGGATTAAAGTGGATTGTGTTGGATTGTGTTGTGTCATAGCCGCGGCAGACGCACAGGCGCCGGCGCGTGCCCAGGTGAGAGCGAACACTCTCTCTCAACATCTGCGGGTGTGCGGCCCAGCGCGCTCTCACTCCGCCGGTGGGCGGTGCTGCGCGCGGTGCTGCGCATGTGCAGTACTCTCTCTCTCCGCGGTCTCCTCTCCTTCGGGCACGCTGCGCATATAACCGGTGTGCCGCTCTCCGGCGGCCTTTCGGTCGACGGGTGCTCTCCACTTGCGCTTGAACACCCCTCAGCGTCGCATCACACCAGGGTTCCCGCGAGGGGAGGTGGGCGTAATTTTTCCTCCACGGCTCTGGTTCCCGCTGGTTAGCCAGCATTCGCTTTATGTGGCTCTGCTTTTCGGTGTTCGCTATTTTTAAGTGCTTTGAAGCAGTTTGATTTTAACAGCGAAGCTGTTTCGCAAATCGTTTTTTTCGTGCCCGAAGTTAAAAATACCAAGAAATTACCGAGCGCGCGAACTTGAGCGCGGGCTTCGCGGCGACCGCCCGGCAGTTAACAAAACCAAGAAAATGCATAGCGCTCGTGTGTGCGTGCCTCGAGACGACCGCCCAGCGTCCCATGTGCACGTTTGTCAAGCCAAGCATGTCCATTTAAGAAGATTGGCCCAGATTGGCCAAACCAAATACTCCAGTGTTCACCCTAAGCGTGGTAACACCTTCTCGGAAAGAGAAAAACTCCAGTATTCGCCGTAAACGGGGCAGCACTTGCTCGGAACGAGACAGACATGTCAGAGCGTATGCCCTTCGAATGTTATATCCAATGATTGTTTCTTCCAAAAATATGAAGGAAACTCACACTAATAGCAAAAATGATGGAGCAGAGGTGGTTGCGGCAGCGAAGGCGAAGCAAATCGGCTGCAATCGTGGACTGCAATTTTTGTAATGGTTGTGAGGGTTGCGTAGAGCTTCACTACCTTCAAGTGTTCCCCGTTAGTGGGAGCTTCCTTCAGTTTTTTTTTTTTTTTTCATCAATACCATCCTCCCCAGTACGTCCTTGCTGTACATTCACAAACTATTGTAGAAGTTGAGCCAGAGCCGCCGTGCTATTTCGTGCCCTATTTCGGGCCTTGCACAGCGCCCAATTCAGGGGACAAACCACCAACTAGCTCAGCTTACTCTCTTGCCACTACCCTCGTGAGGTGCGATATTAAAATCACCTTGCTCAGCCACTTCTCGCGTTAGGTCGGAGTCGGATGAAACTCCGGCTTCGAGCTCCCGAAGGTGAACCCCATTCTTTACCCACCAAAACCTCGGGTCTCCCAGTGTTGTGAGGCTATGAATGTTTCCGGAGTATGCAAGGACGTGGGGTATTTCCTCTCCATGTATGCGTGATTTGACCTTCACGAATCCCTCTCCTGAGTATGATGGAACTATGGTGGAACTTGACTGCATCAAATTTGGACTGGAGGCATGTGGTTACTTCATTTCCGTTCGCTGTCCAGCTGCATGCATTTGTGAACCCGGACAAAGAAAAAGGACCCCAAAGAAAACGCAAGGAAGGAAGTGGCCAGCTTTGTAGGACGAATGCAGGAAAGTGGCCTTCGTTGAATGCGCGCGCACTGCGTCATTCCCGGCTCAGATGGAGTCTGAGCCTCAGCAAACAATCTGTGCTGAGCAGCCACCGCTAGAGTAGTACGTACATTTCTCACAGGGCTCCGTAAAGACGATGGTTCTTTAAAAACAGAACAAATTTCAAATATGATGGTATTTCTTGTGCTCTTGAAACACGAAAATTCTGACCTATCTGTCTCATTGACAGACGGCTCGTTTCAATGTGTCCCTAGTTTGAACCTCCCGGCTAAAAACAAATGAAAGAATGCTTGAACACGAGGTATATATAGGCAAGACATTTCCAAAGTACCAAAACTGGTGGAATGCCTCATACGGTTGAACACGGTAGAGCATGAAATAAACATTAGGCATATTTGAAGCAAAACATAGGCACATAAGAGCGCCAGCTATCTCCTAATAAAACACACACTCGGGATTATTTTTTTGACTAGAGCAAATAAAAAAACAGCGGGTTAAAAACGGTATCGAGGTGGGTGGGATAAAAGCAAACGTTAGGGGGCACGCACCGCGTCAAATTCGGCCATGAACTTGCCCTTTCTAATGCAGGCTTTCCTCCTGGGCGACAACCTCGCCCGCATGCGCAGACAGCACCGCTACGTTCCTGGACTACGAAATCGACGAGCTGCCCTGCCAGCTTCCGGCCCTTTTTGGCACAGACCAGAAAGAGGCCGTACTACCGCTGTTTCCAGTCCTAAATCAGTTCCTCACCTGGCAACCCGGAACAGCTATCTACGGCGGGATCATCGTCGTGTCTACATAAGCAGCCGCCTGTCACGGACCAGATGGGGCACGCCACCGCGTCAAATTCGGCCATGAACTTGCCCTTTCTAATGCAGGCTTTCCTCCTGTGGGCGACAACCTCGCCCGCATGCGCAGACAGCACCGCTACGTTCCTGGACTACGAAATCGACGAGCTGCCCTGCCAGCTTCCGGCCCTTTTTGGCACAGACCAGAAAGAGGCCGCACTACCGCCGTTTCCAGTCCTAAATCAGTTCCTCACCTGGCAACCCGGAACAGCTATCTGCGCGGGATCATCGTCGTGTCTTCATAAGCAGCCGCCTGTCACGGACCAGATGGGGCACGCCACCGCGTCAAATTCGGCCATGAACTTGCCCTTTCTAATGCAGGTTAGTCTTTTGCCTCACGCAGAGTGCTGCCGTTCAAATGATGCATTTCTGTTCGCGGTGTCGTGCCCCTCTGACACCCTTGACGCTTGGCGTAGATTGCTGTCCCAGCAGTTATCTTTGTACTGTGTTAAGTCTCAACTTACCTTTCTTTTGCTAATCCTTTCTGGCGACGTGGAGCTCAACCCAGGTCCCGAAACTCTTGCTCCAACCGTTGAATCAAACGCAACTAGAATAGCGCAGTTGGAACTCGTACAAAATATTCTGAAAGACGAGCTGGCCGCAATTCGCACAGCACAATCGAACATCGAAGGTATGGTCGCCAGTATTTCCTGTCGTGTTGACGCTTTAGACAAGATAATCGGAACTTCTCCATCTCCTGATGGCAGTACTAGCACCAAAGCTACCGCAACCGTTCAGGAACTATCCTGTGAAATAAAAGCTATTGCCGACAAATGTGACGATTCCGAAAACCGCCTTCGACGATGCAACTTGCTTTTTTTTTGGAATTCCGGACGTTAAGAATGAAACCTGGCCCCAGTCGGAAACAAGCGTAGTTTCCTTCTGTTCCGAGAAGCTCGACGTATCTATCGCTCCTACAGACATTGAAAGAGCCCATAGAATAGGCCGTTACCAGGAAGATAAGAATCGCCCAATTATCGTCAAGCTAGGCCGTTTTAAAGACAAATCCAAAATTCTCTCCGCTGGTCCTAAACTGAAAGGCACAGATTTTTCGATCCGTGAAGACTACTCTGCACGTGTCCGCCTTGCCCGCAGAAAACTTTACGAGTTCGGCCAACAAACAAAAGCTGATTTCAAAATACGGTTTGATAAGTTAAGCATAGGAGACAAAAAATATATCTACGAAGCGGTATCCGATTCCGTGATCGAACAGAAACCATAGCAGCCACGGCTGGCTTCCAAGCTTCCCGCCAGAGCGCCCTTACTTGTACGCAAAGACCGCACCCCTACTTACGATTCCGCATCAGTTTTACTAGCGAACGTCCGAAGCTATCTTCCCAAAAGGGCAGCTTTTGAGGCCATCTTGGAGGATAATGCCACCGACATTGCAATACTAACTGAAACATGGCTAACTACTTCGATTAATGACGAAGAGCTACTACAGGATAACACATCATACCACGTGTACAGACTTGACCGGACCGGGCGTAGGGGTGGTGGTGTCCTAATCTTTGTCAAAAGTGATTTGCCTTCCTTCCATGTTAAAATTGACACTAATCATGAAATTCTTTGCGTAAATATATCTTTTCCTTCTAGTACAAACATACTTATAGCGTGTTACCGAGCACCCGACTCCGATATCTCGTTTATTTACGACCTTCACTCCGTCATGCTTGATATCTACTGTCGCTTTCCTCGTGCCAATTACTTCCTATGCGGTGATTTCAATTTTCCTGACATCGACTGGAATAACCTGTCCGCACCATCCCGTCATTCAAAAGTTTTTCTGGATTTCGTACTAATGTTCAATTTCACCCAAGCAGTCAATATGCCGACACGTGGCACTAACACTCTTGATTTGGTTCTTTCTTCGAAGCCTGATCTAATTCAATCGTTATCGTGCATAAATGGGCTAAGCGACCACAAAACTGTTCTGTTCGACATGCGCATTCCGATTCTTCGTCGAATACCCTCCATAAAATATATTCGGGATTACAAGAAAGCAAACTTCACTTGCATCAACACCGATCTTGAAAACTTCTACAGCTTTTTTAAGGTTTCCGCCCTTCAGAGGACAGTCGAAGAAAACTGGCTACTTTACAAACATAAAATTCAAGAGCTAATCGAAAAGTATGTTCCCCTCATTCGTATTCGCGGCGATTCCAATCAACCATGGTATTCTAATGCCTTAAAAAACTTTCCCAAAGGAAGAAACGCCTCTTTCGAGAGGCAAAACGCCGCACTACTGCAGCCAAGTGGTCTAAATACTTCAAGTGCCTTCATGATTACACGCGTCTTCTGCGACGCTCTAAAGAAAAGTTTTATCACCATGACATGTTAAACATTTTACGCGTTAACCCCCGTAAATTCTGGAATCTCCTAACTCCGAAACACAACCACACACATACAATTTCTTTGAGAAATTCCGACGGTTCAGAGGTACCGCAGGACCAACGGTCTGACGTCATGAATACATATTTTCTGTCCGTTTTCACCCGTGAAAATGACTTTGATAGCCCCGATTTACCCATTCAACATTTCTCCCAAATGCTTCCGATTAGCATCACTGCCTCGGGTATCGCTAAACTTATAGAAAAACAAAAAATATCTTGTGCCCCGGGACCAGATAAAATCACAGCTAAAATACTTAAAGGTACGCTAACGCTTTCCAGCAAAATATTAGAAATAATATTCACGCAAACGATAAAAGACAGTACGATTCCGAATGACTGGAAGCTAAGCAGCATATCTCCAATATTTAAAGCGGGTAATCGGTCTGACCCTTCAAATTATCGTCCAATTTCTTTAACTTCTATACCTTGTAAGCTGCTTGAGCACATAATCTACTCTAGCGTGGCAACCCATCTTGAAAACAACTCCTTCTTTTTTAAAAATCAGCATGGCTTTCGCCCGGGTTTTTCCTGTGAATCACAACTTTTTGAGTTTACGACGGACCTCCACTTAAACCTCGACTCTTCATTTCAAACCGATGTCATCTTCCTCGATTTTTCTAAGGCGTTCGATCGCGTTCCTCATCAACGACTTATGCTTAAGCTTTCCTCCCTTAATCTCGACCCGCTCATACTGTCATGGATACGAGCCTTTCTCACTAATCGATCCCAATACACAGTCGTCGGAGGTCACCGTTCCTCGACTACAAATGTAATATCTGGTGTACCTCAAGGTTCCGTCCTCGGCCCTCTCCTCTTTCTAATTTTTATTAATGACCTTCCCTCAAGTGTTACATCTTCGATACGTCTTTTTGCAGACGATTGTGTCGTTTACCGCCGTATATGTGATAGCTCTGATCAACTTGCCCTTCAAAATGATTTAAACGTAATTGAAAATTGGTGTTCTTTCTGGATGATGCAACTTAATATTTCTAAATGTAAATTCATGCAAGTTTCCCGTAAGCGTTCAAACATAAATTATACTTATTCCCTGCAGTCTAACCATCTCGTTCTAGCAGAATCGTACCGATACCTGGGTGTACTCATCAACAGCAAACTAACATGGACTGACCATATCGCACAGCTTACGGCCAATGCCTCCAAAACATTAGGTTTCATCAGAAGGTCCCTGTCCTGCTCACCGGCCTCAGTTCGTAAACTCGCCTACGAAACCTACGTCCGTAGTAAACTCGAATATGCTTCTCCAATTTGGAATCCACACCAATCTTATTTAATAGACTCCCTTGAAGCCATTCAGAATCGCGCGGCTCGATTCATAACCTCCAAATACAATTTCCGCACAAGTGTTACGGCTATAAAATTATCACTGTCTCTCAACTCCCTGGATCTTAGACGGAAAATAGCACGCCTTTGTTTATTCCACAAACTGTATTTCAATTTTGCTTACTTACATGGCTCCCTGCTTCTCCCACCAATTCGAACTTCACGCCGTCTCTTTAATTCTTTGAGTGTCCAAAATTTAAAAGGTTCAACTAACGCTTTCAACAAATCTTTTCTTCCGTTAACAATTGATGATTGGAATCGGCTTCCAAATGCAATAGCCAATGAACGTAATACTCTAAAGTTTAAAACCTTACTCGAAACTCATTTTACAACCGCACCGTCGTAATTTCTGTGTGTAGCCAGTTGCTTTTTTTACATTTTTATGCCACTTTGAATCGTGCTATTACTTGTATAACGAGTTCTGTTATTATTATTGCCCTGTAATTCCAATTCTTGAATTGTATCCTACTTTACGTTCTTGGTCTGACATTGCCTTTGTGTATGATTGTTCGACCCCCCCCCCCTTATGTAATACCCCGTCAGGGGCCCTTAAGGGTAAATAAATGATGATGATGATGAAAACAAAAAAATTTCCCCGCACCTCCCCGAAGGGAATCGTGCAGAAATGCGAATGCATTGGGTGCACCGATGAGTGTGTTGCGAGTAATGGCGTAATTAATGACGAGAGTGTGAACGTAATCATTTATTCATCAGCACCTGTTTGTGTTATCGTTGTACCTGACGGCCACAATCACTGCCTTGTGATCGCTAAAGCGCACGGTCAAAGGGTCTTTGAGAAGCATACGCGCGTCACAGTTTCGCGTAAAGACCAGATCAATGCAACTCCCGTGAATGGTAGTGGGGCACGTGTCGAAGCCGGCAGAGAGACAATGCATAGAGTGCCTGGTCTGCATGACTCGACCAGCCACTCGCCACTCTTCTTGCGCACGTCAACGTTGAAGTCGCCAACCATGACTATGGGGTCAGAGGGTTTGGAGCGCACGCGCACACTTCCCATAGCCGCGTCCAGAAATGCATTCGCATTTACGACGACGACGACGATGAAGGCAGAACTACGAGGCGCGAGCGCACGTGCGACGACGACGACGACGGCGAAAGAAATGCATTCGCATTTACGACGACGATGACGACGAAGGCAGAACTACGATGCGCGAGCGCACGTGCGCTCGCGCTGGAGGAATGCAGGCGCACGCCGGCCAACGGAGCAAGACAACCCCCGGATAATAAATGCATCCGCATTTAAAACGTATTTGACTGAGCAGCGTCAAAGAAAACAAGAACGAAAGTGCCCCCATGCGGCGAGCGAGTAGTTCGAACGCGGTAATATTTAATTGCACTTAATACCCCTCCGTTCAGTACGTCGTGAGTGGATTGACCAAGGAGAAGAAAAAATGTGAAGGGTTTGAGGGGTAAAGAGTGCTACGTGGCTGGAGCTCCACTTCCCCTCTCGTCTTTCGACGACATTCTCCCCTAAGGAAGGCGGGTTCGATTCCCGTACGCGGCGGCCGCTTTTCTGATGGCGGCGAAAACCGAAAACGCCCGTGTGTTCGAGATTGCGGCGGGCGTTAAAGATACCCGGGTGGTAAAAATTATTCCGGATCCCTCCACTACAGCGCGCCTCATCGCCTGTTTAGCGTCGGCGCGTTAAACCCCATATTCAATCAATCAAACTCCCAAAGAAAGCATGTACAAAGCCAATTTGTGTGTGCACTATAACGCTGTCTGTCACTTTAATGCGTAGCATTCATTGCCGAGTGCCCCAACAGCTAGCACAGTGCAACGCCCTGCTCTCTCAGAAAAATACATGTCTGGCGGAAGTAATTCACTTAATTGTTATAACAGAGCAGGAGAAAACTGATGGAACAAAATTTTGAAAAACCAAGAAATAAGAGCAATAGAAAAAGTAACTTTCCTTACAAGTATTATGGCGAAATAAAAAAATACGCACTTACACACGTCCCCAGAAAAACGAAGACTAGACTAAAAAACCGCGGGAAAGATTGTTGGAAATACAATTACAAATTCCGATTCAGATAAAGACTATTTCATGTACAAGTACATGAGTACAATATAGCACAATATAGCGAAAATGGACCAGCCATGCGCTACACCTTGCATATTTGCAGTGAGGTCACTTCATCGCTATAATGGTGTACATTTACATCATTGGCGAAAAGAAATAAAATAAAACTTGAAAAAAAAGATCCAACGTCTTTTGCTACTCATAGCAGAACCCGGCTGTAAAGAACAATTCACACTCTAGACGAGCGGCATAATAATGTTATGGGTTAGTAGACAATTTTCTGAATTTCTACAAATTTCTAGGTGTTTCCCGAGACTACTGCTGTTTAAAATGTGTGTGTTGGTTGTGGACTGCCCAAATAATAACGGCTGTTTCGCGTGGGCAATTTACTTTAGTAAATGCACAATCATTTTTACATTTTACGTCGTCTAGCCTAGTTCTTTCATTTGTGCCGCGCCAGCCAGTTGGTTGTTTTACTCCGCATTCCTAGAGATACCTTTTACTATGAAGGAGTATGCTCTAAGCTGTTGCGGACCGTATAGCTGACAAAGACGTTAGTTTTTTGTTGTCCTCCGAAATAAAAATGAAATAAGGAGGGGGGAGGGGAAGGATACTTTTGACAAAAAAAAAAAAGTAGCAATCCAGCGAGCATGGCTTGCTACCCCATATAGACATGAGAGGGGCGAAAATGTGCGAAAGAAGCGAAGACACAAAAAAAGCCACAAATACACTAACAAACGCAGGTAAGCACATAAAAACTGGTTAGACGCGCCTTCGCACACCCGTCACGTGTACAGCCTGAACTTCGCGGGGTGTTGGCGTTCGTGTAAGCAGAACGGGCGAGCCCGATGGTGCCCATCCATGGGCGTCAGCAGGGTGGTGCGAATTGGGCACTTGCCCCTGCCACCCAAGCCACACCAGCCCTGGCCACGCCCCTCCTCGCTCTCCCCCTCTCCCGCCCGCGACTCAACGGGTTTGCCCCCCTCAAGACAAAATCCTGCCGAAGCCTATGGCCCCATCGGTAGACACATATATCTAGTATACTACTGACAAAAACACCGCTACTAGAGTAACCAACCTCTTGGTGAGCGTTGTCATCTAGACCCGTCTAGAGCGTGAATGACTACAGGCGCACTGTATCATGTGCGGTGGTTCCTTGTGATACCCCACGGGGAACCCTGGGGTGCCTTGAGGAACCAAGGTAGGCTTAAGGGTAACTTTGGGGGCGCAAGGCCGCCGAATCGCCTTGGCGTAGGCTGCATGTTGTTTAGGAGCCCTAAAATTTCTGTTTCGTACCTCAGCGACACTGGCTTAATTCAAAAACTTTAAATCTCTTCACTCTGAGACTTTCGCTCTTGCCCTTTTACTTAATTTCGTTGGTCCCTCTCTCAGCTTGCATCTCTTTTCTGCCCTCCTCTCTCTTGGGCCTTTCTTCCTTTTCCCCCTCCCCTAACAGAGTAGCATGAAGGCGATTTTGTACGCCGGCTAAACACTCTGTTTTCTAATAAAGAGCTTCTCTCTCTCTCTCTCACATATATCTAGTTGAAAGTGAACATTTCGACAGACTTCTGTCTGGTTGGGAAGTTACTGAACTGGGATTTAATTAGGCTCCAACCAATACAATGCAAAAAGGCAAAAAACCCGACGTTTCGAAGCCGGCTCGGCTTCTTCTTCAGGGGTGACAGTGGCCACGCTGCAGCTCCATCTTATAGTCTCACATTTGCTGGCCTCGCACAAAGCCCTCGTCGCTGCGGCACGTAATCCGTGTGTGTACACCGAGGGGAGAGTGCCAAGCGAGCGATTAACATTCCCAGGTGTGCGTTGAATTACGTGCCGCAGCGAGGGGCTTTGTGCGAGGCCAGCAAATGTGAGACTATAAGATGGAGCTGCAGCGTGGCCACTGTCACCCCTGAAGAAGAAGCCGAGCCGGCTTCGAAACGTCGGGTTTTTTGCCTTTTTGCATTGTATTGGTTGGAGCCTAATTAAATCCCAGTTCATATATCTAGTTACCTTTAGTACAGTAAATTCTCGTTTCGAGGGTATAAATATTACTGAGAATGTGCGGTAACTAAACATGACAAAAAAACTGCCCCTGAGAGAAACAAGTAGTCCATACACCATTTACGCGTGGATATCCTTAGCGAATAATTTTCGCTGGTGTGAAGGAACAGCAGTTGGTTGTAGTGTGCAATTAATACACACGAATTCACCTGACTTCATTATTTGAGCACGAGAACTTGCAATCAAGTCCTTTTATTATTATTTTTTGAAGGATATATTTAGTTCTCTGCTCATACTTAACACCCGGCGACCCTATCTTGTTCGCAGAGTTCTTTTGTTTATTTTCCTGCTGCGTTTTTTATCTGATAAAATATGGGTAGTGTACCCAATGTTGTTACAAGACCTCTTGATGCCGGTCATAACTGAAAAATAGAAGTCAGGCAGGGTCCTTGCGGCCCTCTTGGCAACAAAATGACTAAATGCTGTCAACGTAGCGCCAATTTTATTCGATAATGATCACGACCTAAGTTATTGCTGCTGACGGGTCCTTTTTTGTTGTTGTTAGGGCTAATGGGGAGAGAAGGTGTCTATGGGACGAATTGCAGCCTCAGTTAGACCGAGAAAGTGTCTTATGGGCCTGAAAAAAAAAAAAAGGTTTCAAACAATGGTTCTCAAACTTGCAGTTCAGTGTTTTGATGACGCCGGGATTACAAGTCGCATTGGCGGGGTATAGACACGATAGCTTATTACCCCTCGGGATCTTGTACGAACCTTTCAAATTCATATTCGGGATCGATCAGTGACGCACTGGTTGAACTCAGCCCGAATTGATGGAATTGACTTTGTTGTCATTGAATTCAACCACTCCCCTAGGGCCTGGCATCACAAAGGCTTAGCTACGGCGCAACTAAACAAATAGGACGCAGGCGGAGGTACAGGCGGCTTCCTCGACAGGGATTGATTAGAAGGCTGGCCGTCCTTTTTCCTTAACGTATTAGTGCTCCGTTTCAAAATGCCTCGCGAATATTACTTTTGAATCTTCACTACGTGCCGAGGTGTGCTCACATTGGCACAGAGCTGCCGAGGCGTTTCTCAGCATCACCTGGGGCTCTCTTTTGCATTTGTAATGGATTCACCAACCAGAGGGGTGCTGTTGCGCTGAACCTGAACTCCCCAGCGATGCTTTCTTAGTGGTTGTGTACCTTCTTCCGCCCAAAGCAATTTCGTTTAGGGTCTCGGTACTTGTCTATGTTGTTTTCGTCTTTTGAGGGGGGATTCCCTTCGGCGATGCTCAGAGCTCTGCCCTTCGGGTGTTGTACCCAGCGATCTCACGCTAAATTTTTTTGTTTTTTATTCACTAGTACGTCCTCTCGCTTTTGCTGCGGGATAGATAGCAGGGGGCGAAGCATCTCTCTCATTTCCACGGCCCACCCAAACAAAGGAATTGAGAAAAAGCTGGGTATTGAAACATGGACGCCCAACAGCCTGCACTTCATTTTTATTTTTAAGTGCGAATGCACTTCTTAGCGAGCCTGAATCGTCCGCCGCCGTCGTCCGCATAGCAACAGCTGCGGGTGCGCTCGCTCCTCGTCTTCCCTAGCAACGGGGGGAGATGGGCGCGCGCTACTCTCCTCTCTTCTCTCCGCTCAGTGACTGCGGGTGTTGGGCGCCTCCTCTCCACTTCGGGCGGGAGAGCTCTCGCTCGCGTAGCGGGCGCTCCGCATTCCGACGCGTGAGGGCGCTCGTGTAGCCCTCGCCGTAACGGCGGGCGCTACTCTCCTCCTCCTCTCTCCGCTCAGTGACTGCGGGTGTTGGGCGCCTCCTCTCCACTTCGGGCGGGAGAGCTCTCGCTCGCGTAGCGGGCGCTCCGCATTCCGACGCGTGGAGGGCGCTCGTGTAGCGGCCCGCGTGGCGCGGGAGGGTATTAGTCGAGCGCGCGCCGTCGTCGAGAGCGGTCGCTGGTCCTGCATCTCGATAACGATGATGGCGGACCGGGCAATGGTACCAGCAATAACGAGTGAAATATCTTTCTTTGTAGTTGTGTGCGTGTGTGTAATCTCTCGACTACTCATTAAGATCACGATATCCACCGTAATCGCGCAATCAACAACCGTGCATTCGCACTTACACACTCTCCCCCTCGGGGAAGTGCGAGGGAAATTTTTTTTGAAAACAAAACTGGCGTCGGGAGTTTCCTGAGGCAGGCTATGGTGCCGGCCTCAAATTTTGGTTTTTTAATCAATACGGCTGTCATTTCTTTTGAGGGGCCTATTGAAATTGTGGTATTTTGTTCAGTTAGTCCGGCCCCGCATAGCACCGTGAATAGGATTTCCGCGCCTCGTACGGAAATGTATACAGATTATTGTTTTTGTGGTTGGTGCTCCTTCGAAAAAGTTTTTTCTAGTTTTACTTGGACTGAAAAGCGGCGCTCAGGCCACCGAAAAAAATGAGCGTGAAAAAAGGCGCGGCCACAGCTGTGTCCTTTGTCCTCTTTTATTCGTTTTCGACAAACTGGTTTTCTCATTTTCGCATCAATACAAAACCGGTCTGTCATGTGTTCAGATGTTTTGTGGCCCTACGACCTTCTTGACTGCTCACGATTTTTCCGGTGGCCGCCTGTTAATGATTGTACGCGTCGTACAGCGATTCGCAGACGTCAGGAAGTTATTAGCGCGATAGCGGCTCATTCGCTTCCCCTGTGGCTCCTAGCCGTCCGCTATCAGCCTTGCTCATCAGGCGTCCACGGAGATACGTCACCGCGACCAACCGGAAGCTACGACTGAGGCAGCAAGATTCGGGGGCTCCGCTGAACCTATAATGTGGCGCTAGGGCAACAGAAGTGTCGGAAAGAGGAAAATAATAAAACATCGGATACGAAAGAAAGGACACGTGTTTTCACCAGGTGCCGCGCCTGCGCGGTGAAGTTTGGTCTATCCTCCGTCAGTGGTAACATGCTCGACAGACATTTTCTCGAACCATGTCCGCAACTTACGCCATCACACCAAAGCGTGTTTCCACCAGAAGATCAGAAATATACGTTTGCGGTAATTCATGGTTCGACGCAACTCGTGGGCTACGAGACATGTCGTAGTTGGAGCTTCTGAAGAGTTTTGACCTCTTTGGGATCCTTAAAGGGGTCCTGAAATACCTTCCGCCGATGCATGGATATACATGTAACCAAATAAAGCAATGTATTAGCAACCTCCTCCAGCAAGAATTTTGTTAAAGCGATGAGTATTAGCTGAGAAATCGTAAATAAAAAACCGCGCATTATCGTTGCGCCGCGTTTCCTCCTCCTTTCAACTTACTCTCCGCTGTTGACGGTGCGCAAGCCTTCCCTCCCATGATGCTGCGCTCCTCAGCGGTGACGTACTTCCGCTATTGCGCTGCTCATACTGCCGTCTGCTACGGGCATGGAGGAAAAAAAAGCTTAGGAGAGGCCCCCAGCTATCCCCGCTCATTGGCAAAAGTGTGGAGGAAGTCACGTGTTTTCGGCGGCCATTGGAAGTCGCGTTAGCAACGGCGTACTAGCAACGGCCCGCCCGCCATCCGCCAGTCATGGAGGAAAGGCAGCGCCTGCCTTGTCGTCCGATTGCGAAGATGTCTGCTTCGCTTTGCTGCGCTGTGGTCTTGCGGAACTCTAAAAGGATGCTTCGAGTTGCGACAGCTGCGAAGATGTGAATATGTCATTTAATTTCTACTTGCAAGTGCACCTTGTACCGCGTCAAGCTTTTGCTCCGGTCGCGATCACGACGCGCCTATTGAAGTGCAGATATCGTGAACGCGCCTGTCCCGTCGTACGCGCGGACACCAGTCAAGTAGATTTTTGGGAAGTGATACACGGTGTGCAGTGCGTAGGCGACTTGCAACCGAACGATTCGCAACTTGCAGTGCGTAGGCGACTCGCAACCGAACGATTCGCAACTGAATTTTTTGGTTATCGCCGGTGCATGTAGTTTGCTAGGCCGGCGATGCGCGGCAGTGCCTTTGCAATTGTTACAAGGTAGATTCCCAGTTGATATAATTCCATCGTCCTATTACCTTGGTAGGTGTCCGTCTGTTGACTGGAAGAGTGCTGGATCTAGAATCTGGATCTTTTTGAGGTCTCGCTCTGGATTTCGCTTTTCAACGCTTCAGACTGCGAGGTTAGTGTATGAACGTTTTCAACTGATATCACCTTGAATTTATTGACACTGAGACAAGTTGAAACTTGGCGAAAAAAAAGTTTATTGACGCCACTTACCCTCTTCTTCTTTTTTTTTGCTCAATAAAACGTTGTGCCTCCTCCTCCTCCTCCTCCTCCTCCTCCTTCGCAAAAAGTCTATCGAAGGCACGCGAACAACGGTAAAAACATTCCACAATTTTTTAGCTTGAAATCTGCATGAAGTGCTGCTTACCTATATATATATAGAACGGCCGTTTAATTGAATAGTCATCTCTGGGATTGCCAGTGAAACTGCAACGCAAACTTGGGCATTCTACAGTGCGGTAGCCGCACGGCGTTTGCCCACTGTTTGCGGCGTTCTCCATCGCTTGGGAACCTATAAACGGCGGCGATTGCAAACAAAGGATGAATGCACACCAATGTACAGCAATACTAGTTAGCGGAATGATGCATTCACCGGTGGGAAGTGACGCCCAATTCCTTGGGTAGCGATCGCGACTTGCAGCCTGGCACCGAGCATTTGCGGCATTGTTATAGCGAGCCGCTTCACAAAACTGCTGCGGCCACACTGAAGGCCGTGTAACCGCGCGTTTAGGTTCACGGTCGCGCGCTGCAAAACGGCCTTCTACCTGCCTATCAGCTGATTTCCGCCGGCTCGGCGCTGGCAGATGCAGACGACAAGAGAGGCGATACAGGACGGAGGAGGCGGAGAAGGTGCACCGAGAGAGAGGGAAAAAGAGTCCGCCATTCGACTTACAAAAATGGCGTTTCCGGCTGTGCTGGGTGTGACGTCAGGGCCTCTCCTAAGCTTTTTTTTCCTCCATGGCTACGGGCAAGCTTTGTTGACACCATGAATCCCGCACTCTGCTCAAGGCTGGAAAAGTGAACGAAAAATCTGGCCGCATGTGTGCGGCGGCTTGGCCTTGGGCGGCGAACTCGCAGCCGCACGGTGAGTATCGTGCGCTCGTTCTCTTTGATCCACCGCGCACTGTTTATCCAAAAAGCGCTGTATCAGATGTGGCCCCGCTGGTGCCGGGTCTTATTTTGCGGCGGTGGTAATTCCTGCCGGCGTCATGTAAAAAAGACATTTTAAACCGACACAGGACCGGTGCACAAAACGCTTCAATCATGTGACCAGTTCAGCTTGGGGCGACGCGTGGTGGAGAGCGGCAACGTTGGCAAAATATGATCCGCCGCGGCTCTGAGCTTTCTAGCGCTGGAGCGAGCGCCATTTCTTCGACAATCTCAAACATCGGTTGCCTTGGCAACAAGGCACAAACCACTGTAGAAGTCAGTTACGGTTCCGTGATCCCGGTTCAGCTCGGGGCCCCACCTCGCGACATGTGGGCACTGCAGGCGCACCACTCACTCCCATTGGGAAGTGCTGTGGGCGTCTTTGTTTCGCGATGAAATGCGACGTTGCGCTTCTGCGGGTGGATAGTGCTTCCCATGGTCTGGATTATCTTTCTCTAGCGACGTACGACTCAACCTCGTATGGGGTATGTGCAGTGTGCGTGGCTAAAAGCCATCACGGCTTGTGGGCGAGAGTTAAGTGACTTGCTGTTCGTCCCCGCAAATCGCGCGCGAGGTGAGTGCCGAATTTACGACGGGCAGGAGGAGGCAACCCATCGTCTGTCAATCGCGGTTCAGACTTGCAACGCATGTTGTGACGTTGTGTTAGTTCGAAACGCATCTCTGGATTGTTTTGAAGTTGAATAAAATGTGTGCGTCAAACCCGGGCATTCGGTTCAGGCCGTTCTCTGCGATTGCACGAACGAAGTGCCACGGGGCTTCAACGCTTTCTTTATGGAATGTACTCAAGTAAGAGAATATCCATGTCGTTTTATGGCCGTGTTGCATTCGATACAAACGGTTAAGCGTTTGTTTACACTTGTTTCGTTTGTCGTAAAATGTCCAAGCACTCCGGCACTCCGCTGGCAGATCAGCCGGCTAGCCGCCGCTGAGCAGACGACTCATCTCGTTGCCGGAAGTGCGTGAAAAAGCCGCCCAATAGCAGGATGTCTAGCTCATGACGAACATCTGGGAATCGATGATGTAGACATGTGAAGATGGCGGCGTCCAAAAACACGAAGGGAAGGGTGAGAAAAAAGCGACAAACTTTGCACCAAAAGTGTGAGCTTTCCGCTGCGCGTAAAAGAGTAATACTTGGCACAGATGACGTTGACGACCCAATCTAACGATTACGCCAGTTCATTTAGTGTGCACAAAACGCCTTTCAGGGCCCCTTTAACTTCCGCCATAAAATCTGGACACACCGGAGTTTTTGTTTTCTGCTCCCATCAAAAAAACGGCCGCACGGCCGGGAATTGAACCAGCGTGCTCAGCAGCGCAACGCCTTACCCACTCAGCCACCGCGCTCTGTTTTCCACCGGGCTTTATGCCGGCACCAACAGTGGGTGACCTAACTGAAAGAGGGGACAGAGGATTAACGCTGGTCTCTCAGAAATCAAGGAAGACAAATTATCAGCCCAAAATAGCTTTAATAAAGCCCGCTATATAGCGTGTAATCACATAAGTTTTCAAAATACTTTTCAATATTCCCACGGTTATGTTTCCGCTGCAAGCTCGTTTTGGTAAACGACAAATGGCGCCACGCGGCCAAGTTAAAAATCACCATAAAAATACGTACGAATACTATCATTCCAAAGAGCAGCGGCGTAAGAATTCTCGGCGGGTTCTAGACGAGCGGGTTCTTGCCAACTCACAATCGCCAAAAACAGCAAACTCTTTAACCAACTATTGCCAGAAGGAAAACGTCAAACCCAGATAAGAGCACGAGAGAGAGAAAAGAAACGATAAGATTCTTTCAACTACTGATCATTACCAGAACATTGCAGAGCCTGTCCGTACCGCAAATTTACCCGCACCAAAGTAAGTGAAAGAACCACCGTCATTAGGACAGCATACAAGGCAGTTTCTCAACCTCGCAATTTTGACCGGGCGATGAATTAACAAAGAGTGGACCACCAGGGGAACGGAATGAACATGCATAGACGGGTCTAGAAGAAGGGGGCCGCCAATTACTCGATAGAGGGATGAAATAACAATATTCAGAGCAAAGAGTGCACTGGGGATGCGCAGGACAACAGCGGGTAAGGACAATGGGAAAGGACTTCAATGGGAAAGGACTTCACGCTGCAGTCATCCTACGTTGGGGATAAGGACGATGAATAGGTGCTCAACTTGTGTCTTCCTTACGCATTTCAACAAATCGGAGGAGCCACTCTCCTAGCACCAGGAAAGCGGATGTAAAAACAAAATCGGGAGGGGCCATCATACCCCAAAAGAAACAGGCACCCCCACACAGGCACCCCCAAAGAGAAAAGAAGAAACAAGCACCCCTCCCCCCTTTGAAAGGAAACCACTGCACGCCATGATAGACATGACACCTTTTCAGCGACCCCGCATAAAATCTCTCCTCTACCAGAAATAGGGATAGAATACTACACAAGAAGGGGCGGTATGCCAGGCTCAAGTTTATTGGGATAAAGTTTCAATATCATGAGACTACAGTATACATCGACTCCGGGGTGTACAAAGGCACGAGGCCTCAATGAAGGTAGTTGACTACTCTGGCAATCTTTTTGACTGCATGACCCTCCAACATACAGAAACAAAGTGGAAGTTGGAGCAATTCCCTTGGCAATCGGAATAGCGGAAGTATCAAATAGAAGCGTAGCATCATTACAGACTCAGATAAGACATTCTACAGTTTTCTACGGCAGAATGCCAAGCGCTTCGGTACGATATTCCCATCCATGAAGGAGAAAGTTAACAACTTCACCTGGGCAACCGGATCCAATGGTCGGGAAGAGAACGACGCACTGTGCAGAAGTCACACGAACTCACATACCGTGCTCCTTCTGACCACGACTACCACACTGCCCTCTTCGAAAAACGTTAAGAACGAATCCTCAGCCTATGCCTAGGAACACAATCTTTCCCCTTGCTACAACGATGTCTCAATGCCGAAGAATCACGAACTTTGTGCACAAAAACCAACACAGTTATCTGAAAATCCATATGCGTTAAGGCGTTCGGTGGGAACGTCAGACGTTAACGTAGAAATCTGCTAAAATTGGGGAAACATCCACCCTCTTGCGCGCAACCTAGCCATGTGCAAGTGTATGGCCAGGGGCGAACAACTCAAACATAACATATTATACTTCTCTGAGGCATGGGAAGCAGATTTGACCAGCTCGTTACCTCAAGATCAGCGCGAGGACAAGGGAAGGAGGTGCTGCATCTGGTGCCGTAGACTCAGGTTTAAACTTTAAGCTCCCTGCCATCTCTTTACCCTATTAGATTCAACGCATCTCATGCTCGCCCCTCTGTCCTTATTGCGTCTGTCCAGCGTTGTCCGCACAGCTGCGCCTCTCCTCCTCTCCTCTCTCCGATAGCGAACACTCTCTCCCAAACAGCTACAGGTTGGCGCAGCGCGCTCTCACTCCGTTGCTAGTCGCCGGTGGGCGTCGCTGCGCGCGCTGCGTATGTGCAGTACTCTCTCTCTCCGCGCTCTCCTCTCCTTCGGGCGCTGTGAATATAAAGCGGCATGCCGCGCTCCGACGGTCTCAGTCGACGGTCGTCCACGTTACACTTGCACTCTCTCGCAGTACTGGACGATTGCTTGATGCAATCGTCGAGCACCTAACTGTGCACTTTACGGACCACAAGGCACTCATTCTCGTCTGCAATAAAGACCGTACCTGAGCATTCGTGTACTGCATGTGCATTGCATGGTGAAAATGGAAAATTACGCCCACCTCCCCGTCGCGTGAGAATCCCTGCTATAAGCGTAATCAATACGATGGAAAACGCCAATGGAACCCCCCATCAGCCCAGCCTAGACATCACAGAATAAACATTTTGATACACTGACACTGACTCCTCCTCGCTGAAACTGACGAACACCTCGCACTGGCAACCTTTCACGATCACATTTTAAGCCACAGAAGCGCAGAGAGCCTTTGTCTCTCCTGGGACCCGGCGATTAAAAACCCTAGTTGCTAGTCTGTCTCTTTTCGGTAACCTTTAGTGCTCGTGAAGCATAGATAGGAAATTCAGCAGCTGCGTATGAACACGCTCCGTGGGAGTCGAAGTATCGCTATCGCGCCTTGCATCTTAGGATTCAAACGTAGATGTCTCTGCAACTTTTTCGCTTCACACGCTTGATCCGGTGGGCTACTAGCGCCCTCATGCGACGGCACTATAAGGCAAAAGGCTAGGTAAGTATTTCACATCAGTAGCGGGAAAGACCAAAGCAAATTGTCATCAGTGACAAAAAAAAATGAGAGTTTAAAAACTTTTTGTCATTTTTTGGAAAAGCAGCTGTGTAACGATACCCAGAGGAGCAAAGATATCCTATGTCCAAGTGCAGACGATTCCTGAAGCAACTCTCTGTCTATTATCGCATTGACCTTGACTTTTCGAAAGCCATATATAACACCACGTGTTCACAATACCCATTGGCGTGAGTTTCATACAGCCCTGCACTCCTCCTGGCGTATATATTTGCGTCCGAATGCAGAGCACCCCCACCCCATGCAGGTGTTCGGTAGCCTTCTAGACATTTTCCAGAGAAATGTTTACGATTCCTTCGCTCAGTATTCCAAGGATGCGCTGGCGCGTGAATTGCCGGAATAAAAAGCTTCCGCCGGTCACCGGAAGAGGAGTAAATAGCAAGAAAGAACTAGAATTAAGGTCAAGTGCGCCGGAGTGATTGGTGCGCCAGTGGTTACGTGTCTCTGGTCTCCCCCACCCCCCGGGTCTCAGACTCTTAGAGAAGCTTGCGCATGGATAGTAAATATAGGAGTCCTGGACAAAGTGAGCAATGTTTTCAGTTTATTCACGCTATAAGGGGCGGCGGCGAATCGTGCGCTTGGAGGGCCTAGAATGCACATGCAAGTAGCGCCGGCCTCTTTTCAATAGGAACACGTAGGAAATAAGAACTTCGGTGGTCAGAAGACCCAGGCGGAAGGACAGGCGCTTGAAGAAAGGCGGCTGAGTATCAAACGTACAACTTGATGGCCTCGCGGAGGGGGAAGTATGCGGGGGGATAGATATCACTGCAACGCGTTCTGAGTTGCGTTAAACGTTTTACTGCTTTCATAATCAGCGGGTATTCTTTTACCCACCTGTTATATTTTGAGCAAATTTACCTGTCCTTGTTGAACTTTTCTCGGCTTGTGACTTTCTTTTTTACACAGCTGATGTTTAGCAATGTAGATTTCGCGTGAACAAATGCGTGAATAAGCTGCATTGGGTCGTATCGCCTGCAAGAATATTGATCTGCCTTCCTAATAGCACGTCTAGAAAAAGTCGTAGAAAAATGTTCGGGCTTAAATCTTTTACAAACGCTGCACCACCAAACTAAACTTACGTCCTGAGTTATATCTGCAATTTCCCAAACGAGCGTCACCCTCCATCAATTATCCGTGTGCTGTTTTGCCTTATCCGCCAACGGTTGATGTTTTAAAGCGAAGCTCTACTAATCCGGTCCAGCGGCTTCGCCCGTCGCGGTGGATTTTACCTTCATTTGACCGCAGCTGCGCATCACGTGACTCAACGGGCCGAGCTCCGCCGCAGCCTAGTCCGCTAACCACCGCCATCTCTTCCTCTGCTGCCGGCTTGGCGCATGTGACCACGTGACCCGCCTGAGCACGTGGCTCATCGCGTGCAGGCGAGCTTAATGAGCGCGAAGCAGGGTCGCCCTCTCTTCTGCGAGCGTCGCGTGGAGGCTCGAGGTTTGAGCCGTCGTCGGGAAGCGGCTTCTGACTACCCCTCGGATACCATCCGGCGAACTGCTTCGTTGGAGAGGGTCCAGAATGCCAAGCGTGGGAAGCTAGCGTCGGTAACCTGAGGAAGAGAGAATCGTTAGCTTGGAAAACGTGAGAAGCGAGGCCACCAGTCCGGAACCACAAAGGCAGGATTGGGTCGAATGGTATAACAGTTACCGCTAAATCGAAGCTTAACCAAGTTAAACCAAGACTCAACCAGACGAAGCCAAGCTTTCGCTTTCAATATCCAGGACTAGCTGAGCTAAGCCGCAGGAATTGTTTAAGTATTCTTTTCTAGTCAAAACTATTGTGGGTTGGAGTAACCTTGACCCGCGAGTTTTTGTGGCGCCTAGTATACGTAGCTTTGTAAAAAATTTGGAAATATCTCGTGAGTTACTTTTTGTTGTTCTTCTTGTTACTCTGACTTTTGTACCTTTTTCAGCGTATGAGTATCAGTTATGACAGAGTCCTTCAATGCTTTTCTGGTCACGAAACTCCGGCCGAAGTTTCATTCAGGGACAAAAGCTGCCGCTAGGATCGCCCCCTGTTAACGTGAAGGCTTCGCCGGCGGGCGACGACGCTTGCGGGCCGGCGGTTTCTCCGTCGGCAACGCGCCTGCTTTCATCTGCTCTTCATTTCCACCGGTAAAAACGCGAGCGAAGTGCGCATGTTTTTTGAGTCAGTTGTTGTCGCGTAGCTCAGCTGTGAAATTGAGGCAAGACCACGGGTGTTACTGAGGCATATATGTTGCAGTGTTCGTTTCGCTGCGGCAGGCACAGCTAAGTTCTCGCTTTGAGATGGTGGACATCTGACGTTTTTCAATTTTTGACTAGCCTTTGCAGCCGCCTGCATAATTTGAGTTACTAGCGCCAGAATTAAATGTGTATTCAGCCCTGGGCGGCATGCTGCGCTGAGCAAATAGGTGTGCAAACATACAACACGTTGGGTTAGCGCTGTGTTTGCGCTATTTTATAGCGCGCTAATAATGTAAAAAAATATTCGAGATTCGGAAAGTGAGCGTGGACAGCTGGAAAAAAAAACGCTCACAAAATGGAAGCAGCATAATTGCGCGCGGAGGGGCCAGGGTAGGAGGTAAATGCTACAGCCTTGAGCGACTTTCTCGGCTGTCCTCATAGGCATAGGGTGTGTCAACAGATAAAAATTCGCCCGCTCAGTGCCTGTCACACCCCTCCCACCCAAACGGCAAGTTTAAAAAACATTGATTGATTGATTATGAGGTTTAACGTGCCGACGCTACACCGGCAATGGGGCGCGCTCCGTAGTGTAGCACTCCGGATTAATTTTAACCACTCAGGTATCTTAAACTTGCGTCGAAATCTCGAACACACAAGCGTTTTCTCTTTTCGCCTCCATCAGAAAAGCGGCTGGGAACCCGCGGTCCTTGGGCTTATCAGCACCAAGGAGGCAAACGCGGCGGTCAAGTTAAAATATATATATATGCAGGCAAAGATAGCCATGCTCCGCCTTCCAAATTCAAAATGTCTGATTGGATAACCAAAATCACAGTAGCTGCAGTCCCATCGTTGTTCAGCGACTAAAAGCGACGACATTTTTCAGACGGATTTTCTCGTTGTGAGGCGCGACCGTGGCTTGGGCTTCGTAAAATACGCCGGCAGGTTTTCAAATATCCGGGGTAGGGCATCGAAGCGGAGCTTGAGCTTCTCGCGCTGCAGAAGCACAGATTGCCCACTTATTTCGAACTCATCGGCTCGAATAATGTCCGTAGGGTCGAAATGTTTCTCGCACACACGAACGGCCTTCGACTCGAACCTGAAAGCGTCCGTCTCCTGTCGTGGAATGGCTCGCTTCCACCTGTGGCGTTGTTCGCGGTCGCTTGGGAGGCAGAACAGCGAAGCCTTTTCCGTTGTACTTCGATAGCCAGAGCGGCAACCAGGTACACAGCACGTCAGGGGCATGGTAGTTTCCATAGTTTGCCCTTCGTGATTACTGTAGAAAGCTATATCACACAACAAACACCAGCAAGCTCGCGCTCCAACGCACTGCAAATGCGGCCGCCGCCGTTCAAGCCGCCTTCACCTAAAGCTTTGGTCCCCATATGAAGCTCTCCCATAGCGTTACGGAGAAGTTTCGTGACCAGAAAGCGATTGAAGGACTCTGGTTATGATGTTACTTGTCCACTCCTGGAACAGCCTGTAAGGACTAACAGTATCTGAAAACAAACAAAATAAATAAATAACTAAATAAATAAATAAATAAATAATAAATAAATAAATAAATCAATAAATAAATACATAAATAAATAAATAAATAAAATTTTTGCAAGTGGGAATGAAGGCCTGAAAACGTAAAGCTTGCTGTAATTCCTAATCGACAGACAATATTGCAATGGTTGCGAGTCTATTCGTAATTAAAAAAATGCTGTTTGCTTAGCTGACAGCGATTGAAAGTTGCTTGGAAGGGGGCTATAAACTGACCGGATAATTGCCGGAAGTAGCTACGGACAGTGAGGGATAATTGCTAGTTAACCCGAAGTCAGCGTTCTTCAAATGACACATTGGGCGCTATTTGCTTAACAAAGTGAACCGGCCCCCAATCGTAGTAGGAGATTGAGTGGGTTCGACGGCGCATAGTTTTTTACGCTGTTAACTTGTCTAAGGCGTCTAAATTATATCTTTGCCAACACCACCTTGGTGTAAAAAAGTGTTAATGATACTGGATAATAGTTTCTCCCTCGTGAGAGCCGAACATATATTCACAGAGAAGGGAAGTTTTAAGAATCGTAAGTTATTGGCTGTTCGCAGCTTAAAAAGGTACCTATATTTTTCACCCCATGTTACAGAAACAGCACGTGACGAAATACTATAAGAACTAATAGAGGCAAAGATGTGCCTGCGTTTTGTGTGTCTTGTTTTCCTACCTTTTGCGTCCTTTTGCTTAGCGCTGCCTGTTCCGTACGAACTCGTATGAGCCAGCCGGGTGTCGCCAAATTGTCAGACATTGTTTTTATAGGCCATTGCAATGGAAATGCGAGTAACCGAATCAACAAGACCACCGCCAGTTAAAAAAACACACATGGCTGCTAATCTACTATTTTTAACCGCGCTGAATGGTTCTCGAAATATTAACGTAATGCTTGAACTAAACAGATAACGTGCACACAAACTTATCGAATTCGGCGGGTACGCACGCGCAATGCACAGGGAACGCAAATGGAGATGCGAGATATGAAAAAAAAAAAAAATTGGCCGCGTATCTGCTCCTCTCGATGCAAATGTCGACAAAAGACGATAGTCTTTATCGACGTTTGCCAAGTAAATGCCTCCCTTCGCCTTCCCGCTCACCTCTCATTTTGTTCCTCTTGCGTCGCGCTCCTCCAAGGTAAAGACGCCAAAGGTTTGCTTAAAATTATTTTAAATTTACCGCGTTCCACGGCTCCAGGACGGGTGTCTCGATGCCAACGCTGCCGTACGGCGAAGACGCGGGTGAATCGAGGCGCCCTACTTCAACGTTTATAGAACCGCGTTTCCCTACTCCACGTGCGTTGCAAGAAGAACGTGGAACCTATCTAGTGGAACCTTTCGTAACTGTTGCTATAGTGGCGCGGGCAACAGCAGGCGACGGTGGAGTGAATTTTTTTCTGCAGTTGATGAAGTATTTAATTTCGAAAAAAATCAAGCATGCATGACTTTTTATAAAGGAACACTGCAAATATCACTTCTGTATTAATCTGTTGTCATTATATTTGCGTAATGTCTTGTTTTCTTCAACAACTGTTGACAAGTATGAACATAACACCGGGCTTAGATGGGTAGATTTAGCTGTGACTACATAAGACTATTGCGCAGGCATTGTTTTACTTTGGCCGGGTGACTGAATCGAGTCACAGACAGACAGACGGACAGACAGACATACAGGCAGACCAAAATTTCTGCATTTAAGTAGCCCAAGAAAGACCATCGTCTTTAAAAAAAAAAATCTCGAGGAACGATCCGCGCGAGACCGCGTGCCGCACCACCATTGAGAATAAGAAGGTTATACCCCTTAAAGGAGCCATGAAGAGAAAACACAAGTTTGGTTCATTCGAAAGATTGCCTCGTTAGAACCATAACGTCACCACTTATAACGCAAACTTCGCTCAAATAAGCTACATAATTAGGAAAAAAAGGAATGACCATGCGACCCACCAGCTCATTTTCCGCAACAGAACCTATGATGTCACTCGAGAATGCTCTGCGATTGGCGGAGGCCGGCAAAAGCAAACGCATGTTAGGCAGGGCTTACAGTTTGCATAGCGAGCTATATGCCCGTGAAACAAACTGCACATTCTTTTTATGACAAAGAACGGTGGAGTAAACGGTTGAAGTTCCGAACGAACACGCAAGCGTGTGCGCCAATGCGTACGAAACTACCGCCGGCCGAGCTCGACATCTCGCCGTCGCGCAGACGAATTTTTCGGTTCGAGGCTCTTAGGGACCAACGAACCGTCCCAGCACGCACAGCCGCGACCTTGCTTGGTATCGTAATCCCTTCACAGGAGGTGGCCGTCATATCGCCAACCAGCAAAGTAAAATAGAAACTAGGGGAGTAAGGAACAGCAAGCAGCGACGAGATAGTGACAGTCGTCGCAGTTTCGAATGGTGTTGGCTTGCTGCTATTGTTAGGAGCTCGTTTCCAGTTTGCAACCACTGAAAACTTCAGTTTGTTCGAGTACTTTACAATGAAATTTTCGTTGCTACGTTTTGAAATGCCATGTAGTACGGGCAAATCGTCGAGGGAGTGCGACATCCCCGCCGGTGAGGAGATCTCCTTTCATGTGCTGCCCAATGACGAACCTCGGCGAAACAAGTGGCTACGTTTTGTGAACTTTGCAAACGGGGGAGAAAGAGAGCTAAAGGAAGTACGAGTGTGCTCGCTTCATTTCCGAGGAAGTGATTACGGCAGGGACCCTTACGTTAGCTCACTCCGGGGACATGCTGACGCTCGTCGCCGACTTCGTCAAATGGTCAAAGCGCTCTGACCTTGGGGGAAAAAAATGCCGTAACACCGCGCATTGACGCTCGTATCTTTCTGGTCGAAGCAGAGAGCTCGCGTGAACGGCTTCCAACTGGCATAAGCGATACTGCTACTGAAATTGAACTATTACTAACCGTAATAAAAATACGGCACATACGTACCAGTCTGTATTCGTCCGTCGCGACGGGGCTGACGAAGCAGCGGTGCCGACGGCTGGGCGTTCGTCTGTTGTGGCTATCGCGGAATGGTCGCTTTCCCGTCCACCGCGTATCCCACAACTATTGCCGCTCGTGCACTTTAGAAGCATTGAGCGTTCAAGTGGTGTGAGGTTGTTAAATGCAAGCCCGAGCTCCTCGGCGAGAGTTTTGTTCTCCGGATCAGGCGATTCCATGACTAGGGCTGCGGGTGCACTAGGTTTTACTAGTATTTTTAAAATGGCCGCCGTCTCGGTCGACTCCCGCGTGTGGGTGCTATATGGAGTCGACATACTAAGTATCTGTTTCATGGACCGGCTCGTATGACGCCATGGTTTACGTCACGGAATGTGCAATTTTAGCGGGAGATTTAAAATTTTGGCTTAAAATTGCCTTATTCTCAGCGAATAAAGCATCATTTGCTTCCGGGAAAGCGCTTGGGGTACAATGAAACACCTAATCTTTCGAATAAAACAACTTTTGTTTCTCTTCATGGCTCCGTTGCTTGGCGAAGAGACCGGTGCTTGGCATTCTGCCGGTGCTTGGCGAAGAGACGCGCGCGCACTCACCGCTCTCGCGCCCAAGCGGAGTTCAGTATAGCGCCGGAAACTATCGATGTTTGTATCGCGATCTTTCAAGGAAGGGGTCTATAATCATTCTCTCTCTCTCTCTCTCCTCTCTCTCT
Source organism: Haemaphysalis longicornis (assembly GCA_013339765.2). NCBI lineage: Eukaryota > Metazoa > Arthropoda > Arachnida > Ixodida > Ixodidae > Haemaphysalis > Haemaphysalis longicornis. The sequence goes on from CM023451.1 coordinate 153,658,709, forward strand.
CTCTCTATCTCTCTCTCTCTCTCTCTCTGCAGCGACGGGAATTCGATAGCTTGGAAGAGTCCTCGCGAGATTTACGTGCGATCGTTGAAGCCCTTAGACGACGCTGCAAGCAACAAATGGTGCTGCTCAGCGTACGTCTTGCTGCCGAGCATAAGGGTTTAGCTTATGGTAGTCTGCACAGTGGACCGTATTTTAAATTTTTGGGTTTTTTTAAACGTTCTAGGTGTTCTTTACAGCTTCCTCTACAGCTGTTATTTACAGCTGTATTGTTTTTCTGCAGTTTTATTACAGGGGAACGCTCACTTTTTCACTGCCTTAGGCATGACTTGAATGAGGTACGGATACAAAGAAAAATGTGATGTTTCGCGGCAACGTTCTCCTTGGTATAAAAAAACATGCAACATTCCGTGTAACGACGACGATGGTTGAACGCGAAGATTTCTCGTGACGATACTGTGGTTGTCGTCTGATTTTGCTCTGAGTTTCGACTGTCGATATCCGATTTTTTTCATTCCACTATCCTGGTGAGACACCCTAAGACATGTTTGTGTTGATTGGTTTGTACAGTCTGTGGCGATGTCGCTTATGTGATAGGCATGCTCAGCCCCCAAGTTCAACAAAGTCATATTTCCGAGACACTGTGGCATTTGTATAGAGTGTGTATAATTCGCATGAGCAACCACCTGACTGGTTCCATCTTTTGAACGCTTGTGTGGGTTTGCCTAAATTTTGTTGTATTTGTGCTTGTCCTAACTTCATTGTATTCTTTTGTTGCTTGACTATGGAGTCTCCGCACTGTCACGTCTGAAGGTGTTCTCCCATGTAATAAAGAAAACAAAGATAAGGAGCGAGCGGATAGACGCCGGCTTCATAACGCGAAGGAATTAGGTTCGATTCCTGTCACGGGAAGCGTATTTTTCTTTCACTTCACCCGGCGTTTTCGCGTTGCAGACGCCACCGGTGAGAACACCAAAACTTCGCTTTGAAATACTGAGAAAAAAGAGGCATTTTCGACCGCATTCTAGCAATGTGTAGCGATTATTTTAAACCATGAGGCCCTCATGCACGCAGGGTCTCCTGCATCATGATAGAAACAGAACATTTTGTGCACTAGGTCGTACTCAACACGTTGATTTTGCCGAGGGGTGGCTCCAATGAGGGGTAATTTATCTTGGCAGAAACATGACCAAATCCACAAATTTTATCCCTTCTTTGTTAGCTGATGATTTTAGAACTCACAGATTTCAAGCATCCATCGGCTCCATGTAAAGGCTATTATTAACAGCTCAAACACATGGTGGTGGTGGTGGTGGTTGTTGTGTGGGATCAGGCGGAGTTAGACTGGCTGGATATGCCGGCAATTGCTCCACCTAAGCTCCTCCTAATTAGCCAATGGTAGTGCGCTTTATCCACGAGTTTGCCAGTTTTGTCTCCCGAAGGAAACTTAGGAAAAGGCGAGACATGTCTCTGCGCAGCATCCAATTTCCCCTTGGAAAGACGATGTGGTCCAGAGTACTGTGTGGGGGCTGCCAGGTTTCGAATCGCTGAGAGCTGTGCAGTCCGCTCGACATCATGCTCAAGGCAACACATTACGTACTGGTGTACATCCCCTATGACTGCACATGACGAACACAGAGGTGACCGCGCGAGGCCCGCCTTGAATAACCATGCTGTGGTCTTCGCTGAGCTCGTTCGGATGCGGTGCAGCAATGTTGCCTCCGCTCTTGTAAGTCCCTTCGTGACGCAAGGCTGGCGATAGGGATTTTACAAATACTTGAAATGTTCAGCCACTGTTCGCCCGAGGTCGTTCCAGTGATTGGGGGAAACTTTAACCGTCGGTGCAAATTGTAGCGCACTCCGTGCCATCTGATCAGCGGTCTCATTGCCCTCGACGCCAACATGGGATGGAATCCATTGAAACCGCACATTGAAACCCTTGCCGCTGTATTCTTGCACAAGCCGTAAGGTGGCGCTGCACAAGCTGAGCCGTGGCGCTGCTGAGCGCGAAGAAGCGAGTTCGAACCCGGCCGCGATGGCTACTTTTAAATGCAGAGCATTTCAGTAACTCACGATGTCACCCGCGTTGACGTCCGTAGTCGCAGTCCGCACACCTCCCCCTACACTATATAAAAAAAATACTATCCGGCGCCTGGTATCGATCCCTCGACCCTGCGGGCGGAACGCAATGTACATGGTGCTCTACCCACTGCGCCACAAAGCCGACACAGAATGGGAGGCTACGAACGCGCCTTATATACTTGACTCATTCAAACTACGTCAAGAAGCTGCTGATACAACGCATTCACTACCACCAACTTCCCAAACACTAAACGTTAACGCAATACACCCACCCCCTATGCGACGAATTTACTCGAGTCCCCCTCGCGGGGAGATGGGCCCACTTTTTTTTCACTGAGGCGAAAAGCGAAAGCGCAAGTGTGTCGAGGTTTCAGCACGCGGTAAAGATTCCCAAATGGTCAACATTAATCCGGAGCTCTCCACTGCGGCGCACTTCATGGCCAGAGGTGTAGCGTCGGCTCGTTAAAACCCACAATCAATCAATAGAGTCAAGAAAACAATCCGATCGCCGCAGACAGTGGTCGAGGCGCCGGGATAATAGTTCCACGTTCCTGCAGACAAAACTAAGTCGGAGGTGGTGCTTGTGGCGCGTCTTGGAACGTTGTTTTGGCTGTGATACGTGGAGTAATATACGAGTGCACGTTTTACGTTCCCTCAAAGACAGTGTGAGTGCTGTTGACATACCACGGTGATGCAGCCAACTTAAATAGTCTTTAAAAATTGTCTCTGGGAACTTCAGTATGCTTACGTGGTTTGAAGGCTAAAGCATTGCGACTTGCCGTGACGACACTCATTGAAGACTTCTTTCTTGCTGCACCATGTTTACGTTTCTTCGTCCTCTGGCGGGAATCACATTGACAGGCAGACCGGGGGACACTTTTCTTACCCAGAATCATAGTTCCCCGTGCCTAGGATTCCACGTGTTCTACTCAGGTGCCATCCCGTTCACTTGTGCAACGATATGGCGTCATGGCTGCACGCACGCTAACATTTTTTTGCGCCTCTCACCTCACGCTGCGCAGCGTGGTGGTAACACTCGGATCCCACCCTTGAGACCTGCGTTCGATTCACCTACTGACCCAATTCATTTAGTTTATCGAAATTGATCCACGTCCCCACTTTTAATGCGTACCATTCCTTGCCGAGTACACCCACAGCCGGGACCGTGTAATGCCCTGCATTTGCACAATAATGCAGCTTTCGCAAAAGTTCCACCTGTAATCGTTATAATAGAGTAAATGGAGATAATTGGTCGTAAGTAATTTTGAAAAAACTAAAAAAATAGGACAAGTAAAATAATTACGGAAAATGGCGAACCGTGTACCACCCTGCATTTCCACAATAATCCAGATTTCGCAAAAGTAGCAAATGTAATCGTTATTATCACGTCAATGGAGATGATTGGTCGGGCGAAATTTTAAGAAACTAAAAACAAGAAAAATATTGAAAAATTGCGGCGAATAGCAAAACAACTAACGCATGGCATTTCCACAATAATGCAAAGTTCGCGAAAGTTTTCCCTTGTAATCATTATATAGCGTAAATGGAGATCATTGGTCGAACGATACTTTGTTAAACTAAATATGAAGAAAAATATAAAATAATTCCGGAAAATTGCGTACCGTGTAACGCCGTGCATTTACACACTATTGTAGATTTGAGAAAGCTTCACCTGTAGTCGTTATAATAGCGTAAATGGATGTAATTGGCCGAACGAAATGTTGAAAATGTAACAAATAACAAAAATATGAAAAAATACGGAAAATGGCAAACCGTATAACGACCTGCATTTCAACAATAATGCAGATTTCGCGAATGTTCCACTTGACTCGTTATAATAGCGTAGATGGAGAGAATTGGTCGGACAGGATTTAGAAAAACCAAAATACGTTCACTGTAAAAACTCACGCTCAAACGGCATAAGAATGCTACACATTAGTAGGTAATTCTCTGAATTTCTGCAGAATTTCTTGCATCAATACTGACTTTCTTGCAAGTGTCTTACTTTTTCCTCCTGGGCCGCTTTCTGTGTGGTTCAACGCCTCTTTATCACACAAAAGGGCACTTGAGAGGGTTTCGCCTCAAAGTGATATGTGCCGGAATTTTGAGATACTCATACCACGACTGCGAGTCGACGGTGTCAGGTAATACGCCGGGGGCGCACTGTCGAAAACGTGACTATGAAGGGTTCCAAGGAGGCTATATAGATCAATTAAATAAAGTACGAATATATAGGGGGATTATCGGCTACAAAAAAGACAGACATAGATGCGAAGCCAGACAGGAAATTGTTTTGAATGCGACCGGAACGATCGCAGCCTATTGCTCACGCACTAGCGACCGCTGATGACCCGTAAGCTGATCGGGGAATAGCCCGCGGATAACGGATGGTACTCACTGTTTCCTAGCCGCGGAGGGCTGCACGTACAAATGATGTTGGGAGCTGCTTGCATAAAACATCCGCTGGATCGATGGCATCAGCCGCGCGCAAAGGGGGACACCGCACACGAATAGGCCATTACGTTGTTTCACTGCGAGCTCGCCGCTGCCTTGGACACTAGACGCCGGTTGAAGGGCACGTTTAATTCGGGGTGTCACAAAATTCGGCTACCTTGACGGATTAGGGAGAGCAACTTAATATTGCTTTCCCTGAACTCATAAACTGAACACGGGAATTGCAAATAAACGTGATATACAACTGTTCTGGGAACAAGATTGACAAAAGTGTTTCACGAAATAACACCCGAAATTCGCTGCGTGTTGGCTTCCAAAGGTGTCTTCCTCAGTGCTGAAGGGAAATTGTCTTGCACGCCCAAGGATTAGCGACAGCAAAGAGAAAGACACAAAAGAAAGAAAAGAAGCAAAGAAAGAAATAAATAAGAAAAGAAAGAAATAAAGAAGGAAAGAAGTGAAAGGAGAGGGGATAGGGCATTCGTTCCACTGGCTTAGTGCCTTGAGCGAGCGTGGTGCATGCATGATTTGTGGCTATTCCTTTTATATAATTCTAAAGAGTCACAAAATCCGACGCCTCAATGTTGAACGAACTTTGCAATACTTCCGATAAACGCTTTCGCTCTGTCTATCGCGTCTGGGAGCACTACGAAATCTACAGTAATCGTTAGCATGGAGCGGCCGACTGCGTGATTTGCTAGCTGCAGAATATACGCCTTCTATTTCTGCTTTGCTTTGTGGCTTTCTTCTTAAAGCGGCTATCGAATGTGTTCATTGCTGCAACTGAAGAAAAGTAAAGCCGGCCAATAGCCGCTACACCGTTGCAACGACGTAATTCTAGCGGTCGAAGAACGCCACAACTGGGAAAGAGGCAAAAATCTTCTCAGCAAGTTTTTAAGTTATCTGATGAGCATAGAGCAGTAATTTTTCGCTGAGGTGCTTTGCTACCCATTAATTTAGGTACTGGATGTGTTGGTTGACTACGTTCTGCAGACACTTAAAATTTCAAAAACAATATATTAAGAAGCGTTGAAGGGTCCCTTTAAAGAGGCTCATCACGGACAGCGTCGACAGCTACAAGGCCTCCAAAGTTCCACCTTGCCCTTCCATGCCTTCCTTTCGTTCCATTCATAATTCTGTCTCCGCTGAACTCCCTGTCCTCAGAACATGTCGCGTGCTGCTGGCGTTTATGCGCGCATTTCTTGGTGGGCATCACAACGCTGCATTGAGTGCTCGTGTGCCATTCGCACTATAACAAAGTTTATTCTCAACTTTAGTTTTCTCTTGTATTTTAGGGCGAAGCCCTTAGGGGCTCGGGCTGCGGCGTCTAATGTCGTCGTAGTCATAACCGTCGTCTCATATAGTCACGGTACTAAAACACCGGGACACTCGTTTGCTCCTCGCGCTAAAACGATTCGTGCTTCAAAGACAAAGACTTTTATAGCAAAGATGTATACCTCTACCCCCCAAGGGTTTCATCTCCGTTGGCTAAAACACCAAGGCACCAAGAACACACTTATACAGTGCATGCTTCGCCCCTCCCCAGGTTACATGCTAGTGGAGATGGCCCGGGATTTTATTTTCGCAATCGGCATAGCTGTAAAAATATTTGAATCAGTGGCTATTGGGGCAGGAATTAAATGAACAGTTGTGTGCGAAAATGCTGTCCACAGGCATCAGATACGGCTGTCATACAGCCACAATCGACGGCACCTCTAAAAACACTCAACTATGACCTATGGTTTCAGCGATGCAATGAACATATTAAAAAGCATTACTTTCTTGTTACGACCAACTCATAGTTTCCAATAAAGGACAAAAAAATATGCAAAATTCCCGCAACCTGCCGACCGTGGCCGCCGCCGGCAACCTGGTCGCGCGGCAACAATTTTCACATCAGGTGTTGTCAACCTATTCGAACCTTCCCTATATTTTGATGAGACCCGATGCGCTGAGCATTGCGTTACCTAGTATCCTGTTGCCATACCTTAGCACTACGGGCCGGTTGCGTTGCCTTAGATTGTCCCATATTCAATCCAGAATTCTAGTTGATACCGTTTCGATGCCCGGCCGTGTCTTATCCTGATATATCTATAACCCTATTAGGTAACCGTTTCGACTCCTAGAGAACTCCTACAAGAACAGAAGGACGCGCTGGTAGTGCGCCGGCTAGAGGACACGCCTCTAAGCAAATACACTGCTATTTGATCATGCTCAGGCAGGCTAACTCGTACAGGCCGGGCTGTGATCGTAAAAAAGATCACTCAGGGCACATCAGTCTTCCTGCGTTTTTTGAATTCGGCTAAGTACTAGCTGTTCTTAACAAAAACCTTTTTTTACTGCTCCATTGTGTCTGCGTTTATTCCTTCACTTTCGTGTTTTAAGTGCAGAGCACTTTAGGGGCTCGCCTTGTCGTCGTAGCTCGCTTTGACGTTCGATGTCAAGCGACTGCCGAATCAAGCTCCGCAGCGAGATAACGGAGCCAAATAGAGGCCGCCGGCGTGCCCGTTGTAGGGCGTCTCGCAGAGGCCTCGAAAACCAGCGGTTTAAAAGTCATAACCGTTTGAAACTCGCGAACCGCTGGCGCGTGTCATAGATCTCCTCGCTGCTTAGCGCGAAGAAACCTGCAGGTACATTTGAGGCAAAATATACGTAATCAACCGGTGGCCCCCGCGTTCCCTTAGTTAGGAACGCTCAGTGGGTTGGTTTTTACGATAGTAATCGAAAAAAGTGGCAGTGCAAAAAAAAAAGAAATAAGAAGGCGCGTTCCGAATTACGCAGTAAGGTGCCGGTGGTGCCGGTACGTGTGGGATGAAAAGCAAGCACAAAAAGAACAGAACTCCAGCTGGGGTTGTTTCAGGCAGGCGGCGCTCGAATTCTGCAAAGGCGGGACATTTGAATTGCATTGGACAAACACCTCCGTTCTGTTCATCAAGACAAGAGTGAGAGAGGGTGGCGAAGAGCGGGATGGTTGTTAGCAGTGAGCGGATAACGGCGCTACAGCCCGTTATGGCGAATCACTGCTCTGCACTTCCGACAGCTTTCACGTTGAGTGGAATGCCTTTTATTTTTTTGTCTTTCGGCACGCAATACTTCGACAGGCAGACCGACGGCGCTTTACGCTTCTGCTTTCCTAGAATCAAGTGTTCTCCACGCAGACGTCCAACCTGTTCTACTCATCTGCTGTCACGTAACCGGTCCCGCGACAGGACGCCAGTGCCACACGCATTACGCCAACCCTTGTCCACTGCTGTCAACGTGCCGAGGTAGCGGGATAGTAATCCCCTCGGCTCTTGCTTGCCGACCCCGGTTTGATATTCTACTAATACAAATGTGTTTGTTATTGACTCTGTTTTAGGGCTGGTCATTTTCTCAACCGGAGATCTACAACAACGACAACAACGCCGGTTTTCGCACAATGGGGCACTTAAAGCTGTTCGCCTTAATAAGCTGTAGAGTAAAGCGTCAACTCACAAGGCCGACGGGGGGAATGTAGCCAAGTCTTGCGAGCCCATAAAGCTTTTTTTTTCCGGCGCATGTGCAAGGAAGCCCGTGTAACGTCGCATCTAAACTAACGATTTGGTCTCATTTCAACTAATGTCCCTGAATATAAAAATTTTCGCTGAAGGTACCCGAAATAAACAAAACATTAATTTAGGGTCGACTAAGTACAAACTCTATCTTTCACCAGTTTTCCTTGATAATTTTTAAGTTCTCTGGAGTTCTATTGAAAATAATCGTATTGAAAATAAATTTAGGCGTTCGGAATTAAACCAAGGGCAATTAGAGATTCGGACGAGGTCTCATGCAAAGCACATCATGCGCGCTGAGTCAATCCGCTCTTACGTAGTTTCTTTTCTTCAGTTGTAGCATTATGTTTACTTTTTGAATATTTTTTTTTGCGGGGGGGGGGGGGGGTTACTAGGTGTCTATGCGTACTAATCGATCAGTGAACAACTCTGCCTAGCACAAGCACTTGCAGCCAGCGGCAATTACCAGCAGAGCAAAAAAAACCCCACGATCAGTTCGCCTCTCCGTTTTCCAAGAGACTCGCGCAAAACATAACCCGCTGTGGGGGATTTTTCAGATCAGTTGAACAAACAGGAATGACGCTGTGGGTTATAACAAAACGTTCGCGTCACTAATCTACTTCGCTTGAATACATCAGTTGATTGAAAGTTAAAAGTACGCAAAGCTACCGAGCAACCTTACTGACGCAAAGCTGCTTAACGTGAAAACAGCGCGCAAGGGAAGCCTAATCTTTCTCTGATCAAGTTACTCAAGAAGCAATCGTTATTCTCTCTCAGACCCGCGAAATTTTTAAGTACTGTCCCACGAAGGTTAGCCGTGAACAAGAGCCTGACGTTACTTGTATTTTCTCTTTCCTGTTCGCAGAAATGCGATATTGTCGTAGCAGGCATTTGAAATCGCAATTTATCTTCTGCAGCAGGAATAGTAAATTACTGCAACACTCATTGTTCGTTAAGGACAGTTTTAGCACCTGATTTTCTAAAATGAAGCGGAGCAAAAATAAACACTATTTATTAAGGCAGCTATCGCAGCGACTTCCGCCAACAAATCATAGGAGACCAGTATAATATTGTTTACGTGGTGGCAAGACACAGATGAGACGAAAGATGAGATGGGGTGAAGCAATCTATTTACAGAATGTACGTGGCGGCCACAAGATAGCGTGCGCCAGGACACAGCCACTTCGTCCGTCTTCGTCGTCTCGTGCCTTAGCCCACGCAGCATGGGACATTACCCACCTATACGTGTCCCGTAACAATATATTTTAGTTATTTTTGTTAGGACTTAAATATAGCCATATTATCCTGAAGCTTCTCTTAATGGGGAATGTTACAGTAAAATTGTCTCTAGCACATGTGGGACCACCCGTGTTTGCATCCACTGCAACCGGAAAAAGTTGCTATTTTCGTCGATGGCTCGATGACGCCATTAGTTCTTCGAGTGCACATCCGGCACATTTTACGGGAAGCCTAACAACAACGTTTTCATTAGCCAGCAACTCTTCGGAACTCGAGCTGTCTGACAATGTGGACTTTACCGATATCTCCCAGTTATATCACGAGAGAATGATTTTTAATAAAAATGGTAGCACAAAACAAAAACTCTGTCAGGTATCCTGCCTAAAAAAAAATTACACCACCTTCCCGTAGGGAACCCAGAGTAGTATGCAAAGCAGCCATGGAGTCGATTCAAGTGCCCATTAGTTTTCAGTTCGTCGTTTCCGTTAGGGTGAGGTACGTAGCTACCGTTATATTTACAGTTGGTTTCCATGGTAACTACCACACTTTTCACTTTTTCGGAACTACGAAATGGGAAATTGCGTTTGAGCCTGGCTGTTTCGCATACTGTTTCGCATACTATTAAAGAGTTATACACCAAATTCTTCGATTAATAGTAATTAAAAAGTTATATACACCACAAACTGTTCTGTTGTTTCCGCGAACTGTCACCTAACCCCCTATTTGTACTCCAAGCGGGTGACAAAAATTGCGAACGAAAATTCCATCAGGGACAACTGAAATGGAAATGCGGCGCTGTGTAGCGCACCCCTTAATTAGCCTGTGCCTTTTTAATGCATTTTTATAAGATGCAGCTGATTGTTTCAAGAGTAAGAAATAACCTTTTAAACCATAATCAATCACGTTTATCTTACATTTTCTTGCAAGGCCTCAGTGTTGCTGCAGTCCATAAAATCCGAATGTCCGAAGCGCGAACACGCGAAGGAAGTAACAAACAAGAGAAAACTACGCTGTGACAAGCTGAACAGCTGTCGCCTTGCAGACGAAAAGACAGCAGCCGCCGAACAACGCGCTTCCCCCTTGAAATCGTCGGGGCAGTCTGCCGGTCGAGCGGCGGGTAGCAGACGGCGCGTCTGTAGCAGACGACAAGACAAACTCCGACAAAAATGAACTCACTATATACTCTACGTTTAAACCGAATTTCTGGACATGTGCTGACGCGTACGGTTTCATAAGCCGAAAGAAATTTACCACAGGCCTCTTCCTAGCGCGAGAAATGCAGCACGCGCGCAGCGAAAAAAAGCACTTGCCGAAGCGGCGGCCGCCCCGGCGTAACTCCCCCGGAGGGTAAGGGTCGCACCCATGGAGGAAAAACCTTTCTTTCCTCCATGGTCCCACCGAAGGGGAGAGTGCAGCGCCACCCTGCGATCGTTCCGGAGCCTATTGGCGGTGAGATGTTTGAGTGGCGCCCACCTGGCTCTGACATCGGCTTAGGGACTCGCGCCGCTGTCGTCTAGCAGCTACCCTCCGCTTGCGAAGGGCAGCAGTGCCTGTGCTATAGAAATCGCCCGCTTTGATGCTCTAGCGCATTAAAAAGCGCATTTGTAGTAATTCAGTTATTTTCAGTGATTTTTGCCACCTTCTGACACATCTGAATAATTTCAAACTGTATCCCCTACAAGCTTGCAACGCACGAAAAGAGCGAGAACCACTTTCTTCAGAGCATCGGTGATAAGATTGTGTTTAAAACTCGTCCTTTCGAGCTTATTCGCGAGGTTCAGCCAGTTCAGCGCTCAGAGATCCTCGGTAAGTGTTCAAAAGGCGTAGGCTTCCCTACTGTACTTTTGAGATGCTCTTATGGCGACAACAGCCTCATGCTACGTACCAAGCAGCGGGCCCCTACGCGCGCATGGCACAGCGAGAAGTAAAGCAGATGTCTTCCTTTTCTTTCGTTGTTGTTGACTGGTATAAAAATGAATGTTTTTTTTTGTGTGTGTGTGTGTGTGTGCGTGCGTGCGTGCGTGCGTGCGTGCGCGCGCGCGTGTGTGGTGTGTGGTGTGTGCGTGCGTGTGTGCGTGCGTGCGTGCGTGCTGTGCGTGCGTGGTGCGTGCGTGGTGTGTGTGTTGTGTGTGTTTGTGTGGTGTGTGTGTGTGTGGTGTGTGGTGTGTGGTGTGTGTGTGTGTGTGTGTGTGTGTGTGTGTGTGTGTGTGGTGTGTGTGGGTGTGTGTGTGTGTGTGCCCAACGCATTGATTTTTCTGCGCCGTCACAAACGTCCTATTACTAGGTTTGGGGATGTTTGGGAGGCTCACAAAGATCGTGTGGGTATTTTTTGCAGGCTGTATGGCACACATTCTTTCTTCACAAATTGGCTTTGGTTATGGCTGCGTTCAAGGAGGTGCATATCCACAGCGTGCGTTGTTTATTGACATCCAAGTACAATGAGAAGGTTTGTGCTATGTCATCGCGATCGCACCCAAAACAACGTTGTCCACAGTATTCGAAGGCGGCTTTTGTGCTCAGTATTTCTATCGCAACCATCGTTATCATAACGAATTGACTATCAACCCGAACAATTATAACGTGATTGCGGTGTTGAAGGCTTGATATACTCGCCAACGAACGCAATAAATAGTATACGCCCGCATATTAGAAGAATCGAAACGGATGAATATTTATACGATGCTTTTCATTGTTTACCAACACTTCCAGGTTTAAAGAACAAATCCTGGTCTATTTGGGATGGCATTCTATGAATTGAGGAAAATTACTGTTACTCTGAGCAGCCAACCCAGTAACCACGTCGATTTTATTGCTAAGTAAAGTTTCCTCCTCCTGCTCCTCCACTTCCTCTGCGGTTTTCCTATAATGCATATCTGAATATTGGGAAGATTTGGCTGTGGAAAATGTACCGAAATATCCGTCCAGGTCTGAGCAAACATAGTGTTACCGTATATTTACCGTAGACGTTGCTCTTTTTGCTCAATATATCTCCATGCTGGTTAGAAGCGTGGTATAAAACCAGCACGCGCCTAGCTATACACACAGTGGGTTATTTGGAACTCAACCTACAGTTTCTACAGCCTATAGTGCATGGCGACACACTTTTATGCTATGACAACGTAAATAGATGTGATACAATACTTTCGGGCGTTCGGCAAGGTTGCAAAAACTGTTTTACCTTACATATGATAACCGGGAATCGGAATGCCTTGGGCCAAAGCCGTCAGCTCCAAAGGCCGGGAATTTGTTTTGGTCTTGTATTCTCTCTGTTGTCGGTTACTAGCAGCTGGCTCGAAAGATTGCTTAATACAGAAGCTGACGCCTAGCTCCGACTCTTCGAGCTCCGCACAGCACCGGCTTCGCAAGGAACGGGGCGACGCCGTCAATGTTTCTTCCGTAGAGGCATCAAAAACTATACTTTAAATCACGCTTTGAGCTAGTGTATGCGATTTTAAGGCTATCATCATGATAAAAAGTTACGCACACGCAAAATCTGGTGCGGACACCCATCAGACGTCAACCGAGCCCAAAGAAGCAGCAGGGAGAGCGAGCCCGATTGAAGCAGACGACAAATACGAGAATCCCTAAGCCGACGTCACGGAGGCGCGCTTCGCAGCGCCGCCCGTGGTCGCGCTCCCCGCCAATACGGCGTTTTTGTTGTCCGTCCACACCCCTCTCCCATTTTTCTCGCCTCGCGAGCTGCGCTCTCCGCCGCTCATCCCCTCTCCTCTCCGATAGCCATGGAGTAAAGAAAAGGTTTCTTTCCTCCATGCCGATAGCGAACACTCTCTCGCGAGGGGCATTGGATTGGATTCGATTGGGTTGGCTTGGGCTTGGCTTGGCTTGGACTGGATTGGATTGGATTGGGTTGGATTAAAGTGGATTGTGTTGGATTGTGTTGCGTCATAGCCGCGCCACTTTGCGTCATAGCCGCGGTCCGTTCCAGCACCGGCGTTCCGATTTCCATCGATGCGTTGAATGGAGCCTAACAATTCTGCTATCGCCCGCGCAACCATAAACAAGCACAGAGATCACTGCGTTAACAGGAATGCTAGCACCACTTAAGACAAGGCTGCGAAGCGGCGTGAACGTGATGCTGAGAGCGCAAATATTGAAGCGAGCACCGATTCCGAACTTCGTAAACGTGATACCGAACGCAAACGGTTGAAGCGAGCAGCCGATGCTGAACTCCGTCACGTCAAGCCGCTGCCGTACGCGAGAAGCGAGCGGCGATGCTGAACTTCGTCAGCAGCAACAGACGATCCTGCGTCGAGCGCAGGCGGGATCGCTTGCGCATCCCGTACTGATGAACCTCATGTACCCTGCGGAACACGATACACTCTGTCCGTTTTGCAAAAGAGAGAGGGGCACCCTGCCACACATCTTGACAGAGTGTACAAAACTCAAGACCCCCTCCTTCCCTTCCCCACAACACCCCCAATCCCCAACCCCTTGAGCGATGGGAGACCTTGTTGACCAGCCCCGCCCTGCCGACTCAGCTCGCACTGACAGACAGGGGCCAGGAGCTGCTGGGAACATATGGGTCCCGTAACTAGGGAACCACCCCGTCTGGTGCCAGCGCGCACCACCGATTTCTTGGGCTCAGTAAAAGTTGATTCCTCCTCCTCGTCAGCGTGAAGCCGCTGCCGTACGCGAGAAGCGAGCGGCCGATGCTGAACTTCGTCAGCGTCATACGCGTTCCTCACGCGTTTCACGCAATTAGAGAATCAACCCAACGGAAACACCAAGTGAACCCCCAAGATGCGTCGCATCTCCACAGGGTTCCCCTCGCGGGAAGGTGGGGTAATTTTGCTGTTTGATCTTTTTAATGCCGCCAGGTAGCGCCGGCAACAGCAGGCGACGGGTTTCTGCAGTTTATGTAGTATTTTATTAGCCATCGCAAAAGCCAAGCCTCCGTGGATTTTTTAGTAAAGGAACACTGAAAATATGAGTCATGTATTGATTTTCTGCCTTATATTTGCGTAATGTCTTGTTCTTTTTCAACAATGTTGACACGTGTGAACGTTAACACCGGACTTAGACGTTTAGATTTACCTGTGGGTATGTAAGACTTGCGCACTTACTGTTTCACTTTAGCCGGGTGGCTGAATCGAGTCAAAGACAGACAGGCAGACAGACAGACACACAGACCAAAATTTCTGCGCTTAAGTAGACCAAGAAAGACTATAGTCTTTAAAAGTCAGCCATATTCCCCACACATAGCAAGCTGCTGGGACACGCGTGAGCGGCTGTTTCCACGGGCCACGTACGATAAATGACTTCAGCTCCGCAAGGTCAACGATCATGCTGCCACAGCTGCGACAAGAACACAAAGAAGAGAGGCTCTTACATATTCCTGCTGGGCTAGTTGGCGAGTAGTTCCTGCAGGGTATGGTGCACAACGCGAAAGACGTAAGGCGAACACAAGTGCCCACCTTGGCCACTTTGTGTTCGCCTTCCGTGCTTCCCGTTGCGCATCGCACCGTGGTAAATAAACTCTATTCATCTGTCCTCAATACAACAGAGAGTCAAGCTCGTCGTACATCATCCCCGGTGCTTCCCTCAACCACATTTAACGATCGCGAGACATTTCTACCTAGCAGAAACAAGCGCTGCGGGAGAGCGAATCGAAAAGCGATAAACGCGGTGTTCCTAGGCGGTACTCGCTCGGGGTTCCGCGTGCTCTGGGCCCGGTGTTTATGGATGCGAGGCCTTGCCGCGCTGAAACGGTGCAGGGCGGATATGTGCGCGATCAAGACAGCAGCAGTCCCTCTGTTCTCTGGCGCAGATGGGAGATGAGCCGGCTATCGGAAGAGGCCTCCTTGCAATGTCCGCTCATAAAGTCTTGCAGTGGGTGCTCTGGCGCAGTGTCTGTTTGGCCGACAGAAAGTAGTGGGCGAAGTTTCCCGCGTGAGCGAAAGCAGCAGGCCTAGAAATGACAATCGTCTGCTTGCTGGAGGTAGGGCCGCTATCTGTATTCATTTGGATGGCTCGCGCAATTACTCTACGTACAGCAAAAAAGAAAAGCAAACGAATGGCCAACGAAAGCGCAAATTGGAACTCCAGCTGTCCCACCAGCTCACATCCGGGCATTCTGACGCACGCAGCCACCAGACCGACCACCAGATGTCAGTGTCGATTTTTCTACACTACGTCCTTTTGTGGCGATGTGCTCCAGGAGACATTGCTTTTGTCTTTGCTTTAGTTTATTTTCCGGCCATCCCGGTCGTTGTGGGCGATCAGAGCGTTGTGTTTACGAGCAACACCCTCCATGTTTCACGATAAAACACTGTCGGGCGCTTTCAAACCTCTTATCGTTTACACGCGTCAACATCACGTCCTCCTTCATGAAGCACGTTTATCCTCACTGTGAACTTTATTGCAGCCAGACCTTTCGTATCGAGTGTCCCGACGAAAAACCTGTGCTTCCCGTATGTATGGAGGTCATTGCTACCAATACGGCTGCACGACGTTGAAAACAGGAGTATATTTCATGACCTTAGGACCTTGTTACTGCAAAGCGGAAATTATTTGTCGCGTTTTATTTAGCGCCCCACGATGGTGAAGGGTATAAAGAGATGCAACGCAATAAAGCTTCACTTTGGGCTAGTTGGGTATACAGGACACCTTGAAAAACAGCGCGAAAAAAATCGGACGGAGAGAGGGCAAAAAGACGCGAGCGCTCGCGTCTCTTTGCCCTCTCTCCGTCCGAGTTTTTTCGCGCTGTTTTTCAAGGTCATATAAAGAGAAGTGTTCTTATGAATTATTACCTTTTTGTCCTGGCGTAGCCATTTCAATGGATGAGTCCACATCGCTTTAAACCTCTGAGGATCGTCTGATAATCACTGAGACACCTACGTCCACCCCCTCCATTTTGTTATATCAAGCAGTATATAGAAGTAATAATTTCAACGTGACTCTAATGCTACGTTGTTTGCGTCCATAACGCGTTCCTCATTTGTATTACTATAACACATTTCTGCTGGCCATTAAAATCCCATCAGGGGATGCAATGCGCTCCGCTGCGTGCACGAGGGAACGCCAGTGAGTTCCTCCAACAACGAGCTAGCTGGCTCTTGAGCGGGACGACTGAGGACAAATATTTGCCGTTGCCGAAAGCGTTCCCGTCTTCTGTCAGTGCACCTCGAATCCTGCTATGGATTTTCGCATCGACGTTCCGTTGCAGCAACTGACAACTCGGGACTCGCTCCTCGCATGTTTGGACAGTGCGCATACATGGACGGTAGAATTGCGCAACGGGCGATCGAAACATCAGGCAGTGGAGCCGATGTTTGTCCGGCATCCGGACGCTGTGTAGAATGGCGCAGACGTGGCCCGAGTCCGCACTGAGCCAACACGTATTCACACGCGTTGCTCAGGAGTGGAGGGGAGGGGGTGAAGGAAATTTCACACCATCCTCTCCTCTTCTGTCCCCATTTGCTCGTAGCAAACTGTTTCCTAGTGACTCCCTCCTATGTCAGTTTAACTGGGGCACATCGAGGCGGCAGGAGACATTATGGTATGAGCCAGGACCGGTTAATTCATCTGCCTTTGCGACTGTGGTTATGTCAGTGTAAATGGGCTTGTGTTTAGGTATGCGTCTTCTGTTTTGCGCTTGCTGTATATTTGGTGCGTTCGAAGTGTCCAAGAGAGGCGTCGTCCTTCTCTTCAATACCAAGCTCAGCTGCCTGCCATCCATTTACTCTATTATAACGATTAGAGGTGTCAATCGCACCAAATCTGCATTTTTGTGTAGATGCAGGGTGACATGGTTCAGCGTTTTTGCAATTTTAATTCGTATTTTGAATGTTATTTTGCGGGCTTCTTTCGGTTTATTCTTCATTTTGGGGGGAAGCTGTATAAGTTGCATATTTTTTTTATTTATTTTGTCAGATCGCTTTGGCGATTTTTATATATTTGTTGTCTATTTTGTTATTTCTGGTTTTCAAAAGTCCGTTCAACCAATTCTCTCCATTTATGCTGTTCTACCGATTAGAGCTGCTACTTCCGCCAAATCTGCATTTTTGTGTAAATGCAGGGCGTTGTACGGTTCACCATTATAGCTATATTTAAATTCGTATTTTGAACTTCTTTTTGCGGACTTTTTTTTTTGTTTTTTCTTCAGTTTTCGGGCGAGATGTATGAGATGAATATATTTGGTTTTGTCGAATCGTTTCTGTGAAAATTTTGTTTTTTCTATATTTCTCTTATATTTGGTTTTGAAAAGTCTGTCCGACCACTTTCCTTCATTTACGCTGTTCTAACAATTAAAGATGTTACTTCCGTCAAATCTGCATTTTTTTTTGGACGATGCTATATGTACTACGTAGTGAGCCCCACCGGAAATTGCTATACGCACTACCCATATAGCGCCATCTATGAGGCTCTGTCAGAAACACTTTCGAGCTCCGAGCTTGCTTGGTGGCGGGCTGACGCGACGACCTTCGTACGAACCAACGTTTATAGAAAGTATCTATAAACGTTGGTACGAACGGCAAAGTACCTGGTTTCGGTCACAGCAAAGTTTGCGCTGTAGTCATGGGCGTGAAATTGGTTATGGCTGCCCACAGGGCCGTTTACGACAAGTTTGAGCATTTAATCGAAGCAGGAACAGAAATTACGCGGGCAGCCGGTGCATAACATACGGTGTTGATCAACATATCGTATGTTGTGTCGGGCCGCCCGCGTCATTTTTTTTATTTTACTTTTGAGTTTTGTGTAATCAAGTATGTATCTATAGTAGCCTCAAGCTGTCCATTCCTGGGTATCGCCAAACTCTCTAATAATATCCCACGTCGGCTTTATTCGCCTTAATAAGATTTCTCAGGCGCCAGATTGCTCAGATCTCGCATATATAGCCTCTCATGGCTGCAGGAGGTACAATGTCTCCGGTTCGATTCCCGGCAGCCAAGGCTGCGTTGAATTTACAATGAAGACGAAAAATTACTGTGCGTACCAGATGTTTCGATCAACACTAAAGGTCCTTGAGTGAGGTCTAATACGCTGCCCGTGTAGCGCGATGTGGTTTCGGCGGCGCACGTAACACCAGTTTTAACTGACTACGCAGCAGTTAACTAAAGCATGTTCTACAGGAACTCTTGAGCACAAACGGGGGAACGCGCACCTGTGCTTTTAGCTCGTATGTGTTCGTACACCTTGCCTCCAGCTGTTAAAGTTGGCTTTTCCGCATGGCTGCCAAGCTGTGCAAGAAAGTCACCGGGGCTAAACGTGTTGGTAAGAAACGCTTTCTGATGTAAAGCAGCTAATCCATAGTGTTTACGAAACTCTTAAGGCACATTCTTTTGCAGTGTGACCTTTAAACGTTTCACATCACTCCTCCCACTCAGCCTTATTTTAGCAATAAAGGCGCTTTCAACATGCAGACACAGGAAAAGGAAACCGGAAGATGTATAGAACTTTTATCCTGCATTCTTTCACGTGCATAATGTCACATGCTAGCAGTGCCGTTTGTCCAACACGGTTTACGTTGTGCATTGAAGCAGATTCTTACCAAGCTCCAAAGACTCGCCTAGGCAATTTCACATCACGAATGGTAAAAAAAAAAAAAATATCTAAATTATGTGGAAGCAATGCCCATCTCTTCATTATTGACATTTTCTAGTTTATCACAGCTGCTGCAGCCAAGCATTATGTTATTTATAAACTATAAAATACAGAAAGAGGCCATTTCTAAGCAGAAGGAAATATATATTGATTAGCATCTGCATTGTTTGAATTGTATGTTTTCCAACTGGCAGGGCAACTGCTATTATTTCTATGCCACATAAGATGCCCATGATTTTGCTCAAGTATGTGGACTCTTAGGTGGTTACATGCTGATAAAAGAATTTTGTGCTATCTTCATTCATACCCTGCAACTCGTCCGTGCCCATGGTGAGCATGCAGGGTGCACGTGTGACGCTTTGCATGATAAACGTCAGGCAACGTCAGCTCAGTTGTCCTGAGAAGATGTCTACTCCAGAAAGCTTAAATAGCTGAATCAGTCATGAAAAACAGTCATGAAAAACAACCTGAAAGAAAAGAAGCACCACCTACCATAAAAGAAAAAGAAGACAAGAAGAAACGAGTTAACTATTTTAAATTGTTTTCAGGTTATCCAAAAATAAGTCTGGCATGCAAAGGTCCAAGAAAGGCTGTTGTTTCTTACACTTTCAAGAAGACATCAACACTGCTATTGTTTTACAATATGAAGTAAATTTTTATTACACCACATCCTCAGCTTCAATTGAAGTTGTCCTTTCTGGGTGACCTGTAAAACCAAAGGTGCAATACAATTAGCAATACGGCTATGTTGCTTGTATAAACGATAGAAAAAAAGCACAAAAATAAACATGGCAATACCCAGGACCTTTGTTATGTTTTTTCATTGTGTTATTTTTGTCTTATGGCACAATTTGAATTCTTGAAACCAACTTTCGTGAAAACCTATTGAGCACGATTTTCCATACCAACCATTACTACATTAAATGGCTGCACAATACTTTTTGCCTGAATGTAAATGCGGATAAGAAATTTACTATTATTTTGAAGCAGCCAGTTTTTATGGCCAGTCACAGAAAATGGGAGCAGATGCCGTTGGTGCAGGGCTGCATGCGACCACACCGTGTGAAGTGTTGTGCAATTTTTTTGCAAATCTGTTAGCCCGACAGGACCCACACCGAATGCAGAAGCTGTCGTAGTTTTTGTTATAAATTGACGTGAACCTTTTTCCTCCTCACTTAGAACTGATCTTTTTTTTGCTGTTTGGTCACAGTAAGAACTACATTTTTTTAGGAAAAAATGAACTGCCACCCAAATAAAACCAGTACTTCTGAGTCAAAAGAGCAATGCACAAGATTAGAATCATACTACACAATGGGAACATATACATGTTGCCCCCCTCCCCCCCCTCCCACACCTGCACCCTCCCCCATGCCCTCTCCCTATTCTTGCCCGAAACAATGGATTTGCCCCCTCAAGATAAAATTCTGCAGACGCCCATGCTAATACATACGGAACCAGTAAAGTGTGCAGCTGGTCGAATTGGTTCTCAATGCATAAATACAAGGTTGCTTCAAAGAGAAACAAGGCATTGGTGCCATCCTGGTCTGTTGCACAACTTTCACTACAACCTGGAACGATGTTTTGGCCTTGAGAAAGATTCAGTACACTCTCCTATTATTAGCTTCACACTTGTTGATTAAAAAAGTGCTTGTCCTTATGCGTTATCGCAATTGTAACAATGCATGAAACGACATTTAACAAGGTGAGGGGAAACGCGCTGAAGATATCCAATACACGTTCGCCCCGTTCAGTTGCTCGGGCCGGCTGAAGGAACCACGCGACATGCATACATGCTCGCGCATCGGGTGGAAAGGCTGGTGACGGAAATATAAGCTCGGCGGTCGACGCGGGTCTCCAACTTCAACATCAGTAAAGCAAGCGTTACGGGACAAACCAACGAGGCCAGAAATACCTACCTTCAGACTGGGCAAGCCGTCTTCGAACCACTGCGGCGTGTTGACGGCGTGATGGGGAAGTTGCCACGCCAACTTGACGGCCCTGGCGCGAACCGTGTGCATCAGCCCGGCCACGATTCAAGACTTGCGCTTTATTACCGTGATTTGTCGCAACGGGGTCGATCCATCCATGGATCGGTCAAAAGCGACGAAAAGCAGCAATGTCGATCGGCCGAACGCTTGAGAACCGCCTAAAAAACAGTAAAAACGTAAAAAAAAGTGCTTCTGACAGCGTCCATAGATGGCGCTATATCGGTAGTGCGTATAGCAATTTCCGGTGAGACTTCACTACGTAGTACATATAGCATCGTCCCTTTTTTTTTTCAAATTCACGGCGTTCCACAGTTCGCCATTTTCGATATTTTTATTTATATTTTCAAAGTTCTTTTGTGGACTTTTTTCCAGTGTGTCGAAGGGAAAAAAATCGGTTCGGTTGCGGTTTGGGGTCAGGCGAGTTCATTTTGTTCCGGTTCCATTCCGTTTCGGCAAAATCACGTACCGAACGGGTTAGCGAACGAGTCGGAAGCTTCAACCTGTTCGCGAGCCGTTTCGATTAGTTGAGTTATCAGTTAAGCGAGAAAAAGGAATTTTGTAGTTTCAAATTACAGTAAAATGGAAATACAAACAAAACTTAAAAATGATCCTGTTTCCCAATTACAGTGCTGCAATTACAAAGCAAACTATAAACATTTGGGCGAGATAAGAGGAAAACATGAAGTAGCGACGATTTACCAGCTACTTTCTCGCCCAGACTTTATGCTGTCCTATAGGGAATGTTCATAAACCCACCGCCAAAAGATATGACGGTGGGGTATATTTTCTACATTTTCCTTTTATGTTCAAATTGCAATCGTCACTATATAATCGCCCACCACGCTTGCCTTCAAGCCTTAACGTTAGGCCTGCGTGTTGGCGGTTTTAAATACCATCGCCTAATGTCAATAGCGCACATTTCTTCTCACGTATAGCAAAACAGAAAACTCCTACAGCAGCCATGTAAATACTACACAATGAATTAGATTATTTGGTCACCTAGAAGAATTTGTTAGCTGTCACCTATCGAAGGTGTAAGCAACAATTGTATTAGAAGTAAGGTGTACTAAACGCTGAGTCATTGCATTATTGTTCTTACCACTGGAATTCATTTTGCGATAGTTATACCCGATGTGTGCGTCACGATGAACATGTCGCCGTAACGCCTGAACACCGGTCATCGTTCCGTCCTCCACATTGCGGAAGCGGTTTTTTTGGGTAGACGCTCTTTAATTCGTCTACAGCATTACTCCCCCGCTAGAACAAGTAGCAGTAGAAGTAAAGTAGCGCGTTGCATGGGTATCCAGTAAAAGTGCACCTTCGGAAACAAATCAGAGCTGACAGAGATAAACTGCAGAACAAGCAGAAAGGGTAAGCGCTGGACGAATTGGTCAGTGTGGGGTACCGGCCTGCTTTTTGCACGTGTGATCTGCTTCAACTGATGTTCTTGCTCCACAAATTCGAGGGATGCAGTTTTTTGCAAAAGAAATAAGTGTGCACCTTACGCTAACAGTTTTCCCTTATATATCTATTATTATTTGTATCTGTAAAAAACGGCACTTGCCCGCTCTACCGTCCTGAAAACCGACCGCGGCACTCCCTTTGCATTGATGACACGTTAGGTTGTGAAAGGTCGGACAGAAAAAAGTATAGACCAATATCCACCTTTTGTTGTTTTGCTTATTTGATTTCATTCATTTTTTGCGTAATATTTTAAAACCGCGTGATGTGCCTATTCTTTTTTTGTGTGTGAAAACACATTTCTTTTTTTAATTTTGGTGCGTTTGATTCCCCGTTTGCGACACCCCTGCCCCGAGGCGCAGCTTATGTTGCAAGTCGGAAGACTAATTTAAACCACCTGGTGATTTTTAACGTGAGCCGAAATCTCCACACATGGATGTTCTCGTTTTCTATATACTTCCGAAAGACGGTCGCGGGGAAGGAGATCGAACCCGTTTGTGGTCAGCAGCAAACGGCTTAGCCACTGACCTACTCGTTGCGGTCACACTTGTCAAGCATTTAAACTTTCCAGGTGTGCGACCTTTTAAACAAATTGTGAAATGCAAAAAGTTTGCACACTTCGGGTCTCCGCCTTCGCCGTTGCGCAGTGGAGCACTCCTGCAGCCTGATTGCTCCTATACAGTCAGCAGCGAGGCAAAGGACAAAGTCGTTTCATATCACCTTCAAGCTGCCGAGAATGACATTTCGTTTGGTCAGCCTTGCACTCTGCTCGCGCTACCAGCAGCAACACAATTTTGCAACATTGGTGCTCATTCATTTCCCCTGTTGCCACAAAGAGAACGTTGATGTTTGAGTGTTCTGGAGGGGAAAGTGCGCGAGAGGGGTACAAATTCGATGGTACGTGAAAGAAAAAAAAAAAGGCCTGAATGGCATTGACGGCGCAATATGAACAACGGATGGTCGAACCGTTTCGTCGTGAACCGGTAACCGTTATTCATTTTTTTCGGTCCAGTTCAGGGTCGGGTTCAGCGTGGTCAAAAAATAACGGGTCGGGTTCAGGTTTAGTTCCGGCAAAAATACCGGTTCTGTTCCGGTTTTCTGTTCGGTTCGATTCCGTTCAGGTTCGACACCTTGGTTTTTTTCGTTTATTCTGCGGTTTTGGGGGCAGGTGTATAAGATGCATATTTCTAGTTTTGTCGAACTGTATTTTTCTGAAAATTTTAATTTTCTATTTTTGTCATTTTTTGGTTTGTCAAAAATCGGCCGGACTAATTATTTCCATTTACGCTGTTATAACGATTATTGATGTTATTCACGCCAACTCTGCAGTTTTGCGAAAATGTAGGGCCCTACATATTACGCCAATTTCGCTATTTTTTATCCGTATTTTGAACGTTCTTTCGTGGATTTTTTGGCGTATTCTTCGGTTTTTATGGGAGTTGTACAAGATGCATATTTTTGTTATTTTGTCAGATGATTTTGTAAAAATATTATTTTTTTCTGTTTTTCTTACTTCTTGGTTTTCCGAAATTCTCCCCGTCCAATTATCTCCATTCACGCTATTGTAACGATTCTTGAAATATACGTCAATGGCTCATTATTTCTTAGTCCACCGACCATGCTTCTTTCGTCAGAGGCAATCGATATCTTTCACATCGCATTGGCAGTACCAATTACTCGCTGTGCCCTCAGGCAACGAGCTCGAGTAACACCCGGACTCTAGTTTAAAATCAAAAAAGCTTGTCGACACGTAAGGTTTAATTAGACCGGGTCGCCGGGGCTAATTACGGTTGCCCAATCGCAGTAACTCGTGTTCGTCGCATAGGGATTGTTTGCAGGCGCCAGATGTTTCACCCTGAAGCAGCTGTCAGGTCGATACGTTGTTTGTAGCAGTAAAACGTGCAGAGTGGAAATTCCCATTTGGAAAAGTGACCTTGAACGAGTAGATGGCGCTCTGCAGTTCTGTTCGGCACTTCATTACGCTCGATATCTTCTAGGATTAACAGTAACTGCACCGAGACACTGCTGGTTAAAAAAATCATTAGCCCTTCCACCGTCTGAAGGTGGGTGACCACCAAAGCGTTTTAGCACGTGACATAGAGGCGGCACAGAATTTAGGTAAGAGGAACGAGGGAATTTTGGTTTCTGTTGAGTGTTGACGGCTGTCATCTTTAAGAAAGACACACGCACACACGCTCATACATTTATTTCTATTCTACTGATCTTGAAAATGGTGCCTACCATTACAGCTGATTTATTCAAGACGCATATCCAAGTGATGAGACGTATAGGCTTGAGGCCTGCATCGTGTCTTGAGATTGGTGCGACTCTAATGATGACGGCGTGCTAATAGAGAGAGAGAGAGTAAACGTGTTTATTGCGAAAAGCAATGGGGAGGAGTGCTCAGTCCAAGACCCCTTGAGCTTTCCCCGCCTCAACAGCCCTCAACACCAGCAGGCGCTGCACACACACCGGGGTGTTCGTTTTCCGGAGCCTCGCGCTTCAAAGACACGGGGCGTGTCGGGTGTTTTCGTCCTCGTATTTTGAAAATAAAGTGCAGAAAAATTCATAGCGCATGCGGACGACGACGATAAAAGAGAACAGATACACCACGGAGCGCTACTTTCAACTAGTTTGTATTGGAAAGACACATCAATATATATCCACACTTTTCGCCCTCTCACCGCCATTACCCACGTGTTGTAGCCATGCTAAGAAATGCAGACTCCTTATCTGTTAAACTTAACGATGGCATGCTCACACAAGTCCACCCCGCTCTCACAATCAATTCTGCCTCCATAATCTCTTGTACCGACTGCTCTGTATGTTTCGCTCGGACAACTCATGGCTCAACAGTGGCACGCAGCTGCAGTCGTGGAAGTGGACAGACAAGTGACCATCCTGGCGGTTGCTCATTTCGTCGGTGCTCTCTCAAGCGGTCATTAATACATCGGCCGGTCTGCCAGATATATTGCTTTCCGCACGACAGCGGAACTTCATATATCACCACTACCGCGCATTCTACAAAGGACGCGTCTGATGCTGTTTTTCACATACTACAGGCTTTTTGCGGTAGGGGTAGTTCTGTCTACCCCTAACAAAATGAACCAGCTCATCAAAATGACTAACCACTACCGCAAAAAGCCTGTAGTATGTGAAAAACAGCATCAGACGCCCTTCGTAGAACGCGGTAGTGGTGGTATATGAAGTTCCAATGTCATGCGGAAAGCAATAAGTTGGGCAGACCGGCCGATGTCTTAATGACCGCTTGAGAGAGCGAGAGAGCACAGACGAAACGTTAGCAACCACCGGGATGGTCACTTGTCGGTCCACTGCCACGACTGCGGCTGCGTGCCAATGCGAAGTAAATGAGTTCGCAATGAAAAGAAAATTGGTTGGTGTGCTACGGTGCTTCGCCTGCAAAACCGCGACGGGACCCCAACAATCCGCCATCTTGTTTGGGAATGCGGCTCAGTTGACCTGCATTCACGCAAACACCATCCCGACTGGGTCGTCTTCTATGAGGGGTGGATCAGGCCACGTTGGTCGGCACAGATGCGTTGGCCGCATTGTGGCATTTTGTGTGCAAGGGAGCCGTGGCCGGTCAAAACTAACCTGATCTGTTCACCCTGCGGTCTCGCGCCATCCCTCCAATAAAGATGTCTGTCTGTCTCTCAGCTACGCTTTTCATGTACCTATAGTTTCAACAGCGTTTTCTCTTTAACGCAGGAGCATTAGCAGTGCTAAAAGTAGAAAACAGTCCGGCGTCGGCGTCAACCTCCACCTTGTCAAACGTTGCAAGTGGCGTTTAGAGGGATATTATTCTCCCCACTTTCCGCCTGCTAGCAGACAGGTTAGAAGGAAGGAACGGCTGTAATGACTCAGTGATGATAGGGAAACACCGGCGAGAGCAACTTGCTAATGACACTTCAGCGACAGGTGGCAGCGATTGGGTTCCAGTAAAGATAGTAGCTTAGTGAACTCACAACCAGCGACATTGGTCGCTGGTACTCCAAGGCTGCAGAACGGCAGCACGAAGGGAGAGAACGTAATAAAGAAAGCTATTGGATTTCTTTCGCATCAAACCAGTTGATCGCTCTTCTTTTCTCTTACCATTTTGTTGTTTCCTACAGTCGTACCTCATATAAATACTTGTTTCGAGGACCCCTGGATGAATACAAAATATGCATAAGACAACTATTTACTAACTTCAGTGCGAATTGTCAGTCTTACGATAGAAACAACATAACAGCGCAATACGTGCATAAGGAAGGACATTTTAGAGCATTTTTGTTGTCGTCACCCAAAATCTTTTCGACGTTTTTGTGCTCAGCTGAATTTTCTGATTGGCTGAGAGGGAAAGCGCCGCAAAATTTTCAAATGCCAACGGCCTCAAAAATATCGAAATCGATCAGAGCGACTCGATATTTTCCCGCTCACTCTAACCGTTCCCAGAACCGTTTCACTAACCCCTCCCAGAACGAGTTTTAAACGGCTACTTCGATTCGTTTCGGTTCGCTTTCAGTTCCAAAATGGCGTTAAAAATGCGGGTTTGGTTAGATTCCGGTTCCGGGAAAAAATTCGGGTTCGGTTTCGATTTTCGGTTCGGTTCTGGTTCATATTCGACGCTGTGCTTCTATATTCCAGGGTTTGACTTTTTATAAAGTGTCATTAAATTGTTATTTTAAAACATTGCGGTTTTTGCAGCCATAAGAAACTTTTAGTGCAAGCTTCTTCCCAAGACACGCAAAAAAAGAATGCAAGGCTCGCCCACAGTTCCCGATTGCACTCTCGTTGAAATCCAACTCGCGTAAAGGCTCGTGCCAGGTTGCCGCCTAGTAAATAATAGTATGAGACCCTATAGCACACTACAAAAATGTCTCTTTTGCCTCCACTGGCAAAATACTGCTATTCGGGCTTGGTTTCAAACTAGCAGATCAATGGGCAGAAGCCGCACGCTTTGACCGCTTTAGAGGCAGTTCTGCTTTTGGTATTCTTGGGTTACATTTTTAACCGTGCAAGAACGCGAACCGGAACAAGCTAGTGCTATTGCGAAAACATGGTAAATGAAGGAAATGATTTTGCAAAGTATACAAGAGAAATTAACTGCCAATTGGGATAAAGAAAAGTGGAAAAGGGGTCGGGGGAACAGATTTATACTGAACGTTGATGGAAGCTAGGTAGTCAAGTCGGGCTTCCCGAATTAATAATGTTTTCAATGTCGATTTGTTCTCTGGCTGAAATATGCATGGCGCCTTCGGCACAAGCCTGTCAACGTGCCTGGTGTTCTTGGCAAGAATAAGGGAAGCAGCTTTAACTGCTGGAACGAGAGTGTGACATAAATTATTTACGAAATGGGGCAAGAGCAAAGCGCTGGCTATTTATTATGGAAGGAGACGTAGTAGACTGCTTGGCAGAAGACGTAGAGCCATAACAGCTGATGGGAGCAGAACAGCAAAGCAATGGAGGTGCTGTCTCCCGCAAGAGTGGACGACGTGGCGACAGCATCCCTATCCCTAATGCCATTCCAACGGCGGGTGTACATGCCACTTCAGTGTCACCCTACGGTGTAGGTGTCACAACTAGAGCGTCATCCTGACTGTGCGTGGGTAGATCCAAGGAAGACGTTAACCCGAACAAGAACTATTGACTTGCCAGTATATGTTACTTGTAAATTGGGCTCTTTTCCTTTTTTCTTTCCTTTTTCTAAAGCGGCCGGAATTATTCTTTAAATTAGGGAGATTTCGGCGGCAGCGGCTGTCTGGGCTATGCGTACACGCAAACCTTGCGCAGACTTTTAAAGTGTGGTAAAATACGCTTTAGCGACTTGAGCGACTGAGTGAAATGGCGTTATAAGTGAACAGGCGGACCTAGATCATGCAGAGAGTGCCGGCAACTGCTCGGCTTCAGCAGCACAACACCGTATGCGTCCAATCACCCCGAATCACATAGGTTTGTCGCCTTCAAAAAACTGCAGGACCGGGCGGATGATATCCCACTTTGCAGTCAAGTGCCCGTTAAGTAAAATAACGTCTTTCAGTTACGGTACTGCAACATACATTGTAACCTCGCAAGGAACGCTGGGAATTTCTGTTTCTTTTGCGACGCCGCTCAATGTTCTGAGGAGGTAGTTGAGGGTGAATTGGTGAATAGTGGTGAAAGGGTAGAACAAAATGGCGACGACACAAGTGGAAGACGGCACAAACCCGGTGCTGAACAGTTTATTGGGCTAACCTTCTAGTTGCAAAAGTAAAAAAAAATGAAAGCCTCGTTCTTAAGAGAAACCTGGTTAAACGCGAATATTTCTCCCGTGCAACCTGAGTCGAAGTCAAAGTCCAAAAGCCGAACTGCTTCGGCCGCGTCGGAGTGCACAAACGGATAGGCGTCTTTGTAACGCGAGAGGCCCAGTTTTGGTTCACACCAAACGAAGCGTTTTTTTTCTTTAGGTGCTTGATGTGCCTTCGCGTATCAGTATCATCATCATCATCGTTTTGTGAAACCTATTTAAAGCGGGCTTTCCCGCAGCGCGTTCTGAGGACGGACGGTCGCCATCAGTGAGGCATCGAAAGCTTCGCTTTAAAAACATAGCCCTCATAAAACGCTCATGTTCGAGTTTTCGCGTTGGTAAAAATTTGGACAAGGAGTTACGTACCATGTGATAACTAGTATCCCAACAGAAGTTTAACTTACGTGCTTGTAGCCCTGTACACGTTAAGTAACATGTTGACCCTTGAAAGAAGTTGCTCCAACATTTATTGCGCTTCTTCGTGGCTGCCAATGCAACGTGTTCGGGGGTTTCGGTGAGAATCGGAAGGTTGGCCAAGTCACTGCTTCGGAGAAGCTCACTGAGCCTCTTTCACCTTTTTGCTTTATTCTACGACCCCTTTGCATCCCTCGATTTTCTACTTCACCTTGTACCACCGTATATCTACTGTGAACAACCGGATGGCTGGGTTCGCAAGAATCGCCCATTTCAGGACTTTTTTCTTGTGTAATTGTTTAAGAATACTTCTTTTTCTGCTTCCTCTGTGCGAGCACGATCTAATCCATGTGATCCGTTAGAAGCGTAAAACTACGCGTGAATCGGGTCCTGGTTATAGGCGCCTGACAGCGCCCAGAGGGTGACACGGAACCCGCGACTCGCAGGGCCCCCTTCGGCAGATATGCGCAACACTGGGTCGGTCCCCGCAAGCCGTTACGTTCATGGCTGGGGGGTGCTCCTCTTTTTGCAGAGCGGACGAAGCTTATTAGTCGCTCTTTAGTTTTAAAATGAAGTAAGAGACTGTACAGTAATCCTGCCACATAGTGCAGGTGAATGAAGCAGGATTTATGCGATTGAATTCGCGTATGGGAAGGCATATGAAGGCCGCATAGGGTTGATGCCCAGAAGAGAAACGCTTTTATGGCCTGCCTGAGCGCAAAACTTTACCAAGATCAGCATGTTTCCCTTCAAAAGAAAACGTAATCTATGTTGTTCAGTCCACAAAATACGAGGCTTTGTCTGCAAATATATCAGACGTTGCGCGATGTTTGCGCGCGACGTATTCCATCCATGTGACTGCACTGCAGCAAAACTACTAACTGGACCGCATGGGTGTTACATACGGATCTTTGATACGAATGCGATGCTCCATACACGCAACAGTATGAAATTCACATTTGTTTGTGTATAGCGAAAGTGCTGCCGCTAATGAGTGCCCGCTCTGCCAAGAAACTTTTCGGATTCCAGGTGTAGCCCTGTACCCCAGCTGTATAAAAACACGCCCCAGAAAAGAAACTCTTCACGAGAAGGCTATCACAAAAAATTCCATTGGGCGGAAGGGGGTGGGGGGGAGGGAGAGAATCAGAACATCTAATAGGCGTATCGGAACAAATTACGGAATGTTCATATTCGGGTATTTTTTTCTCTCCACGCCAACGGGTCCGGCGTGAGACCTTTCTGGAAACAAATAGTAGCGCCTTTATTACCATCAACACCACTGCAGCAAAAGTTGCGGGACGGGAGAAAAATTTAGTTCCTTGAGGACACCCCTCACTGGTCCGGAGTGACCGGAATCACAACGGATGAGATGAATAAAGTTGTCCTCGTCCTTCTTCTCCCCGAGCGCGAAAATTTCGGCCTGCGTTCATATATTTACAACTTTTATTGCGGAACTACTTATTTGTATTTTTCTTCGCTTTTCAGTGGCTTAGACAACAATTTATTGTTTGTTTTGCAAGAAGAGGCGGTGATTTTATGCTATCCAATAGCTTGCGAAACATTTGGGAACGTTAACGCGTATAAGTGTCCGTTCCATATGTATTTATATGCATTTAATACGGCGATATAAGGACGTAAAATATTACATGAAGCAGAGTAGAACCGCTGGGTGATAAACTACGCCGCTAAACTGTTTCGGGGCCCTCTTGGTTACCAAATTTAATGCGCACTTAAGTGTATTTACCGCGTGCTAACCAGCATACTAACAAGCTGCTCGTACACCACGGCAGCATGTAATCCGCTCGCTTAGTGGGGGGATTTTCAAAATTCAGTAACAACGCTTCGTATCTGCAAGAAAAAAAAAACGAGAAGAAGAGAAATTCGCTGGAGAATGCAAACCCTTGAACACACGCTTCCCAGTCGTGTCAACCTGCGGCTCGGTAGCAAGGCGACAGCCTTTTATCGGCGCCCCGTTTTATTTTGAGGCTTCCCCCTACTACAATAAATTTCTGCATGACTTTCTTGCAGAATGCAGTAGATATACACGCGAATAACGTTATGACACACGTTTTTGCGAAAATGCGTTCACGGGCGCTGAAGGCGGTGTGCGCGGCGGGACCAACCCAGAGTTGCGCGGGTCTGCCGCGGCTGGCGCTGCGCTCGCCCGGCAAACTTCGCTGTCCGGAGCCTATATTACAGGAGGTTGCAAATCTTTAATTTTAGGTTTTGTGTTTCTTAAAAACACAGTGGCTGCATTTTTTTGTTCCACACCTTCTCCAAAACAACAATATTTTCGTATTTGCACTGCGTGACCATTTCGATATTTGCATCGTCCTTTGGCAGAAACTAAAGGAATCCGACGGAATACCAAGGCGCGGGATGGACCTTAGCTTCTTCGCGTGCGTTTTCAAGGCATGGCTTCGCTTCATGCCTAAGCAAGTGACCGATTATAAAGCAAAAGAAACTAAGGACAAACTCCGAAAGACGACCGTAAGTTTATGGTGGGATCAAGGTTCGACATTTGCCCTGGGGTGCACCTGCAATATCCGCTCGAGGCTTAAATACTAGACATGGAAACTGAGAGAGAGAGAGAGAGAGAGAGAGAGAGAGAGAGAGAGAGAGAGAGAGAGAGAGAGAGAGAGAGAGAGATGGAACGTTCATTGAGCTGTAAAGGTAGGAGCAGGTTCTATTTCAGTTTGGAGTGACCGTCCAAGCGCACTTTTTCCCCAAAACTTGCAATCAGAATATCATCGTCATTGGCATTCTTGTCGTCGTCGTCATTATCATCGTCATCACAAAAAACAACTTCATGTGAAGTCCTCTCGCTTAGAATTCTACCTGTTCTTATCGTGCGATTTCCAAATTAATTCTTTTAGATGCGACGGCATCTCATTCACTCGCCTTGTCCCTCCATACGGCGTTGTCGTTGTCCGTCCACACCCCTCCCCCATTCTCCTCGCCGCGCGAGCTGCGCTCTACGCCGCTCACCCCCTCTCCTCTCCGATAGCGAACACTCTCTCGCGAGGGGCATTGGATTGGATTCGATTGGATTGGCTTGGCTTGGCTTGGCTTGGATTGGCTTGGCTTGGCTTGGATTGGATTGGATTGGATTGGATTGAATTTGGATTGAATTGGATTAAAGTGGAGTGTGTTGGATTGTGTTGCGTCATAGCCGCGTCATGTTGCGTCATAGCCGCGGCAGGGGGCTCACGGCACGTTTCACGCGATGGGAGAATCAACCTAACGGAAACAACAACGGAACCCCCTATGCGTCGCATCTACACAGGGGTTCCCGCGAAGGGAGGTGGGAGTAATTTTTCTCTAGAACCGTGCTTAATCCTCCATAAAATTGGTGCGTTAAGATGCCAGGCAGAATAAGTAGTGCCGGGAATGGGAATGCATTTATTAAACACCAATTGATTGATTGATTGATTGATTGATAGATATGATACACAGATAGATAGATAGATTGATTGATTGATTGATTGATTGATTGATTGATTGATTGATTGATTGATTGATTGATTGATTGATTGATTGATTGATTGAATGATAGATTGATCTATCTGACGTGTATTCCACATAAAGGTGGTCTTAAGACGTGTCACAAAGAGGAAGAAAAGGGAAAGGCGCTCAGGGATAGAAGGGGAGAGCAGGTATGTTGAAATTTTAAGCGGACGAATCTTCCATTTCGGAAATTGCTCAGTCAATTGTCGGCTTCGTCCGTCAGCGAGCCTCAAAGTAGTCCGGTGCTGCTATGAATTGACCTATCCTTGGCGCTTATCGCGAGTCGCCGCGGTGTTATCTCGTGCTTTTCTTTTTCTTCCGTTTGTGCCCCGCTTTTAGTAATCGCGATGCGCACCATTTTCCAGACGTGTTCAGTCCGTTCACCCTCCTTCCTCCCAACAATATACACTAGACAGGAATCTGGCGCTAGCGTGAATGCGGTTCACACCAAGGCCGTCTGTGTCGTCATGGCCGCCATTAGATCAAGCATTCGCCTAAATTTCATTATTGGTTTGGATTGAAACGTGTTGGTGAACCGCAAACTTAAACAAAGTTGCACAAAAACGCTAAAAATAGTGAACAATTATGAAAGTGGAAAATAAAACAGGCTGTTTTAGAACTAAGAAAAAAGGGAGGTAAAGCGTATTTTTGCCGGAGAGCTTGTTCCTGCTATTTCGCAGGCCAAGGTTGAGTAGTTACGAACAATGTTAAGATTAAGGGAGAAAACTCATTATGACTCCTATTTTATTAACTTTACCATTATTTCAAATAATAAGTCGTTTGAGGAGAGTTTGGAATGTTTTTGCAGCGTGCCTATGAAAACGTCACCTTCCTGGTGAACCGTTGCACCGACCGTCAGCTGGAGTTTACAAGAAAAAAAGAATACGTGGCGTTAAACACTCGTGGACGATGACAAAATAGGACGGATGCAGGCGCCCGTATACGTGTCATATCTTGTCTTCGTCGAAGTACCTTTTGTTTATTATTTTCGTCGGCTGCGAATTTCGCTGCGGCATATTAACCACTCAGTCATACGTCCTTCGACTGCGGCATGACCAACGTCAGGTGTGATCACGCACTGCCTGCTGTTTCACCGAACACGGCTACCACAGAACAGGCGGGATTTCGGCTTCCTTGTCATAGAGTTTCTTAGTAAGTATACTAGAGAGGAAACGGCGCCTGGTAAGCCATGTCGTCATGGGGGTTCATGGGAAGACACCCCTTTTTGGCTTCGGCTTGGCATGACAATTGCATTCTTAAGCGGTTTTTGGTATTTGCTTTCTTCCCTATGCATTAACACGTTTACGAGCTACAAGGAAGCCGAAATCCTGCCTGTTCTGCGGCAGCCGTGTTCGGTGAAAACAGCAGGCAGTGCGTGATCGCACCTGACGTTGCTCATGCCGCAGTCGAAGGACGCATGACTGGCATGACTGAGCGGGTAATATGCCGCCGCGAAATTTGTAGCCGACGAAAAGAAGAAACAAAACGTACTTCGACGAAGACAAGATACGACAGATACGGACGCTTGTATGCGTCCTATCTTGTCATCGTCTAGGACTGTTTAACGCCACGTTTTCGTTTTAAATGCAGAGCATTTCAGTAACTCACGATGTCACCCGCGTTGTTCCGTCGTAGTCCGCACCGTCGCTGTCCGCACCCCTCCCCATACACTATATTAAAGAAAATACTATCCGGCGCCTGGTTTCGATCCCTCGACCCTGCGGGCGGAACGCAATGTACATGGTGCTCTACCCACTGCGCCACAAAGCCGACACAGAATGAGACGCTACGAACGTGCCTTATATCGTTGACTCATTCAAATCACTGCTGACGAACGCTCTCTCGTCAGCAGTTGCCACAAGTGCAACATAAACGTAACGCAAACTACTTAACGTCGTGCGCCCCGGAAATGCTCTGCATTTGATTGTGCCCCTCGCGAGGGGGATGTTTTTGTTCAGTATAAACGAACTCGCACAGGAGCAAGTTTTCTTAAACTGTAGCTGACGGTCGGTGCACCGGTTCACCACGAAGGCCACGTTTTTCGGACAGTCAAATGCACGCTGCGCACGTTCGATCCTCATCCTTGTTTAGACCTGCCCTTCAGGAGAGGAATTAACCGACTATTTCGGCGGGTGAGAAGTGCAAGGCGGATGTGACGTCACGTTCGCTCCCAGCGTTCCCGCGTCGAATGTTTACATTTTTCCGATTGCTGCCTAGCCGCGTGCGCGCCGCAAGATTCACGTAGTCGCGCTCGACTTTTGCAGTCAACGAAAGACTGCGTGAACGGTGATGCTGTCACCCACTCGATCGTCGTTCAAAAGCTGCAGCGTCTTGTGGCATTAGGGCTTTGTAGTCAGCTTCCAACCGTGTACCGTCTGCCGACCGACGTGAGCGCTCCTTTTTCTTGTTAAACTAGCTGACGGTCGGTGCACCGGTACACCACGAAGGCAAAATTTCCATAGGCACTCTGCAAACAACTTATTTCAAATAATGGTAAAATTAATAAAATCAAGTCTCTAATGAGTCCCCCCGCCCCAATATTAACATTGTTCGTAACTACAACCTTGGCCTGCGGAATAGCAGGCACAACCGTTCCGGCAAAAATACGCTTTACTTCTTTTTTCCTCAGTTTAAAACAGCCTGCTTTTATTTTCCCCATGCATAATTGCACACTATTTTTCGCGTTTTTGTGGCACTTTGTTTAAATGTGCGGTAACTAAAACGTTTCAATCCAAGCCAATGATGAACTAAGGCGAGCGCAATGTATAATGGCGGCCCATGACGACACAGACGGCCTTGACGTGAGCCGCATAGACGCTAGCGCCAGATTCCTCTCTAGTGTATATTGTAAGAAACTCTATGTTCCTTGTAGCTCGTAAACGTGTTAATGCATAGTGAAGAAAGCAAATCCCAAAAACCGCTTAAGAATCTAATTGTCATGCCAAGCCCAAGCCAAAAAGGGGGTCTTCCCATGAACCCCCACGACGACATGGCTTACAAGGCGCAGTTTCCTCTCTAGTATACTTACTTAAAAACTCTATGACGGCTACCACAGAACAGGAACTGACAGGAAGGATTTCGGCTTCCTCGTAGCTCGTAGACGTGTTAATGCATAGTGAAGAAAGCAAATCCCGAAAACCGCTTAAGAATCCAATTTTCATGCCAAGCCCATGCCAAAAAAGAGGGTCTTCCCATAAACCCCCACGACGACATGGATTATCAGGCGCAGTTTCCTCTCTAGTATTCTCACTAAGAAACTCTATGTTCCCAACGCCGGGAACCATTTTTCTTCCCTGGCTCTTCTTGCGGGGCTGCCGTCCTTCCCGAAATAAAAATATCAGCTTCGCACTAGTGGCAGGAAGACTGGGCAAACGGCGAAGCTGGCTGCCCCACCAAACTTATTCTTGGTTCGGCAAAGTTAATGAGTTGTTATGCTTTGAGGACCGGCCAACGTTTCTTCGTGGTGTCGTCGTTGGGTACGATGGGTACGCCCTGCTAAAGCGTTCTGTGTATACGAAATTTTGGAAAAAACAAAGTTTTTACCTTTGCTGACACATTGCCTGAATAATTGACGGAACATGTGTTAAAAACATACGATAATACCGAACGGTATCACTTTAAACACTTTTGACACCGGTTTTATCGCTGTAAAACCAAACGCCAAATCTTGGTCCGTATGAATTCTGTACGCAAGGATTATGCGGAAAACATACCAAAAACATGTGATGCCGTATTTCAGGCTTTAATTACGACACAAACATGAAAACTGTGTCGAACTGTTTCTATTTCTGACAAACCATTTTATTGTTTTGTTTTTGTAAAGATTATCTGCGTTCGTAAAGCCTTGGTGCGAAATGCTCCGTATGAATTCCGTAATCCTATGATTCCGTATGTGCTGAACGTTTAACTAGGGCGAACTTCAAAAATATGCTCCGTCACTGGGCAAATATTAAAAATGACGTTATTTCATGCACGAGAACGGAGCAAACGTTTCATAACATGGCGGATAGAAGAAGCACGTGTGTTAGAGTCAGTTTTAGGATTGTGGGGCAAACCGATTGCGGCCACCGGCATTTTAGCTCCATTTATCCCTTTCACCATATTAATATTAGTAATGAACTGCGCTAATGAAAAATGTATGCGTTGAGAATGTAACCAAGCGCGGCTTCCGGTCCTTAAATGTACTGCGCATGTCTTTTGTTTGTACTAAAAAATTTGCCGTACACTAAAATGAATGGTCACCTTAGTTCCAACCATTTTTTGGCTTAAAATAAATTTGTATGTAGTTTTGCCGCAATGAGCTACGTATTGAAGAAGTACCACAAAGCGTAGGCACTCAAATGTGGATAAAAAAGAAAAAAAGTTTAGAATTAATGCATAATATAATTTCTAAACAAGGCTGGTGAACAGGGTTAGTTTCAAGGTCGGCTGCAATATAACTTTCGGAAACGGGGCACGGCGAACGATATTAAAGCTGCAATTTAAGTCCCAGCTCGTCTTAGTCGCTGCCTGTCCTATGTGCACATAGACGAAGCAAACCGATAATACAAAACGCAGAGCCAACATCATCTCGCTGTGTGCACACCATCCCCCCTTCACCCCCCCCCCCCCCCCCCCCCCCCCCCCCTCTTCCTGTTCCTGACCCTGCACGTGCAGGCGTGTTTGCGTGTTTACGAGCTTCTGGGAGGTTGTGTGTATTCTCCCTTCGCGTGCACACAGCGTCTTTCCTTACACTTTCTTTGTGGGCTGAACCAGTGCCCAAGTTTTATCGAGGAATGGTGTGGGAGTCAAGTTTTGTCCGAGATCCCTCGTCCATTAGCGCCAGCCAGGCGCTCAGCCACCCTCTCTTCTGTCACCGTCATATGTTGAGCAGGGCACTCAGGTTACGTTCCACTGCCATCGTGGGCCAGCTGCGTCGGGATTAGACCTCCGAGGGATCGATGTCTGCCTACGAGAGCGTTGGATGGATTGCAGTGAACCTCGCGACAGAAGCGGCTCTTAGCGCAAGTCCACGCGTCGCTGCCAAACGCCCCAGTAAAAGCGTGGGAGCGCTGTAGTACTGAGGAGAAATAGCACCGAACTTCTAATTTAATTTGATCTTTTTTTGTTGTTGTTTTACTGTTATAGTCGGCTCTCGATAATTCGAAGTCCCTTAACTGGAATTTTCCTGTAACTGGAAATAATGGGCTGGTCCCGGCAATTGTACAGGAAATCCAATGGAAGAAATTGTTCGATAATGCAAGAGACTCGTGCACCCATGACATCGGTTTTTTGGAAGTATTTCCAAATAAAAAGCATCGAGGTCACCGTCCTTTCTCGATAAAATTCCTGATATTTAAGTTCCAAAACACCGCCGCGCTGTGCACTATGTGTGCGCCATCTCCACTGATGCAGCGCACAGTCGATAAAGCGGCAGTTCAGATAAGACTCGCGCCATCATACGCATCCCTCTCTTTTCAGACCTGAACTTTCTTTGTTGTCCACAGTGCCGTGTGAGCAGTCTGTGTGGTGGGAGCTTCAGGCTTCGATTTTAGCGATAAGTCTAAAATATCATGGCAACCCGTGTGATACGCTGGACTTGGGGACGAAAGTGGAGATTCTGAACGGAATCAAGAAGGAAGACGTGTTGTGGACTAGTAACAATGCTGTTGTTGTACTCTTTCATTAATTGTAAGTTCAGTTATTTCAACGGTTTTTTTTTTGTTTGCTTTTTTTTCTGTCCCGGTGGACTGGTACTAACAAGAGTCGACTGTATTTCGT
This sequence comes from Haemaphysalis longicornis, assembly GCA_013339765.2. Taxonomy (NCBI): domain Eukaryota; kingdom Metazoa; phylum Arthropoda; class Arachnida; order Ixodida; family Ixodidae; genus Haemaphysalis; species Haemaphysalis longicornis. The sequence continues at coordinate 153,696,988 of CM023451.1, forward strand.
TTCTCGTAGTCAACTCCAGTTCTCGCTTTTTTGCTAGGCCGGGCGGAGATGAATACAGCTTTCCAAATTGCAGAAGGTTGTTGCCGTGTGCCGCAGGCGTTATTTTCCGGTCTCCCGAGATGGCGCCCCGCTTAAGTATCCCGAAATATTCATTGGGACACTACACTCAGCGGCTGCAATTGAAGCCGAAGACAAAACAGTCTGGTAGCTGCTTCTACGTCGAAAAAGAGTTTTCGCAAATGTGTAACTGCAGTTGACGAAAGTACGTCGAAAGCCGCCAACAAATATACCTACACGTAGAAGCGACTACGTGGTGTAAGGTCCATACAGTCGAAGCAGAACTTGATGGAAGTGACTAAATATCTAAACAGCTTTATCACTAGGCCTCGCGCAGCAACCACTGATTTAGTAAGACTGCACAGGATGCAGGCTGTTTCAGGTCAGTAACGTTTATACGTCGCGCCACATTTCAAGATTTTGCATAATCGGACCAGAATGGCATTGGCTGAGGCCACTTACATGTCATTTCAAGGTCACCCAATTCGAAAAGTGTGTCTTATAAATGAAAATATGCGGGGTTGAAGACAAGCGTGACTTCATGATCGGATGTGAAGTCATACCAGAAAAGACGCAATTTCTGATATAATGGCCGGGCTCGATGTCACTTCCGGTCACGTCATCATCAACCACATCAGGATCTTGAGCTGCAGTGTTCGGAACTGATCGATGAGTCCTGCAACCCAGAGGTGGTTTTAAACGCCCAGGAGTACTGTTAAACGCACCGCAACAAAGGGTATAGGCAAGGTGAACGGATAAGATGAAGCGCTAATGGAGGCTAAGGTGCGCCACCCGCTAAACTCCTGGTAGGATGAAATTATAAGGTCGAAATGGCTGCCCGGTTAATACCTGCAGGGGCATATGTGGATACGGGACGCAAACGGCATTTACGGGAATTATCGTTATAGCAGATTTCCGGAACATATAGTTTCAACATGAAGCACATTCAAGGCATCACGTTGGCTGTGTCCAGTATATACATCAACGTTAGTCACATTTTAAACCATTTGGAAGATGTGCAGGGCGCCTGGTAATCATTTTGTCCTTTTTTCACTTATCCTAACGGGGTACGATTGACTAAAATGTGTGTGACCAGGTTTGCTTAATAATGGCTTCCAGTAAACTACAATGCCACTAAGCAAAGCCTTCCCACAGTTCACTGCTTGAGCTGCAATAGAACGCACGGATGCACCGCTATAAAAGTCAAGCTTTAACTGTCAACGTTCGCGCCTATCCTGCAAATCACTCCTAGTTTTCTTGCTCTCCTTCAACCATTTCTTCAAATCAGCCGAAACAGACGGAATCGGGGAAGCCCCAGGGATGACCGACACAGGGGTGGCGTGCACTGCTTCGAGGGTTCCAAATAACGATGGTTTGTTACATTCCTTACTCAATAAGCTACAGAACCTACTGAACCGCTGTCTTTCCGTTGCCAGTTGCTTTTCTTTTTAAGGCGAGAGCCTTAGACCTCTGTATTTTATTCAACACGTAAAGTACAAAAAATCATTGTTAGGTACACAAAATCGCGTAGGAAAATATGACCGCGAGATACGAACCGGGGACTGCGCGCCAGGGAAAGGGCAAACAGCTAGCGCCAGAGGAGGGTGGGCCGCCGCCGCCGTGAAATACGTGCAGCTTTGCCGACGGGGCTGACCCAAGGTACCGAAGGGGACGGACTCCTAGGAGGCGCCTGGAGATGGCTAAAGAACGAAACGAGCTTGCTTTCCGGCAGGGGGCGCGCGAGCACTGCGAAGGCGGGAAATTTGAATTGCATTGGGTGGTAGCAGTGAGCGGATAATGGCGCTACAGCCCATTATGGCGACAGCTTTCCCACTGAGTGGAATGGCTTTAATTTTTTTGCTGTCGCATATATCAGAGCACAGCTATTTCCAATTAAAGGAACACTGCCTAGTACCAGTTACGTATTGATGTACCACCTCAAATATACCTTCTGTTTTCTTTTTGCTCAACAAATGTTGGCATGTATGAGTGTGCTATGAGATTTAGAGGTTTGGAAAAGTTTCGCCTATAAAAAATTCCCGTTTCAGAATTCTTTTATCTTTTGGCCAAGTGGCTGAGTTGAGGGACAGGCAGACAGACGAACGGAACAGACCGACATAGACACAGACAGAACATTATCTTCGTGTTTCGGTAGCCCAAGACTACCGTTTTTAAATCAATACCGAAGGCCCTAGAAATATGTTGTACCGGAGCATTAATTTTATTGGCGTCTCATCGTTCGGCCATCATTGCCGAGTCGGATTATGAGTTGGATAGAGAGGCTGTGTAGTGGACAATGACGCATTATACCCTCTTGGATTATGTAGCCAATTACAACTCCAATGCAGTGGTGTATTTTCTTTTCTACTCTTCACCTTTTTCCTCTTTTTCTCCCATTCCTTTCTTTCTTTCTTTCTTTCTTCCTTTCTTTCTTTCTTCTTTTTCTTCCTTTCTTTCTTTCTTTCTTTCTTTCTTTTTTTCTTTCTTTCTTCCTTTTGCATTCGAATTGCAGCACCAGTTGGCAACTCCTGGTTTTGCGAGTGCAGCGCGCGCAGCAATTGTACGTGGTTGGTTCTGTCGACCCTGGCCGCTAGCATCCCCGCCCTTCACAGCAACATCGGGCGTTGTTTAATTCTCTTTTATCTTCAGTTTTACTTCCCTCCGTAATACCCGGGAGGAAACGCGAATACGTTCGAAAAAAAAGGAGGGGGGGGAAGCGGGGGGGGAGGGGGGTTCCCGTTCACCGAACGGCCACCGAAGAAACCCCATAAGCTTAGAAGAGACTGAAAGAGAATGCCTCAGCGAAGGAAAAGGGAGGAGCTAGTTGTTGCCCCCACGGAGAACAGGGTTCCTCTGTGCATGGCACGGCGGCAATATTTTCTCGGTGGCTGCAATAGCAAGAAAGAAGAGAAAAGCCGCGAGAGAAACAAAAAGGGACAGTGTGGGGAATCGAAGAATGCGCCGGTAACTCGCCAGTAAAACTAGCTGCTTGAGCGGGACACACTAGGGGACAAAGGGCAGGAGGGAGTGGCAATGGTGCAGCGCACTGCCGCAAGGGAATTTAACTTCGGTAGCCATCTAAATAATATAATATACTATCAGCCTCTGCGCGACGAATAAAAAAATATTTGCTCTCTTTCTCTCTCTTTCCTCGCATAGAAATGCGCCTACGTAGAAGCAGGAAGCTAATCGGCCCGAAACTGAGCATGCTGGCACAGGACAAACGCCCTAGTCAAGAATTAAGCCTGAAGTTAATTGGGTTAACCGTAATTCATTTCGTTAAAAATATAGACACCCAGTTTCGAAACAGCTGACTGACAAGAAAGTTAGGGTAGGTTACGCTTGTTAACGCGATTAAGTTTAAACGTAATATTGGGTGTCACTCCCAGTAGATGGAGAGCCGGAAGGCCTTCGAAGATTAAGTGTTGCGGTGCTCTCGGGAAGTTCGTTTTAGAGTTTAGGGAAGTGGAGACGGCTTGTGTTCGAGTAGTTGCTTACTTAGGTATTTTGGGAATCTGTCGCGTTTTAGTCAATGCATTTGTTGGAGAAGGAAGCTCCGTCCGGATGTGGCGGATATAATAGAGTTACATCAGATTCGAAAACCGGTACCGGTATGGTACCCGGTACACATCCGCATTTGCACAACCAGGTTTTCGCCTCTGCGCATGCGTAGTAGCGCTGGTCGCCTACCGTGTACCGCACTGGGATCGCTTCTTAGCTCTGCTGTAAATCTCTAATTTAACCGCGCATTGGCAGGGACTTATAAATGTGCGCCATAAAAGGATGCCGATAAATTGTGGCGCCAACAGGTGCTGGAAAACGCACGTATTTTTTTTTTTTGCCAATAAAGTTGAGAGAACTGTGATTGTGCATGTTCTGGCGTGATTATTAGGAACCCACTCCACAAAAGTCACAAAATACAAGGACCACGAAACATGACTTAGGCGTGGAAGCAAAAGAAACTAATTAGACATTCCACAGACTAAAAATTTAGGAAAGTTTGTACGCTTGCTCTGTCTTTTTAATTTGGGTTCTGCACTGCCTGTGGCACATGCTCGAATTCTGTCAGATTCGTTGTTATCCATGCGCCAACATGGTGCGGCTGAATAGACGAGACGTAACTGGCAGATGAACTCACGGGATTCTTTAACGGGCTCTGTATCAGTGCTTTATAATGGCGAAATGAAAGTGCTCCTTTATCTAATATTAATGAGCCAATGCAGCTCACTTTCCGCCGAATGAGTAATAACGCACGATAAGTGGGACAGCCGACCACAACTAACGGCAGATAGCCCATCGTACCTAAAGTGCCATATTACGGACTGAACGGTCAATGTGCAAAAACGAAAAAAAGAAAACCGTGCGACCAAGTTATCAGCTCTTCAGGTTTAAATGGGACATCAGTGAGAAATATAACAATATGTACGACTCCATAAACAAAGAGCAAGTTTTAAAGAACTGGCTATTTTAAAATTAGAAAGTCGAAGAAACATCCCACTCCTGGGACTCTAATTGTTTCAGCGCACAACTGATAAGGAAGACAGATTTAGCGGTGCGGGGACCGCGCCTGTCTGTAAGCCTCCGTGATTTTGATTCTATTTTTATGACCCCTGCCGGCTGGATTTTCTTTGTGACCTTTCACGCCTCAATTTGTCGCCCGAACCTTGCCTTCTTATCGCTGTCGGTCGTCTGTCCCAAAATCGTTCTTACCGTCTGAGCCTCGCCCCAAATTATTTTTAATAAAATAAGAGCAGACCGGGCCGAAAATAGTAAACTAAAACTACGGCGACGTCGCCGTCCCAGCAGCGCAGATTGGCAGCTGAAGCGGAAATCCAGGACGAATGAGCCGAAGCTGCCCAGACCCTCTCTCGGTTTCCTTCACGGCCCCGATCGAAGCTGGGTTGCCCTTTTCGGGTAACGTGAACGAACGCAACTTTCTTGGATGCATGGCGGCTTGTTTCGCCTTGCGCATAGCAACAATTTCCAGTCAGAGGTGTCAGTTGCGTAAACGTTTTGCTACTTCTTCGTTCTCCTCCCGGGTTCGCACCTAATCTAAGCTTGTGGTCTCTGTGGTCTCTTGTGGTCCCTCAGGAATTCGTGAGAAGTCAATAATTGCCCCTTGCAATAGAAATTCTATGGGCAAATAAAATGCCGAGTTGATATGGAGCAGTTCTGCGCAGTGAAAAATGTTTTATGTAGGGAAGCAGGAGCGGAATTCTGAGATGTGTCCATTTCAAAATGTCCATTCTGCGTCCGCTTCAGTAATGACCTAGTTTCACTTGCGAAGCCTCTGACCAATAGATGTCCTGCGTAACACCTGTTCATCCTGCTTCCAACAATTCAGGGCTCGCTGGAAGCGGACACTTTAAAACGTACCGAAAATGGATAAAACTTAGAATTCCGCGCCTGGATTAGCGATAACAAAAGTATATGGCCTACTTTGGCTTAAAGAGGCTCCTTTTCTGTGTCTGGTGAACTCTTTTGTTCGTGCCTGGAAGCGCGGACTAATTAAGTATTTAGTTATCGACATTGCAGAACTGCGCTCCGAAATTTGTTATCAGTATCCAAATACAGTCTAGTTTCTGCTTTGCTTGAGATTTTTTTTTGAGTGGATGCTTTTATTGCTGTGACGGAAGTAACACCGGCCAATAGCGGTGATATTGTTCATGTGACGTCAAATAGGCCTGCAAGCATGTCGTACAACGCGATAAAAGTGGAGAAATTGTTGGGATAGTTTCCACATTAGTGCGTAGCCGTAATAGTTGGATCGCATATTTCATGGTAACCTAACGTACGGACTGTTCGCGCTATTGATTATTTCTTAAAAGCAGTCCGGTTGTTAATAAAAGTTGTGAAAAGTGTTGCGAGGCTGTTCTAACAGTTGTCGAGTGCCTCAAATGTGTCTCCTTCAATGGTGAGACAAAAATGGTGTTTCGATTAATGTAACTAGACGCGCTTGTTGAAGGAAACAAGGAGTTAGAGAAAGGAAGGAACGCTTAAGATATCACAGCTTGTATACTATCCTTCAATGCTCCCAAGAGAAGTCCGAGCTCATCATTCTGAGACGCAAGCCACGCGGCAGGCCACTAGAACCTCCCACAATGGAAATAAAGCTCCAGGGTAGCGACATTCCCATAGTCCCGACCATCAGTATATGGGACTTTACACCCAGCACGACAGAGGTGGAGCGCTAACGATCCAGCGCCTCAACCATGCACACCACCTCGCAAATCATGAGTATGGTAAGTGGAGTCACAAACCGGCGCCAGGGTATGAGGGAGGATGATGGCATCGAGCTTGTACAAGTCCTGGATGTAAGCCGCGTGGTGTCCTGTACCCCTTACCTCCCGCTGAAACCAAGGAAATGGATCAAATTGACAAATTGACGGAAAGGTCCATTGACCCAAGATCTCTCAGAGAACGGCAGCCGAGAGTCAAGGTTTCGATGAGTTGACGATAGCTGATTTCTTCCCTACGGAAAACGGGGACACCCACATAAGCTGGCACGGGGTCTCCGGCGTGCCGCACCCTTCACGCGCTTCACTTGCTGACACTCCAGTTAAGTAGGAGTTAGCAATTGTGAATGACCTCCCCGGCCGGAAACTGCTATGAAGGGTTGCGTCACGACAAGGTAGACCGAATGGACGGGGTCATTGAAGGTAGCGGTTCAGGGGCGCTGATTCCTGCCTTTGTAAATTCTTGCGGATTTCATGTAGACAGTGCTTACCTTCGGACAATCGCTCGGAGAGCTCCAGCACCATCTGTCCATTGTCGGCAATGCCGCAATGACTGGGAAGCCACCGAAAGGCATTCTCATGGCCCGCTTGAGCAGCACGGTCGAGCAGTATCTCTATTTATCTCACTAACTGTTCGTGAGGTTCAAGGCAAAGTGTTCACTTGAGCAACTGCAGTGCAGGCATCGAGTGACAAAGGACGGCCAATTTTCGGCATGAACAGGACGGGAAATCTTGAATTCCGTACATCGTGACTTTAGTGGTACAACAACAGCGCCAGGCATGAACCAGGAGTTTTTACCTAGCCTATGGGTGTAAATATGTGTGCGGTCACTGTACGACTCGTGTGGACAAATCAAAGTTAGCTGCTGTAGAGCCGATTTCGAGAAATCACCGTTCTTGTTTACTCCTGGAATATCAAGACACACTCGTCCCAAACATGTTTGACGCTTGTACGATGCGATGGCTGAGTAAACAAACGCTTGTTACAAAACAGAATTTTACATTTCCAAAACGTTATTCTGTTTTCATTTCTTTCTTACATTAAGGTTGTTCGAACACCTGTTACGCATGCGTACGCAGACCAACGCCGGAAGAGATGTTTTTCATAATGCTGCAGACCGGCAACTCTGCATCCCGGTTTGTAGGAGATGCCAATATTGAGATATAACTACTTGCATACAAAGAGAGGATATCTTAGCGGCGCCGTATTATGATTCCTGTTTCGTAAACCATGACGCATGGGCTCAAGCACTAAAACTCGTAACAGGGCGATTTCTTTTTTGTCACAAGGACGTTGCGACGATCGGCTCACTAACGCGCTAAGAAAATTCGAGCATCCATTGCACTCGAGGTGTATCACGCCAAAATTGTAGGGTGTAGGTTTGAGCGAGTTGGTAATCCATACTGCACTTCAATTGCGCAAAAAAGGAAATGAAGACTCAAGCGAAACGATTGAAGTACAGCAAAAATTGTTTCGTGGGGGCTTATATGTCAGAACAGAAACAGGCGCAAACCCTCGCATTGGTTGTTGTCATTTTAACTTTTACGTATAGTGCTCAGACTACTTGATTCTGTAAATTTGAGAGTGAAAGGGAACAATCTCATGGCGGGCGAATAACAAGAAATTCTTTGATGAAAATTTTAGATGCGAAGCATCTCTTACTCTCGGCTCCGTCGTCCGTCGTCCATCCATCCGCACCTCTCCCCCTACACTATAAAAAAAAGAAATAGTTAGCGGCGCCCGGTTTCGATACCACGACTCTCAGGCCGCAACGGGAGGTACGTGGCACTCTTCCCACTGCGTTACAAAACCGAGAGTGAGCAAGTGCTACGAATGCGCCTTATGTCCTTGACTCATTCAAACTACGCCAAGAAGCTACTGATACAACGAAGGCACGCGAAGCTGAACGTCAACGGAAACGACGAACGGAAAACTTTAGAGGAGGATGTTGAATTCCTGTGGGAAAGCTGTGGCGGGAAGCGCCACGCGCCTTGCAGCTCAACCAGAGAAGAGGACGAAGAAGGCGGGCAGCGGGGTAGGACCGTGAGCACGCAATAAAGACGAGAACCAGGAGGTGTTCGATCAGGTAACGTCGGTGTCGGTCTCTTCGCTGTCTCTACATTTCTATTTCTCTACATGGGGGTTTACACTACGTTCCCATTCGTGCTCCGATAAATGAAACAACATAACGGCAACACAATGGAACCTACACCGAACCCCTGTGATGCTTCGCATCCTCCTCATGGTTCCCCACGGGAAGGTTTTCTAATTTTTTATATGTGTGTAGCAGGTAGTTAAAAATACACAAAGGAGTCATTATTGACAACAGAACGGATTCACACCTTTCAGTCATCCCCGTCTACCCTCAACGAACAAACTGCTTAAAATGGGACTACACAACGTCCTTGAAGGCCTCATGAAGGCAAAGAGAACCTCCCAACTACAACGTCTCACACTCCCACCAACTGTCCATGCCGTTCTCCAGACGCTCGGCTATCCTACGCTGCCAAGTCAGGACCGCCCACAACGTCTCCCAACTATGTACGCTCATCCATGTTTCCCCCATACCGCGCCATATGCACCCGACCTTCAACCAAGGACGTCGGGAAGTGCGGGTCCGCGCTATCAGGAAGAAGCTATGAGCTAACATTCAGGTCTGCTACACTGACGTCACAATGAATCACGCACTCGATGCACAACTTCGTTCTCCCTCAATCACGCTGGCCGAATCTCCATGACCACCACCACGTATGCCAACAAAATACAGACGGCAGAGTCTGTGGCGACCGCCTTCGCATCCCCAACCCACGCCAAGCTTTCCCACATCACTGTAGTCTTCGAATCTCAGCAAGCATGCCGTCTCTACCAGACAGGTCTAGCCCCGCCCCAGGACATACCTCTCCTCCAACGTCTACCCGAAGAAACCGCCATCACGGTGATCTGGACACTGGGCCACAGAAGCCTTAAGGGGAAAGAAGCGGCCCACGCCGCAGCCCCAGCTCTGCATTCCTGGGCATTCTCCACCGATGGTTAAGTGATCCCACCACCTAGCACGACCGCCCCCGACTTCCAAATTTCCCTCGATACTACGTACAACGCCCTTCTGTCTGATGAATGATTGTATGGTTTAACGCGCCGACGCAACGCAGGCGATGAGGCGCGCTGTAGTGGAGGGCTCCGGATTAATTTTGACACCTGGGGATCTTTAACGTGCGCCGAAATCTCGTACACACGGGCGTTTTTGCTTTTCGCCTCCATCAGAAAAGCGGCCGCCGCGGCCGGGAACGCCGTTCTGTCTCACTGCACCCGCATCCGCCGGGTCTACCACCCTCCACACCCCTACCTCCCCAACCAGCAATTCCTAATCTATCGTCGCCTCCAGACCGGTTCCTACTACAATCACGTCATCGTCCACCAGATCGCACCCGCTATCATCACCCGTCAATGCCAACAATGCCACACCCGAAACTACATTCCACCTCGTATACTACTGTCCCCACCGCCCTTCCCCAACGTGAGCAGTGTGAGACAGCTGACCAGCCCGTACTCGGCCCGCCAGACGTCCTTGGTTTTTTGGGCCATCGAGTCGGCCAGGTCAAGAGGCATCCTGGACTAGGGACGCTTCACCACCACCCTCTCCCCTTTTCTTCTTGCTATAGTATACGTGCACTACTCTAAATACTACACTAAGTTCACTATTACAACCGGCTCCGCCACTTACCGTGAAAACTATGTCTGGGACCAGCCAATATTCTGGTACGTTATCCCACCGGAGACTTGTTAGTGTTTGATAGTAGAATACCCCGCCTCCTAGGCAATGAATATGTCGGAACTAAGATTAGCTACCTGCATTCGCGCTCATTATACTGCTTCTCGCATCGGCATTATTGTAATGCCTTGGGCTGCTGCTGCGACTCATGAAAATTTTGATGTTGATGTTGATTCTGGTGTTTAACGCGCCGACGCAACGCAGGCGATGAGGCGCGCCGTAGTGGAGGGCTCCGGATTAATTTTGACCACTGGGATCTTTATCGTGCGCCGAAATCTCGTACACAACGGGCGTTTTTGCTTTTCGCCTCCATCAGAAAAGCGGCCGCCGCGGCCGGGAATCGAACCCGCGACCTCGTGCTCAGCAGCGCAACGCCTTAGCCGCTGAGCCACCGCGGCGGGTCTCATGAAAATTTTCGTTCAGCTGGAACTAGCATTGGTAGCTATGGAGGGCCCTACCGCCTCGAAAGCTCTTTTGTTTGGAAGACGAAAAAGATCTATAAGTAGCTGTTACGTGCTCTCCGCGACTCGGATAGGGGAAGATCACGCCAAAGTCATCGAAACTTAATACCCCCGCGCTGATGATTTCGGACGTCATACAACCTCGGGCTCCAACTTCAGGCATCGGCCCCGTCAGGAGACGTTTGGATCTCCTTTTGTCTTTCCTCGTGGGCATATAAAATTCTGTTCAAATGAAGATTTGATTTGATTTGATCTCACCCAACCCAACCGACCTTGCTCATATCTTCCGGTTGGAACCCTTGACCTCAACGTACGCTCATAGGGCGAAGTTGGCGCCTATTTGTATTCGAGGTCGACTTTATGAGGTTGCCCTCATATGACTAAAATGTTGCTAGTGCTAGTCGTTTGAGGCACGTCTACACTGAGTGCGAACGCTGTGCTGAAGAGGTGGGCGGGCACCGGGGGTGGCCATGGTGTGCAAAGACCGTGGACACAGCACGCTGAATTTCTTAATTGAGTTTCAGCACCGCTGAATTTAGTAAGTAGCCGAGTAGAACAGATTTGATATCAACCTGAAATGCGTTAAGTTTTTCCTTTGCAAAAACTCGGAGATTTCCCATGAAGCGGTTGTCTGTGTCTTGTCTCTCACTTCGAGTTGTCGATGAATTCGCTTTCGCGCTACAAGCGCAGGCCTTCTGGTTTGCTCATTTAGTAGAAGGATTGCCCTGAATACCTAGGTGGTGGTCCTGTTTTTTCGAATCCCGGAACAAGACAAAGTTTTCTCCAACTACGAAGTTTCTGAGAAAATTTGTATAGTTTTTCTTTTTGTAGCCATGCGGCTGAATTTCAGGCGGATGTCAAATTTTCCTTTCGCAGAAACATTACTACACCTTCGTGCTTCCTCTAAACCTGTCGTCAACATGCGTGCTTCATGTTCATACTGATTGCTAGGGCAGAAATGCTTTTAAAGCAAAGCTTTTTACCTCTACCCCCCAAGGGTTTTTTCGCGACCGTTGGTGTCACCAGAAAACTCCCGCGAACAAATAAAAGAAGCTGCGGGCACCGCCAGGAATCGAACCTGGAACTAGTATAGTAACGAAACGTAAGCCCATTGTCTTACCGATTGAGCTACGAGCCCACGTGAAAATGGGCAAGACAAGCAGGACACTCACCAAGCACATCTGAGGGTTTACTCCCTGCGTTCTCGCTGAATGCCATGTGATAGCGTCATGCGACCTGTCGCGCCGCTTCGCGCTCCGCTTACGACACGTGTAGCGACTGTGTGCGCACCTGTGTGCGCCAGCACTTACAAAAATTATAGGAAGCTCACACCAATGCATGCAATGTCCCTACTAGTACGCCAATATGCTATAGCCTCTGGCCTCCAGTGTTCACCTAAAAAATCAGAGCTCCTTGTCGTCCGCCATCACGCCAAACGACACATCAAGGAAGACACTCAAATACTCCTGGATGGCCAGGCCATCACTCCAAGCCACCATCTTCAAGATCCTCGACCTACATCTCCAGTCCAACACCAAGAGTGACGATCCTCGCAGCGCCTCAAACACAGCATCAATCAAATCATACACATGATCAGGCGAGTTGCCACCAAGAAGCGAGGCCTCAAGGAACCTATACCCTTCGATTAATTCAAGCTTTTGTCCTTTAGAGAATGACTTATGTCACCCCCTATCTTCTTTTCGGCAAGGAGGACATAAAGATGCTTGACATAATGATTATAAATGCGCTTAAGCGGGCCATTGGCCTTCCCATGAGTGCGCCCACGGAAAGGCTGCTTAGGATGGGGCTCCACAACCCGGTTGAAGAGCTGATAGAGGGCCATCTTTCTAACCAGAAGCTCCAACTGAGCAGAACTGCACTGGGTCGCCGCATCCTTTGTAAGATTGGCTGGAAGCACAAAACTTCACTCCGTGTGAGTGACTCCGGCACTCATGGCGACAAGAACTAAGATGCTCCACATTTTACCTAGAAATATTAACCCCTCATACCACGAGGGTCACCGACAAGCATGGGCTCAGGCACTCAGCACCACCCTCGGCGGGGATCATGCAGTTATCTACACAGACGCCCCCCAACATCGAGGGCAGAAGTACGCCATCTTCGTGGCTACCACCAGTACCAACCTCCTTGCGTGTGCCTCACTCAAGATCCAAGACATGACGGCAGCAGAAGAGGCAGCCGTCGCCTTGGCTCTCGCTGAACCGTGGGTTCGGAAGGTATTCACCGATTTCCAACAAGCCTAGCAGAATTACCCGTTGGTGTGGGTGTCCCGAGCTGCACTACGCGTGCTAAAAAACACTGCCCAACCGGTTCCATTCAGCTCATCCAGACGCCTGCTCACGCTTCCATGGAGGGCAACGAATACGCCCGCCAAAAGCCTGCGCTTTTACCCCCCTCCCTATGCTATGGAGCTTCACGAGGACACTCAGGGACATAACCAAGCAATATCGCCTTCAGAGACAGACCCTACCCTCGCCGCACCCTGAGCTTTCCACGGAACAACTACCCTACGGCTCATACCATCCGATGCATCTTCACTTAATGCACTCGAATCGCTACGAAGCTGAATGTAAATTTTGCTCACAAGTACGAACACTCAGCCACATAATCGGGGTGTGCGACTTTGACCCTGAGCACCCTCCTGTCTTCCCGTCAACTACCCAACTACGGCAATGGGAGATGTTGGTGTCCAGCTCTTTCTGCGTGACTAGTTACAGCTGGTGGACAGAGCACAGGCGGCGCGGAATGTATATGAGCTCCAGTAAAGAAGGAACCACTAAGGCCCCTAAAATTTCAGTGGCCTTAGTAACCACTCCCTCTGGACCGTTCAGAAATCCGAATGAATGTATTTCCTCTTTCTCCGCCTCCATCTCTCGCCGATTTCGTTGCCTCCGTCAGCAGCGGCACAGACGGAGAAGTGAGATCCTCCAACACCAGGTTTAAGCTTCCTTTAATAAAAAAAGAGTTTCCACTCATGTGCTTCCGCAATACAACTCAACCAAACATCGCTCATGAATCGTGCATTGATTGGACCTTAGCAAAGAATATCTCTTTAAAGTAATAAAAGGTGTGGTTAAGTGCATTTCACTTGTCTTTGGTTTCACTCTTTGTATAGCCACGTGTGTGAATTCAAGTCACCTCGCATGGGTAATCGTTGTGGGTGCTGCTTACAGCTTTTCTTTCCAAGCACATTTACAGGGTGGATTGGCGCGCATTTTTTTTTTTTTTCAGGTGGCGCTGAAAACGAATTCAAAGAAAGAGGGTGACGCCAAGGCGGCGATGCCAAAAAATCGACTCCAAAAAACGTGCCCGGATCGGCCAAGGTATACTTCGAGTAGAAAATCAACGCGAAATACATGCGCTGAATAGGAAGGTCAGACGTTGTGTTAAAAAAGGCAAGGCAACAAGGAGGACGCAGAGTGCACCCCATACCCGGAGGGAAGGCGGCGCCGGCGCTGCTATTTAGGTAGCCGCCGCCTTCAGCCCACATGCCGAACTGTCGGTAAGACTGGACTGCAACTGCTCTGTTTAGTCTCAATGCTCTTCCCGGAACGCGCGAAGCCGCAGGCAACCACTTCCTCATTTGGCACGTTTGCAGGAACGGTTTTCCTCAATTGCTCTTCTTTAAAGCTCGCTCTTTATTTTATTTTTTGTCTTCTGAAATCCGCGGACTTTTGTGCTCTTGTTTGTAGGAATGCCAGTGGGTGGATACGCGCACAACTATGAACAAGTTGTCGACGATGCACCAGTGTACATGTGTGGCGAGGATAAGATATTTTCACTTGCTATACAACTGAACCGGATTCCAGGTTCGAGCTTCGCAAAACGAGATTTCAAGAAACGTTTCGTGTTGCCAAGTATGGAGCTAGCATCAGTGGCTGCGGCGGGCCCCGCAGCGGTGTTTTTTTCCCGAAAAGGCGTCAGACCTATGTGTACCTGTTACCTGTCCTAAAGTTTCTCCCCACGACCTAAGCAACGGGATGTCATGCGAAACTCAACGATAGTTATGGATGTTCCAGAAATTTCTCAGGGCACTGATTGCCGCAGAGCGCGTATTGAGTAGACCATTTTAGTAAACGGACCAAAACTTGGCGTTCAGCTCGGTTTGCTCTCGCAGTGCATCTTCCTTGCAGCGGGACTGAAAGTGGCTTGTGTAGGTATAGTCTGTTACCCCTTTCCTTACTGGCTGAAACCAGCGTTTTCGCGCCGAGACGAGGACAACAACCACACCACCTTGCACCGTATAATCGTGGTGCCGTAGTAGATGTCCTGCCTTGGCCGAACCCCGTTAGCCGTTAGGTGCCCCCCCCCCCCCCCCCCCCCCCCCCGCCTCACCTACCCAAATTACTGAAAGTTGTTTTATTTTGAGGGCATACGGCTGTTCTTCTCTGAGCTTCAACGTTCTCAGCCAGCGTGAAGAGGGCAAGCGAACAAAGAAAAGACCCGCACGCACCCTGGCGCTATATGACGTCGGTCCTGTCCGTGCCTTTTCTCCGTGCTCGGATCTTTTTTCCGCTGGCTTATAAAGTTGAAGTTCACTCAACATCGACTATCCCAAATGTCTGCCTAACCATCTGAAAGCTGATGTTTCTTACGGAAAATGGCGCGGCCTAAGCCCGTCAACGACTTCAACCACCGCTGTCCTTGAGGGGTTACAATCGTTTCAAATTATATGTGCCAATCATACATTCCACTTCCGTAACCTATAGGTCATAATTATCGTGTGCGATTGTAGGAATTGCAAACGTCAGTAATTACCACTTAATCATCGTCATCAACAACAGCCTATTAACCTTCACTCCTGTACGAGGAGCGCTTCCAAATATTTCCGGACATTCCTGTCGCAGATGTTACGAGTTCGTTCTTAACGTTTTAATTCTGTAACGTTTACAACTTCAATATGAACTAACTAATCGTTAAAAGTAAATGAAACTCGGCGCCCTCTTAGGGTCATCTCGGTGGCCAAGTGTGATACAATTTGTGTGGGGTAGTTTTGATAAAATAAGGGTTACAGCTGTTCTTTTTGTAAGGATGCGCCTCCCGTAAACGTCCATGTGTTCATATATAGCACACGGGAATTCTGTAACGTTTACAAGTTCACTGTGGACTAACTGGGCAAAGTGAATGAAACTCGGCGCAATCATTGGGTCTTCTTAAAGGCCACTTGTCATATAATTGTACTTTGAAAATTTAAGTTTTGATAGTAGGACAGCAACAGCCGTTCATTTCTAGTTAGCATTCGCGATAAATTTGGCTTTGCCACAAGGCGTTTTGTACCCTCGATTTGTTGACGCGCACGAAAAATTCACGGAACCCTAGCCATAGACAACTTCACCGCTGTAAATATACTAGGGGCAGAGTGCAAGCTAACCGACTCGTTCTTTCCATTTTAGGAAACATTCTTAGTGGAGATGTACAGTGCAAGCAACATTTGCGTACGCTGTTATCACCGAAATGTCAAGCCCGCATGTTGCCCCAAGATTAATGATGGGCGAAACCCCCAAGAAGCTAACTTTATGCTATAAATAGATGGTGCATGCTTTCTCTCGTGTTATTTTTATTTAGACAACATACCTCCCGAGAAAAGTAATGCAATATCTTGCTTTATCAAACCGTGGTTCCTGGCAGCAAGGACTAAGATATATTTCACCGTATTACTACAATGTGCCAATATGATCAAGCACACACTGCGTAGACGGGGTCCCCTTGCTTCTCGCCTGTAGGGTTTCAGGAAGCTTTTGGGGCGGCCTTGCAGTTCCTGCGTGGTCCGGAAATCCGATTGGCCTCACGTGATCAATTCTGTTTTGGCTGTTTTCTCGTTTCGCGCAAGCAATAACCTTGAAGCTGCCCTGCCGAAGCCGCACACTCCCAAACTGCCCCCCGTCTGTTGTGGGGGGCCGACATAATATGTTGCAACACGTGCGTTACGTTGATTGATGATTCATTATATTCCGAACAGAAATGCGTTGTCGGTGTATCTGGCAGATGCAGGCGTACACACCCGTGTGCTTTCTCTTTGCGTGCTTGGCTCACACATTGCGTTAACTTGCTGACCAAAGAAATGGATCGTAGGTAGTGCTCCTAAGATTTGCCGGCGTTTATATCAGCCGGGTGAAGCATAGATTACTTCCGGCTTCTTCCTTTCGGGAATGTTATGTAACGCGGTCACTGCAACGCAATTTCGCAGCGGCACTGTCGTAGTATTGTTACACTGTAAAATGTGGTACCCGGCTCCCATTTTGCCCTACAGAACGGCGAGGTGCTGTCCCGCTCGGGCGTGATATACCGCGTGGCACACAATATATGTCGAACGGCCGCCCGGTCTTTCCTCGACACAGGGGTAAACGTCTGCAATTATTAGATGCGACGCTGAGAGCATCTCTTGTCGGCGGCCCTGTCCTTCCTTCGTGCGGCCGTTGTTGTTGTCCGCACCGCTGCGCCCCTCCTCCTCTCGCCGTGATAGCGCCCTCTCCCCCAACCTCTGGGGCGCGCGCAGTGCCGCACGCTCTCTCACTCCGCCGATGGGCGGCTCTACGCGCGGTGGAAGCGCGCTGGGCGCATGTGCAGCGCCCTCTCTCTCCGCGGTCCCCTCTCCTTCGGGCGCGCTGCACATACAAGCGGAGTGCCGCGCTCCGGCCGGTCTCTCAGTCGACGGTCGTCCGCGCTACGCTTGCTCTCTCTCTCTCTCGCATTACCCGACGATTGCTCACGCAATTCGAGTAATCGACCCAACGGAAACGCACAATGGAACCCCCTTCAGCGTCGAATCATACCAGGGTTCCCGCGAGGGGAGGTGGGCGTAATTTTATTTCTGCTTCTAGTAATTGTGCCAGAAGAGTAGCTTTACTCAGCACTGACGCTACCCTAAGTTAAATAAATTCCACTTTTTCTCTCTATTTGTCCCTAATTTATTCAGCGCCCGAGTAACACAGTAATACAGACATTTATTTGAGTGGGTTTACAGGCCCCGCTGCGTCGAGCGAAGCAGTTTAGACGCCACTGCGCCTGCACAAAAAGCTGAAGAGGCCAGCGGAATTACAGAGTGGCGATCATGCTCGCTCGCTTGCTCAACCCAGCAGTGCGCGCCCGGGGCGCCATTGTTCTTGCGAAACACCGGCTGCGGTGGCTCAGGGGCTAAGGGGTAGCGCGGCTAAGCCCAAGGACTCGGGTTCGGCTCCGCCGTAATGGCTGCTTCCCAGGTGAAGAAGGAAAGCCAAAACGCCCGTGTGTTTGAGATTTCGGCGCACGTAAAGATCCCCAGGTCGTCAAAATTAACGCAAAGCCCTCCACTACGGCCCGCCTCACAGTCCAGGGGCCCCATTCCCGACTGCACAAATTCGCAGAGAATTCGCCATGTTTCTTGCGTAAGCACGGTGTAGGCAATAAGTCACGTGATGCACCTATAGCTATGACGACATGCAGTGTAATTTGACGCTTCACTCATAAAGATCACCACCAAGGTATCAAATATTGCCCATAAAAGATATAAAAACTTGGCACGTACTGTCAAACTTAACACAGTAGCTGAGGCCGGCAAGAGAAACACATTTCTGCACGTTAAACTTGGCGTCAACACCACAAGGCCATCGAGTAACGTTGATCCAAAAGCGAGCGAAAGGCGGATGTTGAGCTAAAGAGCATCACACAATTTTTTTACCGTATCTATTTATTTCTTTCAATCGCTTTTAGTAACATAGTTGGACTCTCTGCTTCAATGCGATCTTTTTTAGGTTATCACCGTGGGTTATCACCTTTGCGGCCGCCACCGCCGGCACGCTATCGTCTGCTGCTATGTTTATGACGTGATCACATAAAAAGACGGCAGCGACCATCGCTCCAATGACACATAAGAGCAGCGAAGCGCTACGCCTGATATCCGCGGAGCGTATTGATGTCGCCGATTCACTCATTCTTCAAGCTCAACTTCAATAAGCACTGTAAGGAACAAAAGAGTCACTTTTCTTTGTTATTTTTCTATTGAGATCGATCATGTGACCCAGCAGCTTACTAGGAGGAGTGCGGACAAATGCCATACATTGTGTTCTCTTTGTCTTGGAGAGGCTTGTACTGCCCTCTTATGTTGCGGTTACACCAGACAAATATTTTAATTTATTGGCAAACATAGAGACAAACTACTTCCCCTTATTTGTATGCTCCGTGATCGCTGACTTGGAAGCAGTCGAAACTGTTATTTCTTTCAGCAGCAAATATGCTTTAAACCGCACGTCATGCGAAACTGCGCCTGCTGCAAATTGAGGGACATTTCGCGGCGCCGAGAGAGAGAGAGAGAGAGAGAGAGAGAGAGAGAGAGAAGTAAACGTTTATTGGCTGAAAAGTCTAGCTAGGACTTAGTCCTTGCCGGTCTGAGGTGGTAGGTCACCTCAGTCCTGGAAACCTCTGGTGGTGGCTCCCGTCTTCGCCCGGTTCACCAGATTCTTCTTGTTCTCCGGATCCTCGTAGACGAGCAGTGCACCCCACTTTTCAGCAATGTCGTTTTGGCCGGCTGTATGCACTCTCGCAATATCTTGTGGGGCGGCAGTCAGGGTTATTGAGGGTACTTGGCTATCCATAGGCGGATCTGGTTGGCTGTCTTTGCAAAGGCACTCCAGGATAATGTGCGGCAAGGTGTCGGGTATGTCGCAGTAAGGGCAAGGATACGGAAATTGCGTGGGGTCGAAAGTCGGTGAAATTTCTTGCCCTATTTCGCGGCAAAACCAGCGCCATTTTCAAGCTGTTACGTAACTTTACTTCACTTTCACGCAGGCTGAAGTTGTCAATGTGTGACGTGATCCTTCCCGCCAACTGTTTAAATTACGTCACGCCTTCTCGGCCAATCAGAGAGAGGGCGTGTGTTACAAGCAGTACTGTTGTTGAATAGCAATGGCAGGCCTACGTTGTCATGCCCGGTGCATTTATTCTAGTTTTTCATTGCCAGCCAAGGTTTATGCGCTTTCAGTAAAAAGAAATACAGTAAATTTTAGAACGGGTGCCCGTAAACGTCATGAAACGTGAAAATGTCGAAATCACACACGACCGCTTTGTCAAGCATTATGCGCTTTAGGGCCCCAGGTGTAGCTTAGGCGCGTTAAATACCCAAATTTTGATTTTTTTTTTCGCGCAACGAATACGCGTCGTACAACGGCGATAACATTGGCAAGTCAACACCCTTCGGTTCTAACGTAGCCCGCCCTCAAGTAAAATACCCTCGCAGGTGCTCGCCGACGAACAGATCGCTTAGTGGCTTGGTCTTCATTTGGCAGTTTTGGCAGAGAATATTTTTCTAGTTTAACGCCCCCTCAAATACATTCAAAATACCAGTAGTGACACCAACTGATATACTGTTGTTGCAGCATATTAATGCAAATCTTGGGTTGTATCATATCACGGGTATTCCTGCCTCCAGCGATACGATGAGCAAAAAAGTACATTATTTTGTGTTTTGTCATTAACAGCAAATTGGTTGTAGTGAATGCGTTGTATCAGCAGCTTCTTGACATAGTTTGAATGAGTCAAGGAAATTTCGTCATTCTTGCGTGTTTCGCTTTGTTTACAAAGCAAGAAACGCAAATGCTTGCGGAGTTGTTGACTAACTAACTAACTAACTGACTGACTGACTGACTGACTGACTGACTGACTGACTGACTGCAACGGCTTACTTGCACGAATGCTTTGCTCTGTGGACAGCCAATGCACTCGCCATTTGTACAAGTGCGGCACGCACACACACAGCTGGCTGGCACCGCATCTTTTCAAAGTGCTACGAGTTGTGCCGCGCCTCCGCCAGATGGCGCCACGGGTCCCGCGACCGAGAGAAGACGCAGTGAAACATCCCCCTCGCGAGGGGCACGATCAAATGCAGAGCATTTCCGGGGGCGCACGACGTTAAGTAGTTTGCGTTACGTTAATGTTGTTGCACTTGTGGCAACTGCTGACGAGAGAGCGCTCGTCAGCAGTAATTTGAATGAGTCAACGATATAAGGCGCGTTCGTAGCGTCCCATTCTGTGTCGGCTTTGTGGCGCAGTGGGTAGAGCAACATGTACATTGCGTTCCGCCCGCAGGGTCGAGGGATCGCAACCGGGCGCCGGATAGTATTTTTTTTTTATATAGTAGGAACAACGACGGTGCGGACTACGGACGTCAACGCGGGTGACATCGTGAGGTACTGAAATGCTCTGCATTTAAAAAAAAAATTCCCCCGCATTTCCCCGAGGGGGAGAATGTGAAAGTGCGAATGCACGGTTGTCGGCCCGCTTACGGCGCTTGCGCTCGGCCCCCGCAGCCCACCGCCTCGCCGCCTTCTCTTCCATCTCTTCCATCGGGTTTGTAGTATCACGTGTACACCACGCAGTTATCAAGCCGCTATAACGCCGCTGAGTCGCCAACGCACGCCGCTGACGACGTAGTTTGAATGCGTTAAAGATATAAGGCGCGTCACTGACACTGATATCAGCGTCGCGTCCGTGGCTTGGTCGGTAGAGCGTCGCGCTGCGGCCGCAAAGTCCTCGGATCGAAACCTGGCGCCGGATGCTGTTTCTTTTTTAAATATAGAGGAGCACTGCGGACGCCGCCGCCGCCGCCGGCGGTGGATGGTTTGGGGTCGCTTATAAAGTGCATTCGCACTTAAAAAATTCCCCGCATTTCCCCGAGGGGAAGAATGTGAAAGTGCGGATGCAAGAGTTGAATTTTCGCGGTTCGGTAATGTTCGCGAAAGAGAGATCACACACACACACACACAACTACAAAGAAAGAAAGATGCATTTATTCACAGACACCTATTTGTGTTGTCGTTGTACTTGATTGCTAGAGCGGATGTCAGCTTTGAAATTTCGTGTCAGTACTCTTTTAAGCGGGTGCATTAGCCCTTCTCACGCCCGATTCCTGGCCAATCCCCCACGTGGGTATGTGCCATGCACAGACACTTATTTGTGTTGTCGTTGTACTTGATTGCTAGAGCGGATCTCAGCTTTGAAATTTCGTGTCAGTACTCCTTTAAGCGGGTGCATTAGCCCTTCTCACGCCCGATTCCTGGCCAATCCCCCACGTGGGTATGTGCCATGTCAGCGGCCAGGCAGCGCGCGCCCATCTCCCCCCGTTGCCAAGGAAGACGAGGAGATTCCTGGCCAATCTCCCACGTGGGTATGTGCCATCTCCCCCCGTTGCCAAGGAAGACGAGGAGCGCGCGCACCCGCAGCTTTTGCTATGTGGACGGACGGCGGTCAACGGAATTCAGAGTCGCTTATAAAGTGCATTCGCACTTAAAAAAATTATCCCCATCTTCCCGAAGGGAACGCTGAGTAGATGCGGAGCATCTCGGGGTTCCGTTGTGTTTCCGTTGTGTTCGTAGTCGAATTTGGGGGACCCACTAACTGACGGGACTGTTGCTTCCATCACACTTCATCGGAAGAACGGAGTGAAGTGGAGTCAACCGCAGCAAGCGCTGAACTGAACGCGCGCAGCCCGCTATCCGATTTACATTCAAGGTTGAAGGAGAGGAGACGAGAGGAGGAGAGATGCGCAGCGAAAGCAGAAGCGAGAACGCGGGAGAAGCGAAAGCGAAGTGCGGGCAGCTGGTACGAGAGAAGAAGCGGCGGGAGTATCGCGCAGCTGTGGGAGCGAGGGAAGGAGGAGAGTTGCGCATGCGCAGTGTGAGTGCGGACGCCGACGCGGGACATGCCCGGACTATAAGATGCTCCGCATCTAAAAGTGTCCCTCGCAATGGGGTTGAGGTTTGGGATAGTTCCGCTTCCGCTCAAAAGGGCGGTTGAATCATGTGCCGTTCATTTCTGCACAAATGTTGTTACAGACGACACTATGGAAAATTTTCGAGAATAGCTATGCGATAAACAGATATATCGTAGTTCCTATTAAAAACTACCGACAAAAATTTAAATGCGATATAGCCATAAAACGCTACGAATGCAAAACACATTATCTGAGGAATTCAGTGTCATGAAGTTTCACCATGGCATTTTAAGGCGATCAAAATCAATTTTGATATTACAAAGTAGTCACAATTGTTTGTTGATAGTGCGTAAAAAATCTGTTAATTTCTTTTAGATTTGTTTCGTGAGGTTAAATCAAGGGCCAATTACTTGCATTTTACGGATTTCAGATTACGGGCTTTCTTAACTAATTAACTCGCGAGCTGTCCAAAGGAATGCATGATGCAGCGGCCTCCAAGACGGTTCCAGTTACGCAACTGACTAGCAAACGTATGGTGGAACGCGAAACGGAGGCTCTCGTCTTCTGATTGTTCATTTGCGCTAGCCGTTGTTTCCTTTTGAGCAAACCTCGACAAGTGCGAACGCAAGTTCCTTCGCAGTAAAGGTCCCTCGAAGAAATGCGCGCACCCAATACGAACTAGTGCCGGTGTTGACTGTCTAGCTCAAACACTGCGAATCAGGATATATGCTCTGGCCGCGGCCATCGCGTCGTCGCCCTCTATTCCTCGAGATTGCAGCGAACACCTTTGTGTCAGTCCTACTCAAATTTGGGGAGCGTTATCTCGGGCTGCCGGACAGTTTCCCCGCATAGCCTGGTAAATGTGTACCACTGCGCCTCGCTTGCTATCCATTTACAAACAATGCTTGCGCTCTTTTCGGTGCATTTTCCGTATTAGGTGATTGGGACATGGTATCTCAGGTAACGGTAGTTAGGTAAGAAGACCCGGATAATTCGAACCCGCGTATACGTGGGATGATTTGAAAATGTCCTGTTCACTATATATAGCGCAGAAAGATCGAACGTCTGGGGATTAGTAAGGTGAATGCCGGTGGTCCGAAAAAAGAAAAAGGATGGAGTGAAATAGCGACGCTGCAAACGGGCATCGTGGTCTACGCGGTGTTCGTCCCGACCATCATATCGTTGTTCCAGAGCGTCTTCACTCCTCTAGGTCACCTGATGAAAGGTACTCAACGGCCCCAAACGTCAGTGCGCGTCTCATCAATATTTGATGGCTAAACGGCTTTCGCGAGATAGAGCCTCCGGGCATTTCTGCTCCAGCCGCGCGCACTTCGCAGCTGGCCTTTCGCGGGGGGGCTATCACTCGCTTTTACTTCCTTTCGATGTTGTCCATTCCTTTTATTTCATTCTTCCTTCTCTTTCTTTTTTTCGTGTGTAACTTTTTAGGCAGAGCAGGACGAGCACGCTCGTTCGCCTGCAGTCTGTTCTCCGCAGTGATTGTGAAGGAAAAAGTAAGAAGCTGAGGGAATGCAGGAAAAATAAATAAATAAATAAATAAATAAATAAATAAATAAATAAATAAATAAATAAATAAATACCAAAGCACCCTAGTCAGGGGGGCATCCTGAAGAACGTGTGGTCAATGCTTCCTTTGGTTTGGGCGTCACCAGCAGCTGCGTAGCGGCGCTAGCGTCAGCCAGCCTTGCCACCAAGGGTGACATAAGTAGGGTCGCAAATTGGCGCCAACGTTGGATGTCAGAGCAGGTACCGTGTCGTATCGGTTGCAGTATCCTGTGCAGAACAATCACGGAGGCAGGGAAGGGGGGGGGGGGGGGGAGGAGGAGAATGGAGGAGTACACAATTCAAACGCATTAGATGTCTCGTGAGGCGGAAAACCCTAAGCCGTTCATGTCAGATGGCTGGAAAAATCTACATGCCACACGCCATGATCAAATAAAGAAAAAAATATCCGCCGACAGCTTAGCACTTTTTAGGCATTGGGAATTGCAAAGCCTTAATGGCACATTGAATGCTTGAGAAGCTTTGCTTTCGCTTCGCATTGCCTCGCTTCGCGCTCTTGACCGCTTCAGATGCTACGCTGCGCGATCAGCTTCGGCGCTTTTGAATGGCTTCGATCTGTTTCGTACGGGTTGCGCCGCAGCTCGTTCCTGTCGACGATAGTGAGTTTCGCTGCCTGTCTGTTCACTCTTTCATCTGCGTTCTTACGCTCCCGCACTTCATCTGGGGTGCACTATCATGTGTGGCCACTCTTCGCCACCGCCGAGCTTAAGCTCGCTCTATGGAACGCCTCGAGCTACGGAACGCTCTTAGAGGCGTGGTACAGCAGCCGTTTCACGGCTTCCGACGTCGACTTCGACTTTTTCGCCCATTAAACCATTTATAGTTTCGCATGATCATAAAACTGTGAGAAGTAAGGGAATCGAAACTACGAAGGGGAGACTACAGGCGAGTGATTTAACCAATACTCTACGCCGATGTTAATCACTGTCCGTGTCCGTGAGGCAGTTTTTTGCTAGTATATTTACTAGCTCAAATCTGTGCCTCTTACAAAAGGTATGTTGAGAGATATTGGCCAAATACGCCTAAATTTCACGCGTTCATGCGCCATATCTTCCTGTGTGTATCATAAAAAAACGCTTGAACGAAAATCCAGTTTCGCCGTTCGCAATATATGACTACAGAAACAGCAGCGGGGCGGTGAAAGATCATTGTACGCGTTCCGCATTGTATGCGTTATTAGACTACCGCTGCCGCTGCTAGTGACGTATTTGGATTCACGGCACCTGTAATTTACTGACCCAGGGCAGTTTGTTTCCAGCCTTTAGTGCCCCTTCAAGACATATGCAACAACAGCTAGATCGGTATATGTACAGACGCGCTGAGTTAAATGTTAATCGCGTGCCCGATCCTGGGTTTTATTAGATGCGACGCATCTCTTTAACTCGCCTTGTCCCGCGTCGTTGTCGCGGCGTAGTCCGCATCCTCGGCGCGGCAGCTGTGCGTTCCGCCGCTCTCACCGCAGCGCCATCTGTGCGTCAGCGCGGTCAGCTCGCTCCCGTCGCCGTGCCAGCTGTGCATTAGCGGGCAGCTTGCGCTCGCGCTTGCGCTCGGTTAACACATGCGCATGCGCTGCTATGCGCTGCTCTCTCTCATTCCACTGCATATAAACGCGGTAAGCGCGCCGCTCCGCTCAGTCGTTCCGCCGCCGGCGCTCCGATGACATCGTCCGATGATTTGAATAACGCAACGGCAACCCCCGATGCGTCGCATCTACCCCATGGTTCCCCTCGCGGGAAGATGGCGTAATTTTTTTTTATTTGCTTTCCTACGTCGCTGTTTATTGCGCCCTACGCCACGCCTACCCAGGAGGCTTGCACCCTGCACCCAAGGGACTGTCCGGCAATAGCCATCGTGCCTGAAAGTTCATGGCAGCCCATTATTTTAGTTCTTTCACCCCGCTGCCTCGTCGCCTATAGCAGCGATGTCGCTTGTCCTTTTTCTTCTTTTTTGTTGCCTTAACAACTTCTTCGAGCTGCTAGCGTCGTGAGCGTGCGCCAACGTGGCTTGCTTGCTTACAGAGCGCCGCTAGTCTGTTTGTAACGCCTTGCGCGCAACCTTCGTTAGTACAGCATCCGGTAAACAGCGGCAATCGCCTTTTTCCCGTTCTTTTTTTCTACCTTGATTACTTAGGGCCGCTTCCGCCGCTTACGCTAACGGTGCTTGCGAGAAAAGCCCGTTTAACCAACATTCCCCAAAAAAGCGTTTACACTGTTTAAGCAGAAGTACTGTGTATTATTTTCTACGAGGTCGAATTATTAATTGTTTCGGTGTCGTTTCTTTTTTTTTTTTCTGACGCCGGCGATTTGTTCTGCCCCTCATTTTGAACTCTCCTATGCCGTTAAACGTAAAACCGCTTTCAGTAGTAGTTGCTAAGCGAAGAATGCGAACAGAGTAAGCGCATGGCTGGGTAACACGCCATTTGACGGTCTTATATATAGCTCCGACAGTGCGTTCCTCTCCTCCCTCAACACATTCTTTCGCCTTTCGGCCCCCTTGGGCTTGGGCGTTGTTCAAGTTTATACCGAGTTTGCACGGGCCTTCGTGAAGGGCTATAGGGGCGTAAAACCAGCTATTGAGCACTCAATTATCCAGTCGCTGTTTCCAAGAAGCATTTCTTTCTCTGTTTCTTTTTCCTTTTTATTCTTAGAATGGCACTGGTTTTTTGGATAAATTTGCTGCTTGTTTCCAAGTAGTCATTCCACACGATCGTAAAATCCGGCCGCTAGGGCAGCGGTTGTGTGGAATGCGCTGCTGCCACACCACTAAGAAAAGAGGCCGTTTTCCAGCTTTTCCGGGCCTTCTAGAGATTCAGCGAAACGACCCTCACCGATCGCCGAGAGCTTGGATCCCTGAGGTGGTTGGATAGACTTATCTCGAGTCGTATTAAAAGCAGTTAAGGGTGTTCCAATGATCATTGAGCTTCTCACAACCTACGTTTTATTTGATGGCAAAAACGAACAAACAAAGAAAACAGATATGAAATTCTCGAATAGGGTGAAGAAACCGGGTAGGGAAAAAAAAAACTGAGGTGCCATCGTGTCCTACACAACTGGGTGGCAGCGAAGTCGCTAGGTGCACCAAAACCAGGCAGACTATAAAATAAATTGGCAAGAAGAAATGCACGTTGAAAGAGCTTTATTTCGCCAGACCCGTGACGATAGTGGATTTGTGGTCACTGTCAATAAGTTACGCAACCGGAGTGTATAATTCTAAGGGGATTTATGTTTTCATTTTATACACCATCTTGGCATTCGTTCCTATCTTCAATTCAGTGTAACTGCGACAACAATTCAATTTTGGTTCAGTTCGGTTACCCTGCCTCTTGCTTTCGTTTTCTTCCTTCTTTACTCCTCTTTCTTTCTCTTTTTCTCTTTTTCTCTTTTCCTTCCTTTCTTTATTTTGTTGTTTCGTCCTTTCTTTCCTTCTTCAGTTCCTTTTTTCTTCCTGTCTTTCTTTCTACCTTCCTTCCTTCTCTTCTTTTTTTCTTTCTTCCTTCCTTTTTTTCTTTCTTTTTTTGTGTTTTCTTTCTCTGTCTTCTCCTTTCTTACCTTCTTTCCTTCGAAATTCAATCATAAGCATTCGTCAATTTAATTTACGTGTGTCCATTCTAAATTGCTTCAAATAGACTATAGTTCAGCCATCCTACTGCTTTCACTTGAGCCTTACGCAACCACACGCACTCGAATCTTCTGTCGCTTATAAACCTACTTAGGCCACCTTTTTAAAGGAGCCATGAAGAGAAAACACAAGTTTGGTTTATTCAAAAGATTGTCTCGTTAGAATCATACTAACACCACTTTTAACGTAAACTTCGCTCAAATAAGCTACATAATTAGGAAAAAAGGGAATGGTCATGCGACCCACCAGCTCATTTCCCGCAACAGAACCTCTGATGTCACATGGGCTAAGCTCTGCGATTGGCGGAGGCTGGCAGAAGCAGACGCAAATTAGGTAGAGCTTACAAACTAGACGAACGAGCGATTGCGCTTAAATTTAGGAGGCACATTCTTTACAAAGCAATAGGAATGATGGGACAAACAGTGGAAGTTACGAAAGCACATGTAAACATAGAAGTACTGATGCGTTCTGCTGTTTCGTACTGCGCACAGCCTGCTTTGGTTTAGCTGCACAGCACTACTGGGCTTGGGGTTGTCTCAGACGACACTGGCCGATTGACGCAAGCAACGGTGTCTTACGTGACCCCATTTGTCGAGCGAGCACTGTTTCAGGGAACGAATATTTTCTCCCAGAACAAAACAAGCCAGGTTTAAGTGCGGGCAAAAACAAACCCAAACGCCTTGCCACGGTATGGTGGCGCCATCTAGGTTACGGAAACGTAAAGAAACGCGGGAACAAACCAACACGCTGTACAGGGTGGAGACAACCTTTGAACGGTCCCGTGCCGCCGCAATTGGGCCAACGGGCTCAACGCGTTATTCTTTTCGTTTCCCACGAGACCTAGCAAACGCGAACAGACAATATAATTCAAACTTCTTCAGTAAACCGCGTTGCGGCGATAATTTTAGCGCGGTTTTGACACAATGACTTGCTTCGGCGGCGAGCGAGCAACCGAACATGGCGGCGCCAGCGTTACGTGTCTCTACCCTGTACGGCGGATGCGTGAATGAAGGTACTCTAGGCTGCAGAGCGGTCGGTTCCCGTGATGTCACTTGGGACCACGAAAACGCACGATTGAGCGGGAAAATCAAAATTTTAACCTAAATTGTTTAATTTCTCAGTGAATAAAGCACCGTAAGTACCGGACAAGCGCTGGGGGCACTATAAAACACGAAATCTTTCGAATAAAACCAACTTGCATTTTCTCTTCATGGCTCCTTTAACGCCGGTAGGCGAGGTGGCTCAGTGCCTAAGGTGTTGCGCTGCTGAGCACGAGGTCGCGGGTTCGATTCCCCGCCGCGGTGGCCGCTTTTCTGATGGAGGCGAAAAGCGAAAACGCCCGTGTGTTCGAGATTTCGGCGCACTTTAAAGATCCCCAGGTGGTAAAAATTAATCCGGAGCCCTCGACTGCGGCGCGCCTCATCGCCTGCCTTGCGTGGGCGCGTTAAACGCTACAATCAAATCAATCACCTTTTTAACAACAAAAAAAGTTCCTGCGTTTTTGCAGCCGCCCCTTTCCATAGGGGCGATTGCCCCTTTCCATAGGGGCGATTTCCCGTGCAAGCCGGGTGAACTTCCCAAGCGTTGTAGCCCCACAAGGGCCGAGCGCCAGGCCGGGGAGTCACTTGTACCTATTTTACCGGTAGGTGCCCGGCGCCACCAAGGAACACGAATTCACGTGGTGCCTTTCACAGCCACGATGGACGCTCAACTAGCAACCGCCTGTGGCAGGACATGCCGCCAGACTCTTTCACCCCCGGCAACAGTGCAACGCGGCATGATGGCCGGGGGCCCCGCCAGATGGACAAGGGTCAGGGGCCCCTCGATAGGGTAAAGGCAGCTTTCCAGACGTGAAATCCCCTTTCAAGGGTCGCACTCGACCAGGGACGCCTGTACCCATCAAAGAAACTGGTGGGTGTCCGGCGGCACCAGGATTCGAACCCAGTACCTCCCGCATACGAGGCGAGTGCTGTACCTCTGAGCCATCGCTGCGGTGGAAAAGTTAAAAGACACGAGACTTTTACAGCAAAGCTGTATACCCCTAACCCCCAGCGGTTTCATCTCCGTTGGTAAAAACGCCAAGGCGCTAAGAAAGACTTATACCTACACTGCATGCTTCGCCCCTGCCCATGCGTCACGTCAGTGGAGATGGCCCGAGATTTTTTCTGCTCTTTTTGGTGGGCTCGCCGGTTTCATCTACCTTCCTCTTTTCGTTTTCGTATGGAGTAATAAGTAATAGTAATAATAAGGAGTAATAATAATAATAAGTAGTAGTAATAATAATAAGGAGAAATAATAATCACTCCTCGGCTGTGCGGCTAAGCCTCCACTACGTGCGCATTTCACGCAAACCCCATCGTGTCGGTGACTCAGGTTTTCACGTTTCGACGAGCTTGGGTCAGACGCCTCGCTTTCGGCGCGCTTCAAACTCCGGCGGGTCCAGCGACACGTCGAGACGCGCCCCAAGGGCACAGAGGCCCCGCGATCGCAGCGAAGTCCTCCTCTCTCCCCTCTCTCGGTCTCAGCGTGCGCCGCTACTACCGATGGCTCACGAACTCTGGAAAGAGTGAGGTGTGTGTCTGACGTTCTTGGAGTGTGCACAAAGTAGAGGGAACGCTGTTTCAACCGTAACCGCTTTTGGGTATAAATAGACCACGCTCAAGCGCTATAACCCATTTCTGTTTGAGCAGCGAATCAATGCTGTCACTCTGCTCGAGTCCTGTACTGTTACCTCGCCCGTCGGGGCATTGTTCTTTGGCTTCGGCTCACCTCTCGCTAAGAAGTAAACAGGTACGTCAGCCTACGGCTTCTTGACTTCTTCATGGCTGCAACAGCGGCTGGCCGCTCGCTTTACACCCCCGCTACCACACGTATGTCGGAGCGAGGAGCTGGCCTAGCTTCGCTGCACAGAGACCCACGTGACATGTCTGTTCGCGCGATGGAGAAGGGTAATTCAACGTGGTCATTCCCTGCGTACCGCCTAAAGGACCTAAAGCATACCAAATCACTTTATTAACAACGACGCTAGATTTGAGTTTAGAAAAAAAATTAATGTGAAAAAGATAGCAATTATAAAAAAAACTAAGAGATAACCTGCTGGGGCTCGAACCCCAGCCGCCGGCGCCAGTACTCAGCGCTCTAGGTAAAGGGCTACAGAGCGAGAACGGTGGGCTTGTTTTGCAGGCGCTGAAAAGATAACGCGCCAGTGACATCACACCTGTCCCGTGTTGTCTGGCAGCGAAGCGTTTGTAAACACGCTTCCCGGTTGCAACAGCGTAAAGAACCCAAACAGAGGATTTAAAAAACAAGCGGTTTATGTAGTCATAACCGTTCGAAACTCCTGAACCGCTGGCACTAAGGCACTAAGATCCAGTGTGCTCTGTGCCACTAAAGAACTTTCAGAGCTGTAGCTTGTCATTCGTACTTATTTCACGCATTGGCACTGTCCCCAACGACCAGTGCTGCCGTAAATGCGGAAGTACCTACACGCCGTGTTCTCCACAGTCTTATTTCTTTTTTCTCTCCTTTTATTTCTTTTTTTCCAGAAATTGTTGGAAATTGGTACATTTCGTCTCCTTATTTACTGAACACCTTGAATATTTGTAGCACTTTTCTTTCCTAGAACGTCGAGCTTTCTGCGCACTGGTATGCCAGTATAAAAGGAAATAGCGCATTCAAAGGAAATGAGGTGATTTAAAGGCTTGCGATTATCTCAAGGTGGCCTGAGCAAATTTGCAAACTCCTTGAAGTGGATTGGTACGATACATATTGCACTTTGAACGTCTGCAATGGTGTACCTTGCAGTTGTGATTTGATCTTGATTCACACATTTTGCGCTGTGCCGTTATGGGATTTTTTACTCGGTGCTTGTATTGCTTGGAATCGGTTGCTCGCACAGGATTGAGCTTATTCCAGATCCTGGGCCTGATTCTATGGCGCGGGCTGCGTAAACATCAATACTTCATGCTGAAACATATTAGAGGTAAATCTGGTGCTAGTGTGCAGGTAAGCCAACCAGTGTGGCAGCATGGGAATGCTGGGAAGTGTTCCACTCTTACTTGTCTCGGCATACAAAGAAGCGAAGAAGCTGTGACTGTAAAAAGAGTAATTTCATGGCAGAAAGGTAGTTTGAAGGGTTTTATCAAGATAAAGTATTTTTATAAGAAGGCTTATCCATCTGGGATTTTTTGAACGCCATGTGCTACCGCACAAGAAAAAGAATGCTATGCATTGTTGCTAGTGTCTGTCTGTTTTTGTGGAGTTTTGCTTTTGATTTTTTTATTTATGGTAACACTGTCGCTTTTCTCAAATATTTGATTAGGTTTGGCCAATGTGTACGTGGGCCTGGAGAATGCATCCGAAATTCTTGGCAGCAGCCTTGTTGTCAAAACAGTACAAGTGGTGGCCCACAAGTAAGACGTTCCTTCGGCTATTGTACATGCAGTTTCTGGCATGACATGCTTTTTCGAATTTTTTTTTTTGAAATTGAAAATAAGTTTTATTAAACAAACATCATATGGGCACACAGTATATACAGGAGGGGTCCCATGGTTATGAAAACCGCAAGCGGGACCTCCTTGGTCCCGCTTGCGGGGGACATACGCTTTTATGTACATATATGCACATATCCGCATATGCACATATATGCACATACGAAATCCTTTTAGGGGGCACATAAGGGGTGCAGAAAAATTGCCCAAAAAAGTATTTTATAGGTATCACTTTTCTTTTGAGTTGCACAGTTCTTCTTCCGAAAATTCCGTACTTGAAACAGAAACAGGTACTTATAAAAGCCATACAGGCCCGATCTCAACAAAATAAAAACAAAATTTAATATAATTCCCCACTTATTCGCCACAAGTGGTAACGCAGTGATAGGAAATTCTCGAGAGGCGCATGCAACCACCCAATGCAGCCAGGAAGGTCATTTCTTTTTCTGTAAGGCTGAATGTTTAAACCATCGAACAAGGGAAGCAGATTGCGTATTTTGGGTTTCAATAGCTGTTTAATTGGCTTTAGAATTGATCAAAACTTATATGTGATTGCAAAACAAGAAGAAACTGCTTCCCACATTTCATTCTCCACAGCTTCTGGTATCTATTCATGCGTGGCTGGTAATTTTTTGCTGAATAGTATTCCCTATTGTTCTCAAGAACAATCACGGAAGATTTTTAATGAACTCATAAAGTAATTTGTTCACATCAAAACTAATTCGATATTTGAAATCAGTCTAAAAAACTGAACAAGCACATGAAGTTCAAAAACTTGTTGGATAGAAAAAAAAAAGTTTTCAGGACCAGTGTAGCCCATTTAGCGGTACAGAACCAGTCTTGAGAATTTCAGCACACAAATACGTGCATAGATAACTTTAGGGCAGATCCGGAGCCACGATGTGTTTGTTGACAAGGTGAAAGCGCACAGTTTTCTGCGCAAGTTTTGTACTTCAATTTCACTATTCTTAATTTTTTTTAATTTAGTCTTTTTAATTTAATTGTTTGATGTCAAAATTACACATAAAGGTAAAGTTTTACCGTATGTTTAGGTAAACGTCAACTGAATTTTATTGCCTGATACCCCTCAAGAAGTAAAGCAGCAGTTTTACCGTATGCTTAGGTACTGTCAAAATTTTCTAGGCCAAGCCGAGAATGCGCAGTCGGCAATAAAATTATATGTAGAAGCTTACGTCCTGCGCGAGGCTGAAATGCTGTATGCTGGAAAGCTGGATAAAACGCCTTCTTTCTTACTGGCATAAAAATTTTTTCCCACATTTAAAGGTAAAGCTTATACTTGTAAATATTTGTGGTCGAGAAGTTTTAGGATTAGCAAAGAAAATTTCGACAAAGGGTGTACATATCAACTGAATTTCATGGTCAGATATTCCCGGTTCACATAAAGCTGCTGTGGTATCGTATGGTAGGTATATATAAACTTAATTTCCTTGTAAATATCCCCCAAGGACAAGCTGCAGATTTACGATATGTTTGCGTAGACATCCACTGAATTTATATATATCCCCTTTGCACACTAAGCTGCAGTTTTATCGTGTGTTTTCGTATACACCAACTAACCTTTCTTGTCAAGCCCCAATATTTTCAGTGGGGTAGCTTCATATCCCCCGTAGGAAATCCGCACTGTATGGTTTTTATTATCTCCAGGTACGGGACGGATGCAGCGCAAGTGTTGTACAATGCCACGAACTCGGTCACCAACGTCACCGCGGCCACCGCTGCTGTCCGAGGTTTAGGTCTGAAAGGAATGGCAAAGCGCACCATTAAACAGACGGAAAAAGCAATCCTTCAGGCATATGTGAGCAGTCTTGAGGCACATGTGCCAGACAAAGACAGGCCGCGCAATCCTGGCCCGCATCGGTTACAACCCCCCCGGCCACATCGGCCCTACACCCACCGGCCCACTGCCACTAGTCTTCAGCCGATGGCTCAGGATCCCCCCGCTGCCCAAACACATGCACCCCGACGCCAACCCCGAACGTCGCCTGGCCCGCGCGAAGGCCCTAACCAAGATGTACGCACAAGACACAAGCGCTTACTACGTCGACGCCGCACCATACCCCGGCAGACCCGATGCTTACGCGGTCGCCGTCATATCAGCTGCCACGGGAGCCCTCAAGACAGCCGCAGGCTTACGTACAACCCACACGACTCTGGCCGAAGAGTTCGCTATCGCTCTGGCCCTCACCCAACTTCCGTGCACCACGATCCTCAGCGACTCTCGCCTAGCGATCCTCCGTTTCGCCACCAACCAGTTATCCCCCGCCACCCTACGGATCTGCAACCCCTCCCGGGCACCCGCAAAACTCGCCCGACTCACATGGTTCCCGGCCCACACCGGCCTACCGAACGGCGGAACTGTTAACAGGAATGCGGAGGCGGACGCTACGGCACGCGCGCTCACCAGTCACGCAGCCGTACATGACCCCGCACGTTCCGTCCAACAGCCCCTCCCCAAACCCACGCCGCTCCTCGCATACGGTGAGATTCTAGCCTGGTACCGCGACACCAGACGAAAGTACCCACCGCCGCACCCCGACCTCCCACGAGCGGAGTCGACGATACTCCGTCAACTCCAAACGGAAGCGATATGGACACCCGTATTCGACAAGCACATCTGCCCCACGGTTTACCCGACCGACCACTGTCAACACTGCAACGCAGCCAGGGCTACAACACCACATCTTTTATGGGACTGCAGGCCCCCAGAAGACACCCAAGACCCAATGCCACCAAGCATGGCACTCGCCTTAAGAAGCGACGACATCGGCCATCGACGCGGCACGGTCCGGCAGGTGATGGACATCCTCGCGCGCCATCGGCCGAAAACGCCGTCTCCACAGAGAGTGAGTAGGCGGCCGTAGCGGGGAGGTCCACCACACACCTCGCCGCCCCATCCCTTCTTTCCCCACCCCACTACTGCTGGACATGATAATAAATGTTTTATCTCTCTTGAGGCACATGCGAACCTTCGAGAGAGTGCAGCAATTAGAAGCAACCTTGAGATTCAGAAATCTTGAGCACTACTCGCATCAACTCATCCAGCTGGGACACAGTGCCAAGGAAGGAAATGCCAATTGTGAGGAAACATGACATTATGCCTTTTTAGGTAACGTCTAGCTTTGAACGGCTGTGTCATAACGCGTAATGACATTATTAAAGACGATAGTCTTTCTTCGGCTACTTAAACCCAGAAATTTTCGTCTGCCTGTATGTCTGTCTGTCCGTCTGTCTGTCTGTGACTCGATTCAGCCACCCGGCCAAAGCTTTTTTTTTTCTTTATTGCCTGCTTTGGCACATACAGAACACAGACATTCATTCACAGACAGCCGTCAACCTGACTTTGGTTGACGTCATGTGTTTAAAAGTCCCTTAGGTGTACCAACGATTCCATGTCTGCAAGACATTCGGGTGGATTCGACACATATTTTGATTTTCCACGTATTCACTCATTGCCTCTCTAAAATACTGTCTCGCGCTTCGCGCATCGATGTCAGAGTACCTTGCTGCCATTCTTGCTTTCCAAATAGAGCTCAATCCAACAAGCATGATCAGGTCGTAAGGCATACCATCCTCGTTTTCAACAGGCAAGTACCGTATGCCGTGGGCATCCACAGGCAGATCCTTTTTCAGAGTTCGTTGGAGCACATCCCACAGGAACACAGCATCCCAACAATCGATGAATACATGCTCAATAGTTTCAGCTTTTTTGCATATGATACAGTCAATTCCCCATGGAACGAGCAAGTCTTTTTCTGCCATCCACGTCTTAACAGAGAGGGTTCCAGTATGCAGTTTGAAGAAAAAAGTCTTTACGCTAGGGGGTACCTGCATACGCTTAACTCTTTTAAGCACATCTTTACCCCTAACTACTCTATAAATCAACCGGTACATTGGTTCAGGGAGGACTACATCACACACGTCTTTATACAACTTTTTCCCATTTACTTGACACAAGTATTCCCAAGAAAATCGAACAGCCAAGAAACGGCATGACAGTACAACTTCTCTCATAAAACCATGCAGGCCGCCAGGTATAACATTGGACGTGACTATAATATCCGGTAACGCTCTACCCAAGCGCAATTGACAGATAGTTCTTAACGTTGGGTCCTTAACATCGCGGAGAAACAAGAAACGGTTTACAATTTGACGTACAAACAAGTGTGCTAGTCCCAAACCTCCGTCCCTGACCCTACGAAACAGGTTTGTCCGGCTTGTCCGTTCCCAGTTTGACCCCCATATAAACACAGCGAATACACGATGCAGTCTTTGAACATTTGCTCGGGAACAGTGAAGAACCTGAAGGACAGACCACAGTCTGCTTACAAAAAATAAGTTGCGCACAGTCGTTCTTGAAAATACTGATAAGCTCCACCCTTTCCACTTTTCTGCCCTTTCTTTCATTACTTCGGCTTCCTTCCTCCAATACGGATCGCTGTCTTTATAAAATTCCAAAGGCACACCTAAGTACTTTGCCGGTGTGCTGACCCAATTCATGCATATGCTAGGGGTTGATGGCCAATTTCCATGCCAAAACCCCAGGCATTTTTTCCAGTTTACGGCACTCCCATTCACCGCACAGGATCGTTTGACGATTTCCACTACCGCATTGATGCTTTCGACATCTGAACAAAAAACAGCAATATCGTCTGCATAAGCTAAGAGTTTAACTTCTGCCCCATGCAGCCGAAATCCGTGTACGCTGTCGCTGCGTATAATACTTAAACAAAGTGATTCAATGTATAAACAAAAAAGTAACGGGCTAAGTGGGCATCCCTGGCGCACAGAGCGCTGTACTTCTATGCTTTCTCCCACAACCTTATTTACTATTAACCGCGTCTTGCAACACCTGTACGTCATGGCCACACCTTCCCTAATAACAGAGCCAACATTCACATAGTCTAAAATGCACAGCAATATTTCGTGGGGAACTCTGTCGAATGCTTTTTCTAAGTCTAGTTGAAGCATCGCTACGTTGGTTCCTGTTGCATCGCAGCATTCCAACACACAACGGGCTGTGTGGATATTCGTGGAGATTGTGCGTCCCCTAATACCACAAGTTTGGTGTGGTCCCACAAGTTCTGTCATTACTGTTTGGAGCCTTTTAGCTAGTATCTTCATGAATATTTTATAGTCAACATTGGTTAAACTGATTGGCCTATATGATGTGGACTGACGCAGCATTGCGGGGTCCTCGGTTTTAGGAATAAGAACTGTGTGTGAAACGGTAAAGGACGTTGGCACAACATTAATATCGTAAGCCTCATTATACACATCTGTCAAAATTGGCGCTAATTCATTTCTTAAGGCCTTGTAAAAGGCTGCACTGAGGCCGTCAGGCCCAGGTGACTTTCCAGGGTTCAGATTTTTAATTGCATTCGTAACCTCCTCTATTGAAATTGGGAGTTCTAACAGTTCTTTTGTTTCATCCCTAAGTCTGGCAAAAGATGAAGGTAATCATTTTTGAAGCGCTCAACATCAACTGGGCTATATGCGAACAATTTTTTGTAGTGTTGGAGAAAGCAGTTTTCTATTTCGTATTTATCACTTGTAACAACCCCTTGCCATTCAACTTCAGCAATGTGATTTCGACGCGCATGCCACTTTTCGGTGCCAAGCGCTCTCTTTGTCGGCGCTTCATCGGCGATAATTCTTTCGGCCCTTGCCCGTACCATCGCTCCGCGATAGCGCTCAGTCTCGAGTGCATCTAGCTTCTGTTTCACTGTTTCGTATCTCGGCCGTGAACTCGCCTGGCATTCGGCACTCTTCCGCGTTAATTTTTCTAGATTCTCGCGCAAAATAGTTTCTTTCTTTCTCTCCTCTCTTTTTATTGCTACCGATCGTTCTATCGCGTCGATTTTAGTTTGCTCTTTGAACATTTCCCATTTCACACCGGGCCTTATTTTGTTGTCAGCGTTATGTTTTTCTATACGCATCATTAAGTTGCTACTGAAAACTTCATCCTCTAATAATTTAGAATTCATCTTCCACAGATCCCAATTAAATTTTTTGTCTTGCTTGTTCGAACCTTTTATCGAAAATACGACCAGACAATGGTCACTAAACGTGACCGGCCGCACACAATAATCCTCACACAACGGCACCAAATCGAGCGTGACGTACGCTCTGTCTAGTCTGGCATGACTGGCCGCCTGAAAATGCGTAAATGTGACCGCTCGCCCACCCTCGAGACACTCGGCAACGTCTTCTAACGCAAAGTCATTTACTATATCCCCAAGTGCTAAAGTGCTTGCGTCTCTGTAGGCTGTGGTGCTTGTTTTATCACCGGCGGCTAGCACGCAATTAAAATCCCCTAGCACGATGAGTACCTTGTCGCTGTCACAGTACTGGCGCATGCCCTCAAAGAATGTTTTTCTTTCGTTTACCGTGTTCGGAGCGTACACGCATATAATCCTCCATTCCAAACCCGACAGCGAGAAATCGCAAACCACAAGCCTCCCTTAATGGCAAGTCTCCACCTCATTGACCTGAACACCCACACTTTGGCGCACAAACAACACACAGCCCGCTGACACTCCGACTGCGCGGTTTACAACAGCATTGTATTGCGTCGTAAAGCGCGCACCATACTGTCCGTCTGCTCATCACCATCGACCTTAGTTTCTTGAACCGCCAATACGTCAAGGTCAAGTTCATTAGCGAGGCGGTATAGCTGGTTTTGCTTTTTTTTTTTGTGCTTAGCCCTCGCACGTTTTTGGCCGGGTGGCATTTAAACGTGCCACCCGGCCAAAGCAGAACAGTGCCTGCGCAATAGTCTTATATAGTCACAGCTAAATCTACCCGTCTATGTCCGGTGTAATCTTCATACTTGTCAACGTTGTTGAAGAAGAACAAGACATTACGCAAATATGAGACAACAAATCAATACAGAAGTGATACTTGCAGTGTTCCTTTATAAAAAAATCAAACATGCTTGACTTTTGCGAAATTAAATACTTAATCAACTGCAGAATAAGAATTCATTCCGCCGCCGCCTGCTGTCGCCCGCGCCACTATAGCTTCTGGCGCCATTTTAAGAAATCAACCGGCAACAGTTACGCAGGGTTCCACTAGATAGGTTCCACGTTCTGCTTGCAACGCACGTGGAGTAGGGAAACGCGATTCTACAAACGTTGAAGTAGGGCGCCTCGATTAACGCGCGTCTTCGCCGTACGGCAGCGTTCGCATCGAGACACCCGGTTTGAAGCACTGGAACGCGGGAAATTTAAAATGATTTAAGCAAATCTTTGGCGTCTTTACCTTGGGAGGAGCGCGACGCAAGAGGAACAACATGAGAGGTGAGCGGGAAAGCGAAGAGAGGCATTTACTTCGCAAAAGCCGATAAAGACTATCGTCTTTTGACGGCATTTGCAACGAAAGGAGCAGATACGCAGCCACTTTTTTTAGATTAGGGGTGGACAGGTGCCAGCCTATGAGTAGTTTGCTGCGTAATTATCGCTATGTTCCTGCCTTGTATAATTATCAAGTGCCTCTTAGTCGTATGACTGTTGTTGCTTCACCTCTGCTCTTCAGCTGAAACAGAGGGCGGCAAGGCAAGCTGAAGACTCCTCGGAAGATGATAACTAAAAGGATCA
The DNA here is from genome assembly GCA_013339765.2 of Haemaphysalis longicornis. Classification (NCBI taxonomy): domain Eukaryota; kingdom Metazoa; phylum Arthropoda; class Arachnida; order Ixodida; family Ixodidae; genus Haemaphysalis; species Haemaphysalis longicornis. The sequence goes on from CM023451.1 coordinate 153,736,521, forward strand.
TATACCGCTCTATTTACAAGAGCATGGTCATGGTGTACAGGTGTTTTTGTACAGAACCTAACATGCTTCACATGTGAAGTGCAGCCGGTGTATCATACAGGACAAACGAAAAATGTATTTTCGAAGTGAACTTGACAACGTTCGAAATTTTATGAATGTATATTTTTCTGAATAAATGTGTCTGTTTGTATCTTCTTGCTGGACATTACCACATACGCGACTGCTATACTGAAGCCCTACATGTCTCAGTAGCAGCAACTTACCTGTGTACTTGCAGGAAAAGTTTTCTACCATGTTGTTGTGCACGGTAAGCGGCCATATTGACCTGTCTTGATGCCATACTGGACAGTGTTAACCAAGTTCTTCCTACAATAGATATATGCTTGCCATAGAAAGGTATGTACCACTGTGTATGAGATTTGTGTCTTGTGAACAGGCCGAACTAATACTTCCAAATAATGCCATCTTGAGCTGGGCAGCTGGATTCTCATCATGGTGGAGAAAAATCTGAGATGGGAGGCGAAAATGACCGGCTGTGGGTACGAGGAGCAAGGGTAGGAGAGCTTTCGGTTCGTCGTGTTTGCCCATTGGTTTGTGAAATGTGCAGACCTTTTTTGAAAGCAGGCGGCGTTTTTTTAAGTGTGAGGTGGTTAGTTGCTGGTTGGAATTAGGGGAAGAATAATTGCAATATTGTTTGTTGCCAAAAAAGGAACACCTAAAGCCACAGAGTTTTGGGAGACGGGATTTTTCAAATTCTTTGATCTTTATTTTGTGGGTTCCAAAAAAGTGACATTGATCTACAATCAGCAAAGACTGCACTCATTAACAGCGATAACCGTTTCCGAAACTTTTGAGCCGAAGAACGTCCCATGTTTGCAATGTCACTGTCAGTGTATGTTAAGTTCTTTTTAAATAAATCTATTTCCATTCTTTTCTTCGAAATATCGGTGTTATAGATTAGTCACACACAATGACTATGGTTACACTTTAAGGCAGAGGCGAATGAACTGCTCATTAGTGCTACTCCCTGATTTAGCAGTCTTGGGGCGGTATTCCCGTGTTTTGTCCCTTTTGTGTCCCTTTCAAAAGTGTCCCTTTTGAGCGAGCCCTGATTGGCTAAAAGCAAACACCCGGATGTGACGCCATGCAAGCACGGCGGAGCTATGAGCCGTGGCTACTCGGAGCAGACGATTTGGAGCAGACGATTTTTTGTCGCAGTTCGCTCGCGGAACAATAAACACATGAAAGATACTCTGATACGGTTTCACTTCTTTAAAATGCGTTTGCAAAAACAGTTACGCCATTTGAATAAAAGGCCCACTGCTTAAGCGGAAGTATGTCACGATGAAAGGTACGCAAAAGGGACGTTTTCGAAAGGGACAGTTACGAGAATACCGCCCCTGGACGGTTCGATGAAACTCTATACCCGTGTGTACTCTATACCACTCCGCTGCCTCCACCTGCTGCGCGCGAAGCCGTAGGACTTGGGCAGTCAGGCACTTGTCCGTCGCTACAAGCGAGAAGGCTGGTAGGCCATACCTGCGGCAAAGTGCAGCCGACCGCTTCACCCACACCTTGTGGCGCAACTGGTGTGGATGACATGCACCAAGGTCTGGAGGGCAATATTTGTGTTTTGGAGGCGGAATAGTCTGTCCTCATAGTGGCCCTTTGCCACTGCCTGCCGTGCCACGAAACTCGACCAACCTACTTCCCTTGAATGCTCTCCGGTGGGATCTGCTTTCCCACTTAGTGGGCCAGCCGGCCAGCATCCCTCTGGCACCTTTCGAGGAATTCGCTTCAGCCTGCTTAGTGACACAAAAGCGCGTTGGCTTAGGTAAGCCCAGGCACTGCCACTATTTTCCATAAGGCCCTCACCACCTCATAGCGGTTGAAAAACCAAAGTGACTGGTGGCCCTATATGCCCTTGCTCCCAGCCGGCTTCACTCTTAGTGCCTTTTCGTGAGCAGCCATGTAGTTGCATCACATCTAGTGGTGAAGCTCACGTCCAGGTACTTAACTGTGTTCGTCAGTTTGATGGTGCCCCCTGAAGATTCGACGACGCCTCCGGCTGTTTGACACGACACCACGTCGCCTCCGGCAGTGTTGTTGCATACATGGGTGCTCGAACCCCCCAGCGGCCACATGTGAGAAAACGCGTCTTTAATATGCACCCTGCAGCAAGCGTCTAGCGAGTGTCGCCAGATCTCACTCTACCCTGGCAACCAAGCGTCATGCCCGTTTTGAAAGTTGTGGTGGGAGCTATCTGTCTCTATTTTTGCCCAACCAGCGAAACCACTTCCGTTCGCGGACTAGCCAGCGTCATTGCTTCGTTCTGTGCACACCAACCTCTGTTCTGCGGAATGGAAATATTGTGCTCAAACGGGCCATTTATCTGCATAAAGTTCAAACATTCCCCCTCCCCTTTCTCCATTCCACCTCTGAGCTGTGGGAGAACCGACGACCAGCAGTCAAGCGGAGCCCTAGCTTCTTTTATTGTCCAGAACCAAGATTGCCCGATCGCCCCATGATGCCTCGACTGTGGATCCACTTTCGCATAACAGCTAAAAAAACGGCTATGTATCAATTACTATTTGGGGTATGGTCCGTACATTTTTTTGGTTTGCCGGGGTTTTATCTACACGCAGCCATTGCTAGAGTTGCGTAGAGAAAATCTGTAATTATTGCTAGTGTATTATCCTTAGGCAACTCTGGTTAGTCAGACAGCAAAAGCGGTCAGGCCGGTTGGGTAAAAATGTAGAAATCACTCCCCTAATTTTTTCACTTCCCCTCCCTCGCACTGTGTTGTATGCAAGTAAGATAAACTTATCCTTTCCTTTTCCTTTCTTTCGAACCAGAACTAAAACGGTCGTGACATTGGGTTGTCCGGATAGTGGGATATTTGCGACACTTGCTGTAGGGTTGCGGACCATGTTTGTGACGCAGCAGTCAGACCGATAGTGAGTCACAATAAAATGCAAAAAAATCCCACAGCAGCTGACTCGAGAGCAGACGATAATCTGTCGTAATGACGCAGTTTAGCTTTCGACAACAGCTGTTGGAGGCGAAGGGCGCCACGCACGGCCGAAGCGCTGAAAAGTATTTGTGATGGCCGCCAACTGAAAAATAAGCAATGGCCGATGCCAGACTCGCAAAGGTCGAGGAATACGTCTTGCCGTGAGTTTTTGCCTTGCATAATCTTCGGTAATTGCGAGTGTGCCGAAGATACACCGTTTGCGACATGGAGGACGACGGGGAGTCGCCGAGTACGTCGAAGAGTGCGTCGACCAGTGCGCCTTGTTCAACGGCTGGCACGAAGGCGGACGATGCCCAAGCCGACAGCGTCAACTGCAACGCCGGGTACCTCAAGACCTATTTGCTAACGGAAGTGCTCAACAAAAAAGAAAATGGCGCTGATGTACTCGCCGAACGTTAAGAGGTTCCTTCAGGAGCAGCAGCGGCAAAAACTGAGACCGAACACGTCGGGAAATTCGTGAAGTGCCCGCACCCCTCGTGCATCGGTGTAAATCGCACACTGTTATTTTGGGCGTTCATACTCGCGTCGTTTTTAGAAGATTGATCTCACACCTGTTCTGTTAAAAGGTTTTGTATTACCTCGACACATAATCGACGCAGCGGTCGTGGCCAACGCGACAAGACTTTGCAGCTGTACAGCACGCACCACCAAAAAATAATTGTGCACGAACATTAAAATAATGTACAGTAAAGAAAAATGACTAAGCGTTCACGTTTTGTAGAGAGTTTCTCACTCTCTCTACCGCGTTATGCAAATCGTCCCTAACCGACTTTAGGTGTTCAGTCTTTTTCTGGAGCACTTCTGCGAGGCCGGCGATTTTGTCGCTCGTTTTCATGAAATGCTTCACCTCGAGGAAAGCCGCGTAGGCCGTCATGGGTCCGTCCCCGTCGTTTGCGGACGCCTCAGAGCCGTAGGCTACCGCTTCGAGGTTGCTGCCGTCAGGCAGGAGCGCAAACACGACGTCTTCGGAAGCGTTGTTCAGGTCTTCTTGGATCTCCTGGAACGTAGGAGGGGTCGGACTCGTCGGGAGCGGAGGTTTCCTCCGAAACATAGCGCCGCCCACTCGCCGGGCGCAACGAGCTCCCTTCTACAGATGCGAACAGCAAGTACAATCAATCCCAGTTGTAGCGAACTGCAATATGCGCCACGATTAGTTCGATATAACCAATAGTTCTACATAGCCGAACCCGCCTATAAGCGAGTTTTTAGATGCCACTGTATCTCATTCACTTGCCTTGTCCCTGCATCCGGCGTCGCCGGCGTTGTCGTCGGCGGCGTCCGCCCCTCCCCCATCCTCCTCGCCGCGCGAGCTGCGCTCTCCGCCGCTCACCCCCTCTCCTCTCCGATAGCGAACACTCTCTCGCGAGGGGCATTGGATTGGATTCGATTGGCTTGGCTTGGCTCTTGGCTTGGATTGGAATTAGGATTGGATTGGATTAAAGTGGATTGTGTTGGATTGTGTTGCGTCATAGCCGCGGCAGACGCACTGGTGCCGGCGCGTCCCCTCACCGTTATGCGCGCTATAAAACGCGGTGCCTGCGCCGCTCCGCTCCATCGTTCAAGCGCCGTTCCTCCGCTGTCCAACGCTGCAACGTGAACCCCCTATGCGTCGCATCTACACAGGGGTTCCCGCGAGGGGAGGTGGGAGTTTTTGTTATGAGTTCGGAATACGCGACCCCCCTCCCCACCCCCTCCTCCTGCCATCCCCGCATGCAGAAACAAACCTAATAAAGTATGCTATTACCATACACAAAACTATCTAATTATTGCAAGCAATAAAGCTACTTTCCGCTGTAACTACCTAATTTCCCAAAAAGCGGTGATTCTTGTTTTCACTTTCGTTTTGGCGGCGGCAACTAGCACAGCATTCTCTACATGAGACATCATTTGCATCAGTTGCAGCCCGTGTCCTTCAATATCGAAGCAACAATGACTGCCGAAAGCGCTTCATTAAGCATCGGACGGCTTTCACCCGCGACATCCTCCGCCTCTTGGGTGCTTCAAGCAGCGCCAGCAGCCATGACATCAGCGACGGTGTCGGCGTCCGAGGGGCTCACAGTGACGGCAACGTCGTCTTCGACACTCAGGCAGTCCTCGAAGGGCACTCCTTTCAGCAAGACATCGGGAACGTTGGCGAGCTCTTCTCGCAGTTCGCCGACGCTTCCATCTTGGTCCCTACTCGCTGACTGGGAGGGTTTAAGTCGTGAGTTAGACGAGTCGAAAGCAGTTACGGGTAGTTCGGGAGTCCCGTCACTCCATGGGAGGCTGAACATCTCGATCGCAGCCAATCAACATCTCAATCGCCGTTCCGAGACCATGCATTTTAATGCAATTCTAGGCGCGCCGAGTTCGACTATATCAGATGTGAACTTCGTTATAGGGAATATGTTTTGCGTGTATTTTGGTAACTGATCTTTCTTTGCTCGATATATAGCATAATTCGCTCTATCCGGGTTCGTTGTAATCGGGTTTAACTTAACTACGGCGTCCTGTGAGTATGCTTCACCTCCACGCTCCCGGCAGGAGGCACAAAATGATTGCAGCACAGCAGGGCACGGAAGTTCGGCGTGAAGCAACAGCTGCCAGCTCAACGAGACGTCAACACGCTCGGTGATTCGCCGCTCAGTGTTGTCTGCACCGAATCCTAACCGAGCAGAACACCGCTAGAGGAGAGCTTCGTCGCTGGCGCCGTCCTTTAGCGTGGCGCCAGCTCGAACTCCACTTAGCACGCATTCGGTTCGTATTTGTAGCGATCTCTTAACGCAACAAGCAGGGAACACGATTTGTAATGGTTGTGGTAATCCTTTTAAAAGCGGAGCTGTTCTATCGCTGGCCTTGGCGGCAGTCTCTGCTGGAGCAGGTTTCTCTTGAAAAATAAAAAAACAACGCTAAAAGCTCTGTCGTGCAAAAATCGGTTCCACTATATAAAAAAATTAAAAAATGAAAATAAGGTTCTAGGGCCTTCATGTCTTGATATAAGATGGCTTATACTGCCGCTGAAATAATGTATCCCCCACAGAAATGCATTTGGTCTTAGAGGTTAAGCTGACTTAAAGATCAGTATAAGCTTGTTCTTTGAAAGCTGGCTTTCCCACACTACTTATTTTGCAGTAAAGCGTAACTATTTATGGGTGGGGTGTATGAATACAGAAAACGGCTCTGACTCTTATTTTATCGAAACTATCGCGAGACACGTTATATGACAATAAGCCGATAAGGCGATTCCACCATTACGCCGAGTTTAATTTACTCGTCCTAATTAGTTAGTTTACAGCGAAGTTGTAAACGCTAAAAAATTACTATCTGCTGTCATTACATGACCATTTACGGAGGAAGCATGGCTGCATAAAATGGCTGTAGCTGTTGTTTAACAGGAACTATCCGTACATAAAATAATATGAAAATTAGCAACTCTAACAACACGGACAAGAAAGAAGCCGAAGCTAAAAGGAATCTTCGCAAAGAAACCCATAGCTGCGCCGTTTCAGATGATTTAACACTGGACGGAACAGGGTTTACCTTTTTTTTTTCCGGCTGAACTCGTGTTCTATGAGAACTATTATGGAACCAGTTATATGACCATTGGCCGCTTATACGTCTCTGTCGTTACTTCGACTTTTACGTACTGGTCGTAATATGCTGAGTTGTAAGCGATTTGCTGTCAGTGCATGGGCTTCTGTGGGATGTGTATAGTTGCAGAAAGTTGCCGTAACTCGTGTCTTATCCGAAGTTTCCAAAACAAAATATATAACGTGGGACTGCTCAAACAACTACATAACCATGAAACTATCAATGAAGCCGCCTCTCCTGAGCCATTCCAGCAGCAACGCAAAGCCGACGCGGAACTGGGATAAAACAGTTCTTCCATATTGCATCGCGCTAATGAAATGATACGTATACCCACAAATAGCCGTGCTTTGTTTCTTGCACGCGCTTAGACTGCGGCCAGGTTAATCGTGTTTTGTGTTGTGCACTCTTTTGGCTTCGCTGTCCAACCATGCACGTCCACAGCGTGGATTTGAGGCAATTTTTCGAGATGTCTGCATTATATTAAGAGCTACAGAGCATAGGAGGGAAAGTTGGCTTTGCTGCAAGGATATTCTGCCCGCTTTAGTGTACGCCCGCCGAACAGGGTTTATCCATTGAACGGTATCGGTATGTAGCTTCGCTCTAAAATAAACGGGAATTCGTTCACAGCATAAACCATATTAAGCAGGTAAATATTGACGGCAATACAATGCAAACTGATAGCTGACTCCCGTCGATTTCTCGTGGCTCAAATTCGTGGAGGCGCCAAGTGACAGACAGTCTTCACAAGTTGCTATTCCATGGCGCTCCCCTTTTACTGTGGAACGTCGGCAGTTCGGCTGTCCACTTTGACCCTGCATGCTGGTTCGAGCGTGGGTCATATTTCCTTGGCCACCTGTACCCCCCCCCCCCCCAAAAAAAAAAAAAAAAAAATTCGCTGAAGTTTTTTAAAATTTTGTGTGAATACCCAAAATGAATGAACGAGATGAACAAATTCACGATTTTATGACTCATCCTTAAGACGAAGCTCCAAGAGAGAGACAGAGAGGAGACACCCGTCCCCCAAATTTGCACTAAAACCTCGTAGAAATGATGCTTCGTAAATTAGCATGCTGCTTGGATACCGCAATGATGTTGTTTAGCCGAAGGACGCGGGTTGGGTCCCGGCCGTGGTGGCTGCTTTTCTGATCGAGGCGAAATCGGATACGCCCATGAGGCGAGATTTCGGCGCACGTTCGAGACGACCTGCAGGGGGTCGAAATTAAATCGGAGCCCTCCACTACAGCCCGCCCCATAGCCCAAATGCAGTTATTTCTTTATTTGGTAATTTTCCCGTGTAGTACATGTGTGGGAACCGTAGAAAAAGTCTGTGTTAGAGCAGCTTTACTGGCCCGTCGGCCCCGTTGTTCAGTGGATGCAAGTGACAACTTATGCGAATACTACAAACAGTCTCACACACAAAAAAAGGCTATACAAGAAATATCCTCGGTATCTGCATGTACAGCATTCACATGAACGGGTAATTTAAAAAATGACACATCTCCACGCCGTGAACGATGCCGAGTGTGCGAAGCACTGGCACGCAAGTTGTGTATTGCCTGTGTGATGAGCGTCATCGTCCGTGCGTGCTGATGCACTCTGAGTTTTAAATGATTTTGAGGTGCAGTAAATGCAGTGTAAATGACAAGCGCCACACGAAAGACAATTCGCCTCCCAGCACTTCGCACCCTCGGCATCGTTCACGGCGTGGAGATGTGTGATTTTATTGGGCCGAATTGTGTGAATTGACTCGAATTATCGCGCATTAAATGCATTAATAAATGGACAAACGTGTGGGCAGTGTATATATACAGTGTTTTATTGACGGTATTGGTGGCGCGTTGTGACGAGTTCCGGGTTGCGTTTCCCCTTCACGATCACGGCCTTGTGATCGGTGAAGGGCCGAGACAGTGGTCCTTCGAGTGGGGCTAGATTGAAGTTGGCAAAGACGAGGTATACGCACGTTCCCCTGATGGTCGTCGGTTGATTCCGGAACTCGCTTATATACGCATTGCACGGCATCTCCCTCTCGCGTAGCTCGCTGTAGTCACTGTAGTTTCAACTGTAATTCCAACTGCTCTTTTTCTGCAAATTATCGTTGACAGTTTGTGGTTTTTACTTTGTTTTTGCGTTTTGTACCCCTTGAAATTCGAGCTCTTGGCTACTGCAGTTTGCGGTGCTCTCTCCAGATGGCGCGCGGATGGTACTACAGTGTGCGCCGCTCTCGATAGATGGCTTACAATGCTGTGCGCACGGACAACTCCAGACAACGGCACGGACATTGCGAGGACCCTAAAGTGATTCGCACTTAAAAAGAAAAGTTGAAATACAAAGCTTACTACAAGGAAATATGACAAGATGAAGGCGAAGGGGCGGGGGGGAGGGAGGGAGGGCGGCGAAGTGATCGTCATAATTAGTGTCACTGGTTAAGGTATCACAGTAGCGCCACTGAGGCACGCAAGTCAGCAACTGCGGCCATTTTGGTTTCTATCAGTGTTGAGACATAACCGCATCTACGGCCTTGCCGCTAACCATGACCGGGACGTTTTAAAAACACTGCCGAAGACTCAGCAAAGCGGCCTCTCCTGCCGCACTTCTGCTGCAATCTTCGATTCGCGATCGGAAGCCGCAGAGCAGAGAGGACAAGCTAAGTTTACCACAGTTGACCGTCTAAAAGTTAAAACGCAGAAACAACAAAAGGGCGGTGCCTGTGAACCGTCGCAGTTTATTAAACAAATGTCACGTGAATGTGAACTGAGCAGTTAGCATAACGGCGACACGGAACAATAGGAGAAAAGAGTGCCGATACTCTGTCACTAGAACCAATAAATAAGTGGCGCTTAAGTGTAACGACACTGATGCACGCCAGCAGCCATTTCGGTTCCTGTTTCCAGTGCGGCCAGCTTTATACGCCCGATTGCGGCCAACATTCACGGGCGCAATTCGCACGAGCGCGGCTTGGCAAACATGACATGCTGTGCTTTCGAGGATATCGAGAAAGCAGCCCGGTGCAACATGGTCAGGCTCGGTTACACTAGCGCATCTTATTTAGTGGGTCTAGGTTACGGTAGAGCCACTAAAGAAGCTTCACTTTTCGAGTAGCTGTTCGTTACGCTAGGCTGTTGCCGTTCTTTCCCAGCGGGAAGCAAAGCAGGCGTTTTCAACCTTACGGTCGTTTGAAACAGTTGACCACAGAGCAGCGCGACATCGCTATTCGGCAGAGATCTTAAAAACTCACTCTCCACGTGTCATACAGTGGCACTGCGCTCCGAAAACCACGCTTTATCGAAGAACGCGCGCACGCAGCAACACAGCGGCACCCATGGGCCTTCCGGCGTAAACAAATGTCACGTGACGTGCTTAGACCAATGCCCACTGTCGGCGGCATACAACAATGAGAAAAGAGTGCCGATACTCTGACACCAGATCTAGTGGTTCTAGTCTGTAACCTTATCTAGTGACACTACAGGTTTTCCCGCTGAATTTAATCCAATCGCCATACAATTTAATCCAAGCGCCAGTCAATTTATTCCAAGTGCCATCTAATTTAATCCAAACGCCATCTAATTTAATCCAGGTGCCAGCGAATTTAATCCAAGTGCCAACCAATTTAATCCAAGTGCCCACGAATTTAATCCAGCTGTTGGAGGGTTGTTAAGGGATGTCTTGTGCGGCATTAGGCGAGCTTTGCCAGGCTTTGATGCGCGAGGTGTGATGAAAACGTGGTGTTCCTTGATGTCTTACGTGCGAAATATCATATGCACGTAGCTTAATAGACATTTACTAACATCCGCAGATCAGGAGAGCGGTCTCGTGTGATCCGTAGGTGGCGTGGGGTGATCGTCTGTGAGATAGTCAGAAGTGTCGTCTGCTGGCGTATTGTTACCCCAGCAGATTCGCCAGCGTATTTTTACGCGAGCAGACGACACTTCTGTCGCCAACAGGCGATATTTCTGACCATCTCGCAGACGATACTATAATTCGGAAGTATTGCTTAACACTGCATAAAAGCATTAATGAGTTTTTATCAACGAAATGTCTTAAAGCATTGTTACGCAAGGAGCAGACGATAATTCTGACGTGAGTTACACTACTCTGGCAAGTCGGGTGGCGTAACAATACCGGAACAGACGATACGTCTAAGAAACTGGCAGACGATCACCACACGGCACCGACGGAGTAAAAAGACCGCTGTCCTGGCCTGCGGTTGTTGGAAAATGTCCCGAAGAAGGCCGAAGAAAGCGCCGGGTGAAGGAAAAAAGAAGTACAACTCCGTTTCAAATGTCGACAGAGCCCGGATAGTTGAGGTTTATCGGCACGGTGGCGACTTAAAACTTCTCGCTGAGACGCTTGGCATAAACGTCAAGACGGCTAGATCCATTGCAGCAACGTACCGCAGCACCCAAAGAAAACGTGGCGGTTTGTCAAAGACGTTCGACGTGACCGTCGTACACGCGCTGACCGAGATTGTTGACAATAACCCATCTTTCACGCTTTCTCAGATTCGGTCTACCCTCGCCGAAACCATGCCAGACCTTGAGATTAGTTTCTCCAGCATCGACCGGTTGTTAGATGGCCACGGCTATTCCCTGAAGTTGGCCACGCTCAGACCGGTAGAGAGAAACAGACCGGAAGTTAAAGCGAAGCGCCGGGAGTACGCAGAATGGCTGCAAAACGATGGCACGACGGTGTCACGCTACTACATTGATGAGACCAATTTTAATGTGTGGTGTGCGCGGAGTTTTGCAAGAGCGAAGAGAGGTGCTCCGGCCGTAAAACTTGTGACGGGCACCAGAGGGGCAAATGTAAACATCCTGCTCTGTATGTCGGCCAACGGCATCGTTCACTGGAGTATCGCCGACAAAATACACTGGGCAGGCTTCAACAAATTCCTTGAAGAAGCGCCGCAGCAAGCACATGAACAGGACCCCAACGGCGAGGCGGTATTTATTTTTGACAATGCTCCAGCCCATCGACGGGCGGAAGTGGCGGCTTTGGCCGTGAGGCAACACACGAGCCAAAGACTGCCGCCTTACAGCCCTTTCTTCAATCCAACTGAAGAGGTGTTTTCGAAGTTCAAGTTCAATGTCAAGGCCTACCTAGAGGAACATCGACAGGCGCTCCTGAACGCGCCAGCAGGTGTGACAAAAAAAACAACACCGGCGCTCCATGCTTGTCAACGCCGCGAAAGAGGCCATTGAGAACATCAGTCGCGTTGAATGTGCAGCGTATGACAGACACAACGTTTCGTTTGTTCGCGCTGCCATTAACATGGAGAATATGTAACCACATTCAGTACGATCGCTACATATTATACACCTCGAGATATCGCGAGGTGTCGTAAGACTGTTCACTTGTTCCTTGTGTGCTGTAATGCGAAAGACACACTAAATAAAGAATTTCACATGGTCGAGTCATACAGCCGTTATGACCGCATGCAATTTTATAAGATGTGGGGATCATGTGTCATGAAAATGAGTAAATTAAAGGGGCTTATTTCATATCCGTTAGGCCATAACCGGGTAACGGCAGAATCGGGGGGGGGGGGGGGGGGCAAAAGTGATGAGATGTCTAAGTGATTATTTACCACTCTCAAGTCTGACTGCAACTACAGGTTTTCCGGCTCAGGTTAATCCAAATGTCCATAGAATATTTAATTCAAGCGCCAACCACTTTAATTCCTTCGCCAACAAAATTAATCCAGGTACCACAAGCATGTTCAGGAGAGTTTTGGGCGAAATTGGGCACAGCTTTGCGGACTTTGTTGCGAGTGGTGTCGTGAAAACGTTGTGTTTCTTGAACCATTATGGGCAAAATTTTTTATGCGAACAGCTCAATATACATTTACCAACACGCGCAGACCGTTGATGTGATCTGATCGACTGCAACAGATCCGTCGATAACACATGTCAGAAGTACCGTCTCATCTTCGCGTAACAATGCCTTCACAACTTCCTTTGATAAAGACACATTACATAAATGTCCTTTGCATTTTCATTTTCAATAATTCAGTGTTAAGCAATAGTATTGCCGAATTATAATATCGTCTGCGAGATCGTCAGAAATATCGCCTGCTGGCGACAGAAGTGTCGTCTGCTAGCGTAAAAATGCGCTGGCAAATCTGCTGATGTAACAATACGCGAGCAGACGACACTTCTGACGATCTCGCAGACAATCACCACACGCCATTTACGGATCAAACAAGACCGCTCTCCTGATCTGCGGATGTTAGTAAATGTCCATTAAGAACACGACGTTTTCATCCCACCACGCGCATCAAAGCTCCCCTAATGCCGCACAAAACAACCCTGAACAACCTTCCAACAGCTGGATTAAATCGGTTGGCACTTGGATTAAATTGGTCGGCACTTCGATTAAATTCGCTGGCACCTGGATTAAATTCGATGGCGCTTGGATTAAATTGGCTGGCGCTTGGATTAAATTGTATGGCGATTGGATTAAATTGAGTGGGAAAACCTTTAGTTACAGTTAGGTTCCGTCTACTTAAAAAAGAAAGAGACATCATGAACAGTAGAACGTATTAGCAGGCCCTTCAGCAACCGTTATGTGCGATATCTAGATCACAATGCTCAAGAACAAACAAGAAATCACTGAGACAACCAACACCCGCACTTTTTTCAGCGGCGTTCGTTGCTCTTCCACATTCTGCGCATGTAATGCGATTAAGATGCGCGGTAATCAATACGCTATCAAAAAATTCAAAACCGTAGATTGTGCACCAAACCTCCGGCGTTCTGCACTGGTACGCATGCGCATCGCGATGATCTACTGCAAGATTTTGTACGTTGTTATACAGCTTCTACAGCTTTCTTTTGCAGCCTTCAAAAGCCTTACGTCGGAAAGTTGAGAAAGAAGTAGGGCGCGTTAAACTTCGTAATCTGGATACGGCAGTGAACCTGAAGACAGATCACTCCCTTTCAATCTATCCAAAGGCACATCTCGGACAGCTGGGAACACTTTTGATAAAGTGAAAGCGTGTGTAACAAATTTATTTCTTTCTATCCAAGTTGCATCCGATTCTGCAAAAAAAAAAGCGATGGTGAATACCTTTTGTTGCAATATATGCAAATGTTGAACGTTGAAGTCGAAGGGTAATTAGAGTTCTAATTATCTTAATGTACTTCTTGCCAGCGAACCTTTCAATGCGACATAGAGAAAAGGACGTGGAGAAGAACTAGCCAATGAGATGACAGGGAAGACAGAGCGCGGCTTTTCGACTACGGTATTTCTCCTGAACAAAACTAAATACTTGAGTTCGGGTGGCGTGTAAAGGACGTGGCTTTCAAACTTTTATTCCCCCGCACTCAACGCGATTGCGTTAACTTAAGAGAACTCCTTGTCTATACATGCAGGTCCATGCGAATGGGAACTCCCCAGAATTAGCTGTGAAAATCAAGTGTTTGAAAGGAAACGAGTGGTTTCAAAAAAAAAAAAAGTTCTGTCAGGTCCTTAAACACTTGCATTCATGGTTCAGTACAGATTTGACCCTATATCTGTTTTTTAGGGAATTACCACTCTCTCCGCCTAATTCAATCTTATCGACGCTTCGCGGTTTTTCCAAGGTCCCTGTTTTTCTTTCGCCTTTTCAAAAGAAACATCTTTTCTCCCATCAAGACTAGTTCGGCTGCTTTTAACTCGTGTACTTGGAATGGTGCGCAGCGTGCATTTGGGAAGTGCGGGAGTTCTCGCTCAGTTAGACCTTAATTGCTTGTTGCGCCTCACGCGCACACAAAAACGTTTTTGTTAAATGCTTTGGCGCCAAAGAGAATTCTTCGTTTGAGATGGAAAGAATTTGTTACGAGCATAAAACGAAGCCGCTTCTCTCAAAGCGGGCGAGCTCCCGCTGTCGAACGGTGGCTTTCAACGTCATTACCGTTCGCACGTTGAAAGCGTTAAAAGGTACAAATTAAAGTTGCGGGTTCACTGGACTAACGATTACTCGCGGAGAAACTTTCTCTGTTTATGCTTGTGAGGCATCAAAAAAGGTGCTTTGACGTGAAACATCTATTTGCAAATAACGTAATCGACGGTAGGAAAGCAAATAACGTAATCGGACGTAGTAGGAACGGCAGGAATGAACGTGTTTAGTTTTTTTTTTTTTTTTCTAAACGCGTAGCATTTTTTGTTTTGCGGCCTGGTGTTGTGGGGGTTCAGAACAAATTTTCACCCGTGTTTTCGTGCTGAATGGTTTTTCAGGAACCGAAAGCCATTAGCGCTACCGTAGTGCCTTCCACAATATCTAGGCTGAATACGAAATATATTTAGCCACGTCCTTTCGAAACTACTACGACTGGTGCCACGTACGGTTCGGACATGCCAATATTGTAGCGTAAGCTACACTGGCCGAGGTTGAGCAGTTTCGCGTGTGCCGTGAAGGGCCGTTCTGCGCAAGCGCGAGGGATCATTGGATTGGATTGGATTGGCTTAGATTGGATTGGATTGGGTTGGATTCGGATTGGATTGGATTGAAGTGGATTGTGTTGGATTGTGTTGCGTCATAGCCGCGGCAGACGCACTGGCGCCGGGGCGTGCCCAGGTGGGCGCCTCAATTGCGCAGTAGCCAAGTCTGACGCTGCACCGGAGCAGCTTGATAGCCGTTTCGCGTGGCTCGTGAAGAGCCGTCCTGAGCATGCGCGAGGAGCAGTGACTGGACAGGACTGGACTGGACTGGACTGAACTGGACTGGATTAGACTGAATTGGACTGGACTGGTCTGGACTGCACTGGATTGAACTGGATTGCTGAACCTTAGCTCACGCTACGTATGTCCTGGCATAGCAGAGCTAAGCCACTACTAATTTTTGCTTGGCGCACAGATAGCCCGAATTAGGGCAAAACACAGGCACATAGATAGCGTACTTTTAATTAAAAATTAATGTTGAAATGATTCGTGCGAGTATTCTCCAGTATCAAGTTTCAGTCCAATTTATTTTTACTGTGAAGCTGTTAGCCTTCAGTAGGCAAGGTTTTTCTGGCGTCCGTGTGCGAGTAAAAACTCCCACAACGTTACATGCCCATATACAGGCACATACCCCCCAGGAGAGCCTTTTTGCAAGTCGTCCCGTGGCATCAGGCTGTTTTGAATAAAATGAAATAAAGAAATCCTGGTTAGGTTGGGTCAGATTAGGTCATGTTAGGTTTAAATCAGCTTCAGATTGAGGTTAGGTTAAGCTTAGGTTCGCTTAGGTAACGTTACGTTAAGTTGGAACAGCTGATTTGGGTAGGTGTAGCGACGAAACGACTAGCAAACACTCTCCCGTTTTCATTAAGCCTAACATTGCTCTTTGAGGTCTGACGTTAACTGGATGTGGTGCGATTTCCCGCACGCGACTTCCCCCTGCACCGGAGGCCGACTGCATGTCGTAGATTTCCAATAAGTAGCGAGCCACAGTGTCCTAAAAGGAAAGGAAAGAGCAGACAGACCGGCAAAACAGGGGCATGACCACGGCTACGAGCTCACTGTTCCTGTCCTTGTCGGTGACATAAGGATTATCATACGGAAACTGAGTGAGGACCGGTCCGCAGAGCCGTGGTTTGATCACGACACGAAGCGGTCATTGCTGTACTCAATAGACCCAGCCCCTTACAGTTCCGACTGGATCTGGAGCTGCTCCTTAAAGTGGGAGCTCTGTTCCATCGTATGCGATTGGGCGTTGCCTATGCAAATTCCCTTCTGTTCAAAATTTGCTGTGCAAACTCACCATCCTGCGCATGCGGAGCGCCTAGGAAGACCCACTGGATGTTAGACTCCCCCTTATATTCCCGGCAAAGACGCGAACTCTACAACAAACTGCCGTTAGGTAACCGTCGTGTGATGTGTTTTGCATCTTTACTAGGACTATGGCCTGATGCGGGCCTTCAAAATAAGGTTGTGTGTGCCTTGAATGTGTTTTTTACCTCGACAGGAATAGCGTCAAAGTATTAGGCGGCGTATTAGCTACCTTTTTACCGTGAGTCCGTGAACACAGGGGGACATTTATAGACAACTATTAAACACACGAAATTGTCATGAACAGTTGATTTGTATAGCCGGGTCTTTGACCCTTATTGGTGAAATGGAGTAGCCGGGCGCACATTCACTCCCAACCTCTCCAATCAAGAAACCAGTTAAACCACCGCCATGGAGTGCGTGATGATAGGGATGTCGGATATGCGCTGGTGCAAGCACCGGTGATGGAGGGGAGGAAAATATATCACTCATCAAATAGAAAAACGCGCCTTGACGTACGGTAAGCTTGATGTTGCCTGGAAAGTCATCAATCTCAATGTTAATTTTACCTTACGTTAGTCTTAAACATTGGACGTTAGGCCTAACATCGCGCTTTCACGTCTAATACTCTGAACCGGTTCCCATTATAAAAAATGTGACTCATTGTACTTCAAGCATGCAAGTACCGATTGACATCTTAAGACCTCGAAGCGTAACGTAAGGCCTAAACTCTTAAAGTCAGGCGCATACCCTACATCTCTTAGTTTATCAAAGTGTTACATACCCGCAGACTGGCCCATGCCCGCGTTTCTGTATTGCCCAACCTTTTATAACAATCATGTGCCCGTACGCGTGTTTCCAAACGCTTCACTGCACAGCACCCCACGTGACATGGATGATGTCACTGCGCGTGATATTCTACTGAGCTGCTGCTAAAACAATCCTGCCGTTCGGGCTCTGTGTCCTCGAGGTAGAAATCTGGGTACTTGCACTGACGGCTTGTGTTCGAGCTGACCCACAGTGATATATGCAATAAAAAAGTCAAAGTAGATCCTGTCCTAACTTTTTTTTTCTAAATTCAATTATTTTTGTCTCTTGCGGAAGAACCCTATTATTCGTGATGTTTTTGTTTAAAATAGTAATTTGGTATGTTTTAGGTCACTTTAGTTTCGGGGCGCAGCCTATGACCCCGTTTAACCAACGTTCTATATCGCGCGAAGACGCATGTCATGTGGGGCGCTGTGCAGCGAAGCATTTGGAAATACTCAGCCCGCGTACTGAACATTGACGCAGAAGGGGAAACGGAAACCATGACGACGATAATGAGATGACGGGTTTGGCAATAGGACACTAATGCTTTCGCATCCACTATAATTTTATTTTTTAAGGTTGTTCTCGCATTTTTTTCTCTCTTTCGGAATAAACAAAGAGCGGTAAACCACACTCACTGCAGGAAGTTTCACCCCGTCTTTCACGCCGGCTTGGCTTGCAAAACAAAAAACAAAACGAGAACGAACGCGCAGTAAATTCTGTGAAAAACACAATGAAAGTGTGAGCCGATAGTGCACGGCCAGAGCCCTGCAAGGAAGCACCGGTGTTTTGCATCTTCAATGACGCGGAAAACTTGGCCTCAAAATCAGCAATGCAGGCTTGGAGGGAGAGAGACTCGTGCACGCCATGCTCTATAGGCAGGCCGCGATTTCAGTTCACAAAGAGAGTGTTGGCTTGAATAAAAATTACATCCACCGCTCGCTGTCGGTCTCTCGAGCGCCGAACAGCTCCAACCTTTGCTGTATACACGCACACACACGCACGCACACACGCAGGGTGAAACTGAGGGGGCTGGGGAAGGAGGGTGGTAGACGCTGCAGAATACACGATCGAAACGCAAGCCGGGCTCATTTGGTATTCGCGCGCCTCTGCATTTTTCATCATGCATTGCACGTGAACTTCAAAACAGTGAATGCCCGCCCTGCAGTCGCGTAGGCCTGGGAGAAGAAATCACGCGGGCAGCTTAGCGACTGCATCTGGAGGCTGGAATAGGTTATCTTGCCCAGGGGCTTCAATGCAGGCCCGTCCTCCTATAGCGCTGATTGGGTATTTCCTCTTCGTCATTCCTCGCTGGAGAGAGAGTGCGCGCGCACGAGAAAGAGAGAGCTTGTGTTTGTGCCGGAGGACTCTATGGTGGTGGAAGTAGGAGTAAAAGGTAGGGTGTTTGGGGCTGGGATATCTTGAAGGTGGGCAGTTCGAAGAGTGATGAGGCAGGTTGGCCCCTTGAGGAGGTGGGAGAGGACGCTTGGGTGAAGAGAGCAGACTCACGGCTCTAAACTGCTCGCGGTAGACCGCTTTCTAGAGAGTAGTGTGCATCAAGAGTCAGCGCTAAGAAGGAAGTCTTCAAGCATTGCTCAAACAAACAAAAATCTTGCGGTGAAGGGCGGGTGAAGGCTGTTTTAGGCGGCCAGATGTATAGTCGACGGTTACTGCGTCTTCTTGCTGCTTTCTAGACGTCTGCTGCATGGACCAGCTCCGATCAGGTGTAAATGGGCTGTGCCGATAAAATAGCGTTTACCAAGGCTTATGCCAACTTCAGGGGAGTCTTCAATGTCCGTGACGCCGAGGAAACGACCGATCAGAACTGACGTCAGTGCAGTCGTTGTAGCATCTGGAATTGCCAAGTTCCATCAATCACTCGCGTCATTTACTCGATTGATTTGTTCGGTTACAAACCAGCGTGACCCATCGGGGAACCAGGTTTTAAGGCAAAAGCATAATAAATAGCCAACTGAGAGAAAACGCGGCGTTGGAAGCCTTGAAGCGGCTCTTTGGGAAGTGCTCCATATATCACGAGACGCTTCATAGCACGAGGCTTTCCATAGCGTAAGCTTAAAGGGACGTTGAGGGCAACAAGGAAGCTTTGTTCATGCGAAAGTTGAACCGCCCCGTAGTCCTCTCAGTGTCTATTAATCGGCGGCGAAAGATGCTTTAATTGCTGAGAAATTAGCAATTGCAGAACGCGTTTCTTCCTTCGCGCCATTTTATGACGTCTCGCGTGATGCAAATGGTGACCGGAAGCGAGTGAGACAGTGGTGTGGTCTAGCAGAAGGACCAAAACGAGAGAAAAAACATTAAGGGACTCTGCTAAAACCTACCAAGCAACAATCGCGGCCGCAGGGGCCACTGGTCGCGCTCTCGCCGCATACGACAAAACAACTTGACCGCCCCATCCGTGGCTCCCGCTCTGTGTGCGTCTATGTTGGTGCCGAACGGGGCGTGCAAATGTGTTTAAACAATGTGAATGTGCCCCGCGGACTTATACTTTACGCACAAAACGTCTGGCGAACAGCGGTCGGGGCCTCTACACCGCCCAAAGAAAAAGATAAAGATGCGAGCTGTCCCAGGAGTAGGCGCGCGACCACTGCAAAAGCTGGAACACTATTTGTATTGTACAAACCTCGGTTCCATCCATCAAGAGACGAGTGAAACACGGAAGGGAAGAGCGTGAGGGGTGGTAGCGAAGTGCGGAGAACGGATCCCGTGCCAGAGGCGGCAGATGATTATTGTTTTTTCGACGAGATTTGCAGTGAAGCAAGCATATACGCGGCCTGCAGAGGGTTCGAAATGATCACCGCTTCCCCAACTAGGGGTCGAACCTGCACCCCTCGCGTTACGAAGACGATGACAATCCCACTGCGCCACAGAGGCACACGTACCTTACAAGCAAAGTGTTAGGGGTGATCTTTGAGCTGCTCCGTTGCCACGGAGTCTGCCGTTGCTCTGCAGCAAATAAGTACCCCGTAAAATAAAATAAAAAAAACAATAATGAATTAAAGCATCATTACCCCATATTAATTAAAATTCTTCGCGTTCGCACAGACTCCCGGGACCCAGGTCAGTCTCCGCCGCGGGAAGAAATAAGCTGCGTGTTTAGAGAACAACGTTACGGTATGTGCCCCCGGGCAACTTTTTTTATTTTCCTCTTTCTTAGTAGGCTCAATCCAGTGTATCGTTATTGGACTTTTCAGCGACTGCGGCACCCTCGCTTGACTAATTTCGGTATCAATGCAAGGCTTATATTGAAACCAGTCAAGAGATGGCGCCACAGCCTCTCTGCCGATTCGGTGCTCCGCACTTGACAGCCTTCACGCGGAACTGCGCTAAGTTTTGGTTTAGGCACGCTCGAGTCTCTCATGTTTTGCAATACGGCAGCCAAAATATTAGGCGTAGACGCCTGGAGGTTTCTGTAACTGAATGTGTTACTATAACCCCTCCTCCCATAAAAGGCTTAGTACCGTGGCAGAAACAAGACCAGGATCTAAGTCATTTCAGGCAGGTGAGTGACTCCTCCTCCGGCAATAAAACATCTGCAAACATATTTGACTTCAGAAACCTGTTGTAAAAAAAGCCGACAATGGTGTTCAAGGTATGCAGTGTTTTAGCAGCACCAATACTAAACTCGAAAGTTGGTTTTACTTGGTTGTTGGGTTGGTAGAGGTCGTCTGTTGTGAAGAAGGAAGTTCTCCCGAAACGCTTTTATTTATTGGGAAGCCGGATGCAGCTCACGTCTTACATAACCCCAAATAGTCGGGACTTCATTACCTGAGCCCCCGAGCGTGTGAGAGAGCGACGTTCACAAAATTAGACGCGCGGAACGAACCCCGCTGTCTACACCGCCCGATTTCAAGCAGTACTTGAGCGCGCACTAATTAAGTACGTTTCGGGAGGGAAGAATAAGGACGCGAAATCTCATCCATTGGAGCGTCGGGGCTGAGAAATCGTAAAAGTGGCTTACAAGAGAGGAAAGCATGTCATTTGTGTGCACCCCAACCACTTCGCGCATTAATTACGCTCTTTGATGGAAAGCTGGGCAAGGTGGGTTAGAGAACGTGTCTTTCGCGTATCTGAACGCGTATAGTTTGCTCATTATGCTGCCCTTAGCCTTCTTCTATCATATATTCAACCCATCTACATGTAGACATGGTTGTATATACTTGTAAATATCATTACCTACATTGTATTGCAGCCTAATAAGATGTATGCCCGCCTGAAAAAAAAATGTGGCCGAGGACTGTACATTATCAACTGCGAACACTTTTTACGTTGTGTCGTCACTCTTGTCTATAGCCGCCGATGGGGCCTGATTGATGCGAGGATGAAGCAGTTCTCGTGGCTATCTCTCAGATAACATATGCCACAATTTACTCTCGTCAGTCCTTCGTGACAAGTAATTCGTCTTGGTTAGTTAATGCATAATTCAAATAGCGAACAAAAGTGGTGCGTAGTGCTATCTGAGGTTCTTTAATGATGGTACGGTGTCGATTATTCTTCCAGTTTAGCATTTAGTGTCCATGCTCAGGCGGATTGTGGGGGTTTAACGCGCCGACGCCACACAGGCGATGAGGCGCGCCGTAGTTGAGGGCTCGGGATTAATTTTGACCACCTGGGGATCCTTAACGTGCGCCGAAATCTGGAACACACGGGCGTTTTTGCTTTTCGCCTGCATCAGAAAAGCGCCCGGCGCGGCCGGGAATCGATCCCGTGTCCTCGTGCTCAGCAGCACAACGCCATAGCCACTGAGGCACCGCGGCGGGTAGTGTCCATGCTCAATTTAGTTAAGCCAAGTTTTATAGCGCTCATCTGTAGACGCTGTGTTCGTCCTCCTTCCGATCAGATCGAAAAAAAAAATGGCGGCGGCTTTGCTCAGCTAACCTTGGATATGCAAAGCGAAAGCTTGGCTTAGCATGGCTAAGTCTTGGTTTCACTTTGTTAACCTTTGATTTAGCTGTAATTATTATACCCTTATACTGATCTCCAATTTTATTTACAGCATGTTTACAAGAAGTATTCAGAACATTGGATTGGGAACAGGTGGGAATAAGGGTTAATGGAGAATACCTCAGTAACCTCAGATTTGCTGATGACGTTGCCTTGTTAAGTAACTCGGGGGAGGAATTGCAAAGCATGCTTACTGCAGTGGACAAACAGAGTAGAACCGTGGGCCTGAAAATTAATATGCAGAAAACTAAAGTAATGATCAATAACCGCGGGACAGCACAGCGCTTTGAGATAGGTGGCGAGGCCGTGAAAGTGGTAAGCGAATATATCTACTTAGGCCAAGTACTGATTCCGGATCCCAACCACCAGGCAGATATAATTCGAAGGATAAGAATAGGGTGGAGTGCATTCGGCAGGCATTCTCAGATAATGAATTGCAGCCTACCATTGTCCCCTGAGAAGAAAGTGTATGACAGCTGCATCTTACCGGAAGCTCACCTACGAGGCAGAAACTTAGAGGCTCACTATGAGGGTTCAACTTAAATTGAGGACGACTCAGCGCGCAATGGAACGGAAGATGGTTGGTGTAACAATAAGGGACAAGAAGAGAGCGGACTGGGTCAGGAAACAAACGCGTGTTAAGGACATATTAGTAGAAATTAAGAAGAAGAAATGGACGTAGGGAAGGGCATGTAATGCGAAGGCAAGATAACCGCTGGTCATTAGGGGTAACAGAGTGGATCCCTAGAGAAGGCAAGCGTTGCAGGGGGCGGCAGAAAGTTAGATGGGCAGATGATATCAAGAAGTTTGCGGGGATAAATTGGTCGCAGTTAGCGCAGGACCGGGGTATTTGGAGGTTAATGGGAGAGGCCTTTGCCCTACAGTGCGCGTAGATAGGCTGGTGATGATGAGGATTATGCCATTCGTCCAAAGCCTGCCTTTTTCTACGGTTGTGGTTCCCCTTCCGGCGTTTTTCGAGCCGAACGGCTCGCTGGGCGATATCCGCAGGGTGGTTAGACGCTGCTTGTTGATGACGGCTCAAAGGCAGCTCTCGCGCAACGCTCAGAGAAGGTCCGGGCTCGCTCTCATCCATGGTCAAGCTCGTGTGGTCACGTGATCAGGAGCGAACGAGCTGCGGATAGTGCATGCGCCAAGCCGGCAGCAGCGGCGGAAGCGGCTAGTGAACGCTTCCGCCGGCATAGGCGGCCCTGCGAGTCACGTGATGCACGGGATGCAGATCAACTGAAGGTCAAGTTTAGCGCGACGGCGAAACCGCTCGACGAGTCTAGTAAAGCTTGGTGTTGTGTACGCCTTCGCAGGCGA
Source organism: Haemaphysalis longicornis (assembly GCA_013339765.2). Lineage (NCBI taxonomy): Eukaryota > Metazoa > Arthropoda > Arachnida > Ixodida > Ixodidae > Haemaphysalis > Haemaphysalis longicornis. Next base: position 153,759,946 of record CM023451.1, read on the forward strand.
CACACGCTCGTTCCAGTGACCTTGCCTCTCCTGCGCTTGCGATCCTGACGATTCGAGTAAACAGCAAGCGCGCCTGGCAGCTACGCGCCATTCTGGCGCCGCCATAGAGTTTTTTCGTAAGCACTCTAGTTGTTGTTGTAGTCCTTTATTAATGAAGCGAAGGCCATGCGGCCAAAATAGGGAAGGGAAGGAGTGAAGGGAGGAATAGCACAGTTTAAAAAATGATGTGTTCATGAAGGCCACACAGGAGTTCCCGTCAGAGGAGCCCAGGATAAGGTAGATCCTATTTTATAGCACCATTTTCACGACCGGGGTAGACCCCAGTCTACACTAATCTTGAGAGACCACTCTCCAGTTTTGGAGGAGCCCAAGGGCTGTAAGAAAATTTGGGTCTTCAAATGGAGGGTCATCTTGAGTAGCATCGGGAGGCATAGGGTTGTGGAGGATGGGCCGACACAGAGAAATGCGGAGCAATGGGAGATTAGGTGGTCGAGGGTGGCGAATACGGTCGTCTGGCAGTAGGGGCAGTAAGGTGGTGGAAACGCTGTTGGATACGTCCATTTTCTTGTGTGGGGGGAAGGTGTGTGGGCTGTGTTGGCCCTAGCTTTATTGATGAATACTTCCGCAGAGGGAGGCATGGGGGAGCCAGAGCAAGGTAGCCCGGGGGGTAACGGAAGAAGACGCCATTTTCCGTGCCTGGCGTGCGTGGTCGAGTTTCAGGCGAGTGCCTGGTTGCCTCCATCCGGGTCTGTGTGACCCCAGCACCCATGCCAATCGGGTAGCGCTCCCATTACGGGCCAGAATGGTGGTCATAGGTTGAATTCCGTAAGTAGCTAGGTGATCTGTGTAGGGCTTACGCCGCTCTTGATGGGCCTGGTGAGGCTCTGTGAGAATGCGAATATGTGGAAGGGGCGGGTTTGTAATAGTGAAGACCAAACTATCCATTACACCAAGGATGCTCTGCAATTCCGCATCGACGAGTTAAAAGGTTGACGTACGAAGGAGCCGTCCAGGTCCGTTCGAGCTGGGCAGCGCCAGGCCAGTCCCATAATCGAAGGGGAGGGGCCGGCATCTGTAAATATATCCACCTCATCCGGCAATCTCGCTGCGAAGACGCGTTCAAGTGCCTTTCCACGACCAGTTGGGCGGGAATGGGGAATTCCGATTCGATGGTGAGCAATTGTATCCAGCGGGCGTGACCAAGGAAGAGGGGGTGGGGAAGCCGATGGCAGTACTGCAAGTACTGCTATCGGCCCAGATACGGAGTGCAGTCCCTTGGAGAGTTAGGGTCCGCCGAAGCTTATGCTGTTGTACAGCTTCCGCAAAGAGCTGTTTCATCGGAGGGACTGGAGCAGGTCGTTTGAGAGCATCAATTCGAGTATGCCTTGGATGACTTGTTTTAGTACGGAGCATGGCCGGGTAAAGCCAAGGAGGTTAATGTTTTTTAACCTCCTTGGGTAAAGCACCGCGACGTGCGTCTTGTGTGTCGGATAGAGGTTATAAGCAGGGGAACACTTTATAGAGAGGAAACTGCGCCTGGTAATTCATGTCGGGGGGGGTATGGGAAGATAAGCGCTGCTGACTTGGGCTTGGCATGAAATTTAAATTCTGAAGCGTTTTGGGGGGTTTGCTTTCCTCACTATGCATTGATATGCCAAGACAACCTTCATTGGAAAGGAATACGCTCTGCTTCCTTTTTCCTCCGGTTTAAAACCACGTTTTTTTTTTGTACATATAAAACAAAGCACACTGCTTGGCGTTTTTGTGGCGCTGCGTTTGAATTTACGGCCACTAAAACATTTCATTTCAAGACAACGGCGAAAGTAAGGCGAGAGCACGGCATAATGGTGGCCCATGACGACACAGACGGGCTTGATGTGAGCCGCATAGACGCTAGCGCCAGTTTCCTCTCTAGTGTATATTGTTTCGTAGCCAAAGACGACGCAGCTGTGTTGAAGAAAAACAATAGTTTATTGGAGCGAGCTTGTGCTCCCTAACAACTCAAAGAATGCACAGGAAGTGAAGCAGCAGTCAACAAAGTGACTTGCTCAGGCGAGTGTCGGTGAATCAAAGAGCGTGGCGGCTGCCTAGGGGGTATTTATCTTGCGGCCCGGTTGTTTCTCGAAACGTCTAATTACGACCAGAACACTGGAGATAAAAGGAGATTATTCTAGGCTAGAGGCGTCAGGGTCAAACGCTCTCTTTATCAAAATAAGCTAGCCCGTGGGGCATTGAAAACAGAGGATAGGATGCATGCACTTTGCTTGAAACAGTCATAATGCAGCCGGGCGCCGCCGGGTGGTAAAAATAAAGCAGAAGCAGGCAACAGAATGCATGGTTTGCGGCAATATTGTGAGAAACTCTATGGGCGGCCATCTCATAATCGCTGCACTCGTGCGCTAGCGTGAAATAAACGATTCTCTTCCCAGCATCCGAGTCGAGTAGTTCTCACTGCCCGGCCTCTCCGGGCCCAAAAATAACCTTTTGCTTAAAATCATTTTCTCATCAGGGAGAACCGGACTTCATTTCTGTGGGGGCATGGACAGAGTTTCTAACAATAATGATAAAAATCTACGGAGAAATGGTCTCCGGTATTCCATAATCATGACCGGCTTTATAATAGCGACTTGCCCATGCTCGCCGATTTCGCGTGCCAAATTAATGTTTGCTTGCTAGGCTTTTTTTAATACTTTGGGATTCCACTGCGCCGGCTTGACCTGGTTTTCATCCCCATTTACAGAGCGTCGTCAGCTTATGTCGTCAGGCTCACTCACGAGTGCACTCACACACCACGCACTCACCAGTCACCATCGTTTCGCGCTGACGAGCGCGAGTGCGCATGAGTGTGAGCGCCACTCGTTGTGAATCCCGCTCACTACTCACAGCGTCAGCGTCGCTCACCACTCGTGAGTGGTACGGGCTGACACTGATCATGGCTGGTTGATATCGCTGAAGCTGGCATTCTATACTGTTGTAAAAAAACGTCGCTACTCAGCAAAGTATCCAAAAGAACGTTTAGTGCAAGTCTGGGAGAAAATAAAAATGCAATAAAGAGATCGAGAAACAATCCCTAATAAATATTTAATAGAGAAATCGTTTCAAAATATTTGCGCAATAATAATTACGCGTAAAATAACTGTAATCAAAATAAAAACACAGGCACTCTTTAGAAAAACTGTTCTTAGTGATCTTTGAAAAAAAAATGAATAAAGTGCGCGAGAGAGAGAGAATAAACTTGATTACGAGCGTGGTAACGTGGGGCGGCGTCCTCAGTACATTACAGAATCCTGCTGCCACGGCCCTTTCCACGGACAAACAATAATAGAAACATCAACTGCTAACATTGTTTGTTCTTTTTTCAACCAATCATTGGCGCGCCAGAATGTCTCTTCATACCGAAATCGCCCTGCAGTGAGACGTGCGGGTGTCTAATTTTTCATGTGCTGCTATGTACTCGCACAAAAAGTCCGTTTATAATAACCCAATAAAAAGTTGTTATTCTACTCCTTACGTTGCCAGATTTGGATTGCGTTACAGTCGATTGTTTGGCTTTATCCAACAATCCGTTATCACAATTTTTAATAAAGAAATTGGTGGCCCTAAAGTCATTCTTTACAGCGAAGCTGTATGTCGCTCATTCGTGTTTATTTATTTATTTATTTATTTATTATTTATTTATTATTTATTTATTTATTTATTTATTTATTTATTTATTTATTTATTTATTCCTCAAAGGTTCCGGCTTGGGACATGACTTGAGGGGTGGGCGTGCATACGGCATATACAAAAATGTCGCGAAACATCATACGCATGGGCGGTGCTTCTAACGGTCCGCCTATACATTCTACATTCTCGGCGCCATACATTTATTCATGTCGCGATCCGCCAGCAGGATTGTTCAGCAGAATACGCTTCTCGGCAAAGCGAAATTTTGCCGAATCTTGACACATGGGCGTTCTCGTTTTTTGCCGCAATCGGAAAACCGGTCGCAGCGGCGGGATCAAATCAGCGTCCTTGGATTCAGGAGCGCAACGCCTCAGCCACTGAGCTACTTCCGCGGCTTAACCACTAAACCTAATCAACAAGGTTAGATTACAATTACTCGGCATCCGCCGAAGCTCTTTAGCGCTGCTTCTCTATCGGTAATCATCGTGCACGACGGCTTTCACCAACACGCATCTATGCCGTTTTTTCTTTTGTACAGTCGGCCTCCACCACTGCATTCCGGGTTTTCCCAAACGCGTGACAGGAGCCGTCCATTTGTTTTCCTCGAAAAGAAGACGGTTGCCGTGGTCGGTAATTGTAATGATTTGCAATGCTTTTAGTATTCAAGCACTCGTCAGTTGCCTGCGTGCCTGCGACAACGCCGGCGGCGACACCGTGACGTGGCGAATTTCATTTTCTGCCTGACGCCGGTGCAAGTACGGCGGCCGCCGAGTGAAGACGCCTCGTCTGTCCAGACAGCCTGTTGCCTTCGCTAGCAGACGATGCTTCAGCTGGAGCACCTCGGGACGCTTGCAGTATGCCTGTCCTCGTTCGGATTTCGGAATGTTTTACGCGGTTGCCTGCATGGAAACGTCGAGCAAATTCTTTGGTATACCTTCCTCGATGGGTGTGCGAGTTGTGCAGAAATGTGTACCAGTGACAGAGGCGTGGTTCAGGTCGTTCCCTGTGGACTAAACGACGACTGTATCCGTCGGTGGCACTGTGCAGTTTCGCTGGTAAGCGCTTTCTTCTGAATTGTGATGAAATGAATTCTCCCGCTGTTTGGAGCCTTCAAAAGGCGCCGACTAGTAATTTACCATTTTCAGTGTTGGTGAGAAAGTTGGCCACAGCATAATGTTTGCGCGTAGTGGCTGCAGCGTGCTGAGGTTAGTTTTGTGTCAGAGAAGTGATGGAGGAGACTTTTGTGAGGAGCAACTTAGAGGACATGTTCTGGGGACTTGTGAGGTGACGAATGATGATACAAGAGTTTTCTACGGACGTTGTGTGCCGCCGTCTGGCTCGAAGGATGGATTAGCATGGAACCAAGGCTGCCGGTAAGCTTACTATATATGCTGTCATTTTTGCGCGAGGGTCATGACATCTATCTTCAGTGGCTGCCTGGTCACTCGGGCATACAAGGCAATATTAGATCTGATGCAGCCGCCAGCGCAGGCCACTTTATGAGCAGTACGACCCAGCTTCCTTTCTCCCGAGAGGACAGCAACGCCCTTATCCTCGAAAATGGATGGACTGCACAAATGTCGGAGTGGCAGGACCCTCACCGCAGGTATCTACCACTGCAGGCTATTGACCCGCACTGCAACTTCCGCTTTCTACGCGGCATCAACAAGCGGTGTGAAGGAGTGTTGCACCGACTGCGCCTGAATGTAGCATTTACTCGGAGTTTTAAGTTCAAGATAGGTTGGGACGATTCCCCTCTGTGCCGGACTTGCGCTGTGCGTGAGACTGTCGATCACTTGCTGTGTGTCTGCCCTCGATTCGCCGCTGCGCGGAAAACTGCAGCGACCTCCCTCTCTCGTGTACGCCATGGAGGCAGTCTGGAACTTTGTCATTTTCTTGGGCCCTGGGCCAATACTGCTGACAGTACCTTAGGTACAAAAGTTCTACTCCAGTTCCTACGAGACACTGAACTAGACAAATTTCTCTAGATCGCAGACAGAGCAAGTGTGTCGTGATATCTACTCTTTCGCACTGTGGCGTTCATCTATTTACTTTGCTTGTGTTGGTGTCACTGGCGTTCATCTATTTATTTTTCTTGGGTTGGTGTTACTCTTTTTTTTTTCTTCGCGTCGTTTACTTTTCGTTTTGTTTCAGTGTTTACATTAACGATTCTCTTTTCAATTGTATTTTTATGTCCGGACTCTGCTGGCAGATTTCTCTTGTTTTTACTTTCTTTTTTTTTTTTTCAACGCTTCTTGTTTGTCTTCTTCCTGCTGTAACCCTAATGTCTAATATTCATCACTCATCAACGTAGTCACCACCATCTGGTGTAGCAAGCCTTGTCCCTAGCAGGGCTGACCTCACCAGTTTACATTAAAGAGCCTTCTCTCTCTCTCTCTCTCTCTCATTTTTCCTTGAATGGAAACAGTGTGTAATCCGCTTATGCATGGAAATTTACTGATTCCCGCAATACCTGCGGCGAGCGGGTTTCGTGAATGCGTTTGTAAATTACCCTAACATATACTGCAAATACCAGTTGCATCATTTAGTAAATTCTTTGTAACGGCATGCCGTAAATCCCTTTGTAGTTTTCGAAGTTCGAAAACAGGTGAGTACGGTTGAAAATAGCCCAAAAAACTATCGCCAAAACGTCTACATATACAGATATATGGAACGTATAGGGTGGTATGATAGTTAGAACACATTAAAAAAATTTCCTGAACGAATCGCCGCTCTGTTCGCGCTCAAACTTCACACGAAGCGCCGACCGCCGTGCAAAATGCTGTATGTGAAAGCAGGTTTTCTGATCGTCTGCTACCTCATTTGGCTCCTTCTACGGTAGGAAGGAGCCAAATGAGGTAGCAGGCGATCAGAAAATGTGAAAACAGGTAAGGAAACAAATCCTGCGTTTATTGGCAACTATCCGTCGCGGGAATATTTTATTACGATTGGTATCAGCTGTTACGCAAGTATTTGTGGTCGTCGTGAACTAGGGGTGAAAGAGATTTTCTGATCGTCTTCTGCACCATTAGGCTCCTTCCTGCCGTGAATCCTAAACTTGCGTTTCGCTCAACATACCCCGGGTGGCGCCATCGTTCCAAGATCAGCGTGAGCTGGCTCGCACGTCCAATCGGCTGCCATTTTCCCATAGGCGAAAATCGCTTTTATTTTTTCCAGATTAAACAGGTAAGTACCGTCGTTGTTCCCGGTGTCAAACAAAATAGACCACAAAATGCGACCCTCGTGTAAAGTTTGAGGGCGAACAGAGCGGCGGTTCGCTCAGGAATTTTTTTAAAGTGTTCCAATAATGCTCGCACCCACGGTTTAAGACATATTATTTGCTCGCACCACCCTGTATATACCCCGTGAACTGCTAGCCATAGTGCCGGTGACGTCGGGACATGGCGAAGTTGGGCTTTAAGTGCAATTACATTGCTCCGGGTGAAGTGCTTCGCAAGCGGCGCGCAGACGCTTCGTCACTGGTGTCCAAACACCCGGTCGCTTTCCGTGGCTTCGTTTGGAGGCTTTCTTCCTTCGCAGCACCACTCCGCGAACGCGAGCGCTCTTACACGAGGGATTTTAAAGACGATAATCTTTCTTGAGCTACTTAGACACAAACAATTGCCCTGTCTGTCTGTCTGTCTGTCTGTCTGTCTGTCTGTCTGTCTGTCTGTCTGTCTGTCTGTCTGTCTGTCTGTCTGTCTGTCTGTGTCTGTCTGTCTGTCTGCCTGCCTGCCTGCCTGCCTGCCTGCCTGCCTGCCTGCCTGCCTGTCTGTCTGTCTGTCTGTCTGTCTGTCTGTCTGTCTGTCTGTCTGTCTGTGCGAATGAGCTAGTGCCAGTGGTTAGGGCGAGGGTTGAGCGTAAGCGCGAGGGAGTTCCCGATGAAAAATATTTTTAATGCGTAGTATTGTTTGCCGAGTACCCCCAAATTTCCCCAAAAATGCGGATATCACGATACTTCCACCTGTAATCTCTATAGTGGCGTAAATAGACATAACTGGTCGCACAAAATTTTGAAAAACTAAAAACAGAAAAATATAAAAAAATTACGGAAAATGGCCAAACGTGTAATACCCTTCATTTCCACAATAATGGAGGTTTCGCAAAAGTTCCGCCTGTAATCGTTATAACAGCGTAAATGGGGATAATTGGTCGAACGAAATGTTGAAAAACTAAAAAAAGTAAGGAAAATATAAAATAATTATGAAAACTGGTGAACCATGTAATGCCCTTCATTTCCACAATAACGCAGATTTCGCGAAAGTTCCCCCTGGAATCGTTTTAATAACGTATATGGAGAGAGAGAGAACAAACTTTATTTTCCGCAGGACCTAAGTCCAGGTCCTAATTTGAAAGTTCAATCACCGGATCCACGTAGTACTCCAGAATGTCCGTGCGGATCCGGTGCACGTGTTTGTAGAGAGCTTCCTGGGCAGCCTGGATGTTTACTGTCGGCGGGGGAGACAGCCAGAGCTCCCAGGAGGTGATGGAGGAGAGGGCATGGGTCAAGAGATGGCGGGGAGCAGTCCCAATAAGAATGAGGGATGGATGGATAGGAGGAACAGGTGGGACAGGAAGGATGGCCAGTGCGCCGATAGATGCGGTGAAGAATGTGATGGGAGGGGAGTGAAGAGGTTTGAGCCTGCCGAATGAGGCACGCAGCCTCACGAGTTACACGGGAACTGGGGGGTGGGTACAGGGTACGTGATAGGCGTTGGGCGTGTAATTGGTAACGGCGGGAAGCGCGGTGTTGAGTGCGAACCGTCGGCGGGTGGTACAAGGTTGGCCAGGACATGGGCGAACCCGGAAAAGGTACTCGGGTGAGCGCGTTTGCTAAGGCGTTTCCGCACATGCCAGCGTGGCAAGGAACCCAAACCAGTGTAAAACGTGGCCGACGATTCGATTCAAGTATCTGAGTGACGAAGTCAGTAGTGTGTGGGTGAGTCTCATGGTGAGCGAAATTACGAAGGGCTGACTGACAGTCGGAGAAGATATATACTGGCGTGCTGGTAGGAACAGTAAGAGTAGCGTGCTCTATTGCAAGTGCAATGGCGTATTCTTCAAGAGAGGTCGAACCCGTTGGGGAAAGAAAGGAAAGCGCGGCAGTGTCTAAAGAAGGGAGTTGGAGAAATGAAGCCGTGCCCGTTGAGTTTGAGGGGATGTCGCTAGCGTCAGTAAAGTAAACGATGGAACCATGGGAGAGTAGAAAATTAATTCGTCTGGAGAAGGCCTGAACGCGCAGATCACGATGAGCAGTGTGTCGATCAGGGTTCATGTTGCGGGGCAAAGACTCAACCTGTAAATTAGTGAAATCGCCCAAGGAGGGTGTTCCGGTGGTATGGGGGGTAGTTGCGAAGTGGGGTAGTTAAGTGTATTGAGAATAGCACGACCTTGGGCAGAAGTCTGGATGCGTTCGAGTTGGGCCTGGCGATAGCACGCGATGCGTTCTTCAAGAGTATTATATATCCATAGTTCCAGAAGGGTGGCGCTGGGGGCGTAGGAGGGTACTCCCACAGCGATACGGTAAAGTGTGCGGAGGGAGGCCTCGAGGGACGAGAGTTGAGATGGCGAGGGTTGCAAATACGGAATTGTGTATAGTATACGGGACATAACAGAAGCATCGATGATGCGGAGTAGGTGATGCTCGTGCAGTCCAGCTCTTCGGTTGGCGACCCGGCGGAGGGGATGGGATAGCTGAACGATCTGATTGTGAAGTGTCCGCAGAGTCGGTACAGAGCTGCCCGCATAATGTAAGGTGAGACCGAGAATCCGAAGGGTGTCAACACGCGGTATACGGCTGTCAAAAATTTGTACCTGAGGAAGAAAGCGGTCCGGTGCTACTCCACGCTTGTTACTGACTACGAGTAGAGCGGATTATGAAGCGAAATAGAGAGGCCGACAGACGTGACATAGCCTTGGATGACGGCACACGCTTGCTGAAGAGTGTCCTCCAGTTGGCCGGGACTGCCCTTGGTGACCAGAGCGTGATGTCATCCGCGTATATAGAGAAGGAGAGAAGAGGGATGGTATCAAACAGTGGAGGAAGCGAAGCTAAAGCGATGTTAAAAAGGGTGGGTGACAGGATGGAGCCTTGGGGGGTACCACCTGATAGATAGAACGGAGGGGGGGGGGGGGGGGGGGGGGGGAGGTAGAGCCCGGGATAGAGAACGAAGCGGTACGGTTAGAGAGGAACGAATGGATGTAGGTATACATGCGAGATCCGCAGTTAGTTTTGGCTAAGTTAGCGAGAATGGCAGTGTGCTGAACATTATCGAAGGCCTTATGAATGTCGAGAGCAAGGATGCCACGGAGCTGAGAGGAGCTACGAAAGCCGTAGACGTCATGGGAAATACGGAGGAGGGTATTCTGAGTGGATATGTAGTGGCGGAATCCAGTTTGGGTGAAAGGGAGGGCAGAGTTGTGAGAAAGGTGCCATTCAAGGCGCGTCAATGCCATACGCTCAAGCAATTTACCAACACAAGACGTAAGCGACATAGGGCGAAGATTTGGAAGAGTATGTGGTTTATGGAGATAATTGGTGGAACGAAATTTGAAAAAAAAAATCAGAAAATTATAAAATAATTGCGGAAAATGGCAAACCGTGTAACGCCCTGCGTTCCCGCAGTAATGCGGATTTCGAAAATGTTCCATATGTAATCGTTATAATACCGTAAATGGAGATAACCGGTCGGACGAAATATCGAAAAACTAAAAAATAAGAAAAATATAAAAAAATACGGAGACTGGCAAAACGAACGCATGGCATTTCCACAATAAGGCAGATTTCGCGAAAGTTCCACCTGCAATTGTTACAATAGCTTAAATGGGGATAAGCTATTGGGGAATAGCTTAAATGGATAATTGGCCGAACGAATTTTGAAAAACTAAGGAAATAAGAATATAAAATCCTTACGGGAAAAGGCGAAACGTGTAATGCCCTGAATTTCCGCAATAAGGCAGATTTCGCGAAAGTAATACTTGTAATCGTTATAACAGCGTAAATGGAGATGATTGTGTCGAACGAAATTTTGAAAAATTAAAAGAAGTAGAAAGATATAAAATAATTAGGAAAACTGGCGAACCGTGTAACGCCTGTCCCGCGTGGTTTGAGAGCTCTACGTAAAAAAAAAAAGAGAGAAAACGCCGGAACGTTAAGCACAGTTTCTTCCATGGTGTGTATAAGAATCAAATAAACACAAATAGAATTTGGCGCGCGCTGTTGCACATACTGAATCACAAAAAAAGAATATGACGGAAAGAGAGAAGAAGAGAGAGAACCTTTATTAGAAAAGGGTGACCACTGGTCGCGATGGGCGAAAGGAATGGGGAGAGGGTAAGAGAAAATAAACAAATGCTAGTCGTTCTCAGTAGTACTCAATAACTGGGCCAGTTCGTGGAACCTGCAATCATGGTTAGTTCGTGGTGATCGCAATAGGGTTTGTGGAGGTTCGCCAGTTTGTTAGTGGGAGCAGCCACTCAAATAACTCGTGCTAGACCGCTTTGAATGAATAAACTGCTATTTCATATAATTGTTGTGCATCAGGTTTGTTGTGGATCGGAATGCGAGACACTCGGCGCGTTGTTAATTCTTGTTTGCATGCGACGCGTTCTACCTACCGGCATCTTTGGCCAGTTGGGGCAAGGCTGCGTTTAGTCTCCGGGTAGGAGCTGAGCAGCATCCTCCAAATTTCAAATGCTTATCGCTATTGTCCGTGATGCGGGCTGTGGCCTCCGAGGACAAGGCCCGTACGATATTGTGAAAGGGTTTTTCTTTTGCGTCGACGAGAGCGGGGCTGTATACGCAGAGCTGCTAGACTATCCAGGTGCCACTTTCTGGTTACTCAGAATTATTTCAGAAGTACCGTATTTACTCGCATAATGATCGCACTCGCGTAATGAGCGCACCCCCTTAAGCTTGTCGTCAAAGTTCGATTTTTTTTTCATTTACGGGGCAATGAACCAACGTGAACTAGCCGCAGTAATATGTCGTATCTGCGCAAAGTCTAGCTGATGATGGTCGTGCGTTCCTCGGTTTCCGTCCTATCCAAAAACGGCATGGCTACGTTATTTCGGCAGACTTGCCGATATTAGCGATATCGGCAAGCATGCGTTTATTATAGACGAGGAAGAAACTCTTACTAAATGCACTTACTGTACTCACAAGACAAAGAAACAAACGTGCTCAGGTTGGTGCGTCGGCAGCCATGTCTGTTTTGATGCTCCGCACAGTGACAGTTGTTGGTCGAAATGTTGCAACCTCGCAGCAGACTCGTTCCGGCGCGTTCCGTAATTCATGAAGACACTGCATTTTGCACCACTTTCCAAAGCGGCTGGCGGTGCTGTGCGGTGTTTTTATTATGTTTTATTTATTATTTTGATTGTGTTCATGAGGCCTATAAAAAAAAATTTGATCCACAACTTGCTTGCGTTTTCTGTGCTCAAAATGTTTTCGCGAAAAATTTACCCCGCGTAATGAACGCACCCCTAACTTTGAACCACATTTTTTGAAAAAAAAAAAAAAAGTGAGATCATTACGCGAGTAAATCCGGTAATTACTCTTCAGTTATGTGGTGTAACTCAAATCATTTTCGTACAGCTGATATTGAAGGCAACGTCTTGTTTTCTGTGCAGTTTCAAGCTTGGAATGTTGCTCTACCACGTTCTAGAGCCTTGAAATCCACCAGCTGTAAATTCATGCGCAGTAACTTTTAGACTACGATATACACAAGAAGTACTTAGAGTTCTGCAAAGTATTTTCAGTGTTCATATCCAAGTCGGCTCCTTGCACCATGCGAAATCTTTTAATATATCGGCAGGAACGTTTGACAACCAATTACACAAAGACAATTTGGTGTCCCACAAAGTATTTTTACACTGTTTGCATCCAAGCTGGCTCCTCACTCTGCGAGAAATATAGTTTTGCTAAGTTTTCTAATGGTTGGCCCGTTGAGCAAGAAATGTGGAGATGGCATTCCGATGTTGTTAGAAACGGGGCAGACGCTATCACCACATGTCCGCTCAGAGAAATGTCGACGCTGGGGTGATCAAATTGTGCCCGGGGGCGCGTCCTCATCAAGAATTACTCGGGGTACCAGTGACAAAAATGCGCCGCCACAGAGCGCGTCTTCTGCAGTGCATTTCTGTTGCCATCGTGAATCAAGAAATGAAGCCCTGGGTGCGATTGTCCGTGCCCGCACGCATTACCGAGTTCCCGGGGACCTCACTGCATTGATGATTTCCTCCGGATACGGCGTGCGACTCCTTGGAGAGCGATGCTTAAGTGTTACTGGGGCGAACAACAACGTCTTGACTGCTTTTACGCTGCTAGTCGAGCGTAAAAGTGCCAGCAAAAGTACGGATACTCATGAAGCCGATCTCCGGAGGGTCTCCCGAAGGACTCACGGGGAACTCTGAGGAACCCTCACGATTGACTGCCTGCAGAAATCAATAGCGCGAATGCTCACGTAAGCGCTTCGGTTTTGTCCACAACAAGGGTTGATTCTGGCCGTCGCAGATGTTATGATGATGGGGTTGGGAATACTATACGACTAAGGGCGAGTGACGGAACCGTGTTGTAGGATGCTTTGGGTTAGGTATTTGAATTTCACAATATTATTTCTGTGGCTCTGCAGACAGGAGATCCATAAAAGTTGGTACTTGCTAGGAAGTGCATCACTTAAGGGACATTTTGTGCTGGTGAGCATACTCTTCTATAGGCAGAAGATGGGGGCATGTAAACAGCTCAGGTGGGAATGGATCCATTAGAAGAGAGCTGGAGTAAGGGTTTCAATTGACGTACACGCTTGTAGTTTTAGCGCGCAGCACTTAAGCGTCCTGCTACTGGGGTCTGCCGATGTCTTCGGCCTCGTAATCAAGCGATCGAAGGAACACCGAAGACAGAAGGGAAACTGAGGAGGAAAGTGGACGAAAGTGTGAGGAGGAGGGCGGTATGGCGCCACAGAAGCCCAGCACGGACTGGGTGATGCACGAACGTAGGTCCTCCGGCGTCCTCCTCATTGCTCCTTTCTCTTTCAATGAAGCAACTCTCTCCCTCTCCTCCCGTTGCGTGGGCTCATCCGAGCTACGCGAAATTTACAACAACATGCTAGCGGCGGCGGCGCTTGTCGTGATAAAGGCGCAGTAGCGCGCGCCACCGTGGGTTCGCTGATGACGCGATCACTTCCTGAGACGCAGCGGCTATGCGCCGTGACAGAGAAGAGTGCAGTTCTCGCTGCGCACAGATTTTGCATTAGGGAGTATAGTAATCGTTAGCTGTGTTTTTAAATGCGGAGCATTTCTTAGGCTCGCGATGTGCTGTCGATGTTGTCGGCGCCGTCCACACGCTCACTGCGCATGCGCGTCGCGTCGAGGCGCAGGTGCGCGTCTCTCCCCCGTACCCTCCTCGCTCTCAACAACAGGTGCGGCGGTGCGGGAGGAGCGCGTGTACCCCGTGCGCTCCGTCGCTCTCAACAACAGCTGCGGCGGTGCGGGGGGGAGCGCGTAGCTACCCGTGCACTGCGTCGCGCTCAACAGTAACGGCGGCAGGGCGTGTACACGTGATAACGGCGTGGTGGGTGCGTGGAAAGTTCGCGCGCTTGTGTACGGAAGTGTGCGCATGCGCGTCTCTCCCCCGTACTCCTCTCACTCGAACGCGGGCGGTGTGTATATAAGCGGCGGAGCGCACGTTCGGAATTCAGTCAAGGGCGTCTTTGCTTGTTTCGGTTGACTTGACGCTTTCCTTGACGGCACCCAGCAATAAAGACAGACTTTAACTTTACACTCCTTGCCTTCGCTTCTCCTTCATTCAATAAATAAGAATAATAAAGACGAAATAACAATTAAGCATTCCCAAACCATACCCAATTACGCAACATTCACGCGATACCCCACCACTCTGCGACGCATTTACTCGAGTTGCCCCCGTGGGAAGATGCGGGCTTTTTTTCATCAAATGATCTACGCGAAACTCATCAACGTCAGAATCTAAAACACAAGAAAAAGTTTACCAATGGAGTGCAAATTTTTGTTATCGATTTCAGGCACACTTAACAGATCTACCAAATTACACAGCCTAGGCGGCATCGAGATGGAACCAGTTCCGCCAGAAATACCTCGTTGTCGCTTTTAACATCTGCTGGGAAACCCGCTACTACTTCTTAACTAATCAGACTACTCGCATTCTCATGAGTCCTCAAGGCGCAATTTTTTTAATTAAAATGATTTTTTATTTCACCAATCTTTTTGAGATAGAAACGCTTCGGACTAGGAATTCTGAACTGGGGCTGCTTCGTCACCGCGGTCTTCAACTTGGTGTACGTCACCGAGGGTTTCCCCGCGCACGTGCGAGAAACGGTCGCGAGCCTGTCATTCGCGTCCGGCCACTGGGAGGTGTGCTTGCCGCCCCGTTATCGGGTCTGCGCGCCGAGGGTCGCGAGGATTTTTCGGTACTCGCGTACGGAGCGGTCTGGCTGTTGTACCACATGCCCATTGACGTCAGTGTAGAGACGTCACGGATCTCCAGCCCGGAGAGTCGATTAAGCGGCGTACATTTCACACAGACCGCCGGTACAGCCTACAGCAAACGTGAACTCATCGAAGAAATGGTGAAGACGCTCGAACGCCCCCCGCGGCGCATTCTGAATAAGCGCAGGTCGCTGGCGCAGATCACTGGGTGTTGTAACGAGACGTTGTTGACGAGAAGTTTAAGAAGGTTAAAAAAGGCTTATGGCGTGACGTCCCCGCCATGCGAGGTCAGAAGTGTAAGATGGGTCGGCAGGAGGTCGACGCAGGCTGAAGCGCTGTTAACAAGAAGTCTTAGACAGTACAACGACGCCATGTCGCCGCCAAGCGAGTTCCAATCCGAGAGAAGTGCTAGAAAGTTCAGCGACCAGATGTCGGCGCACAGGGAGCGGGCATTAGAAAGGAGTTTAAGAAGGTTCAGCAACGAATCGTCGTCGCCAGACGAAGCACAGTTCGCAAAAAGGGGCCTTACCAGAGCGACGTCGCCCCAAGGTGATGTGCAAGCAAAAATAAGTTTAAGCAAGTTTAAAAGGAAAAATGGTCGCAAAACTATGCAACATCGGCAAGAAGCAGCAAAAGGTCCCGGAGAGAAAAGCGAATTCTAAGCGGGATAGGGGCCATAATCCCGCTTGAAGTATGCATGTTTTCTTCTGCTTGAAAAGTATTTAGAGACATTTTAAGCTCTACGACGTAACTTGGGTAAATATACATATACGTCTGACAAATATATTGTTTTAAATATATTTTTGTAATTGCGTGTGCTTTCTGGGCTCCGTGTTAACTGCCCGTATTAGTTAGTGCTGTGTACTCCGTATATATCCGGATGCGAGATCATCTGTAACGAGACGGTGAAAGAGCGTCTATATATCTTACACAATTATAAGCCAAGCACCATTTTTTGCGGAGATAATATATCCGAACATTGTCCTTTACGTTTTCAAGTCCTTTTTACTGGAGTCCGACGACTTCTAGCGTTAATAGACCCGCGAGCAAGTCAATTACGGCGTTGTAGTTGCTTTATTGATATTTTTTACTGTAACATAGCCAGCTTTCTACCTTAACCGACTGTGCAGCCATGTGAACTTTAAGTTGCTTTCGTGCAAAGGGGGGAGGCGGTCCGAGGGCGGAGGGCAGTTTGGTTGTCAACGGGTTAGGCTGGTGTTCCAGCGTGTCTTGTCTTCAACCGTAAAGTTTTTACCCGACGTTTCCGTGCTTAATGTCAACATAAGGAAGGCCTTTGTGGCCGGTCGCATGACCTGCTTCGTACTTGAATTGCGGGAAACGCGTCGCCTTTGAAGAGTACCGCCTGCATTCAAGGCTATCGAACCGTCTGTCTGCAACACTCCCCAATTTTTATGTAGTACCTGACTAACGTCGTTTAGCGCTTTGCAAAATAAATGGAACGATTCACTGCATCGACGTTTCTGCGTTGAAGTCTCTTCTATTTGGTTTTGAATTCGCACCAGGAGTGACGAGTTATTCCGCAGAAAATGCACCAGTTGGTCGACCGCTGATATTGTACTAGGCTTAGACACGGCGAAATCCGCCCCCTATAGCTTACCATTCGGAACACATTGGCACGGTGTATTTTCCAAAGTGATTACGTGTCAAGGCGCTTCTGCCTCTCCCGGCGGCGACGTCTACGTTTCTCGCTCCTTTCTAAGTACGCATATGCGCTTGGGTTGCCGAAGGAAAGCTTGCCTTTGTTCACAAATTTACGTCCGACCGCTATGCAACATCCTGGTAGGTACCAGACGGTGAGATGTATCTGTGAACCGCTGCTGCGTACGTTCGAACCCAGCGGAAGGAAATTGGCAGAAGGAGGAGTTTTTCAGCGATCGTTTGGTGTGCCCACCCCCAGTTCTCTACTTTCCTTCGCCACCCCCCTCTCGTGGCAAGCGAACTGTCGCCATAACAAGCTTGGCGGGCCCTAGGGAGGCTTAGGGACGGTGGGGAAATTGACATGGCCGCCTATGTAGGGCAGTCGGAAACAGCGCCGACGCCGAGACCGGGAAGGCGCGACGACCAGCTTTCCCCCGCCCCCGGCTACGCGAGGTACGGAGGCACAGATACTAAAGCGCAACAGCTAAATATGCGCTTGAATTTCGCCCCAAAATATTCAGAGAGGGAGAGACATATTTAGATTTCAGCAGGGCTCTTTGAGAAAGGCTACCGAATTAAGAAATTTAGCTGGTATTCACCCGACACCGTAAACCAATTTTGACCACGTTCCCAGACTCTTCAAACTTTATGGATCATCATCATCGCTGCAATGATGACATTACCATCATCAGTACCCGTATTCGCGTGAGCAGCTCTAGCCCGAGCTGCTTCGTCTTTCAAGCATTGCATATTGTAAATAGAACCACCACCGTATCAGTAGGACGTCGCAACACTTGGTCCTCCTCTTATTTTACACCGACTGTGGTAGAGGTAGCCTGAATGCCTGGAAAACTTGCATTACGGTGAATGCTGGATAGGGAACTGCAGGTGGAGTCGGACCGGGAGAGGGAACGTGTTGCTTTATAATAAGCGAAGTGTAATAAGCGAAGCCGTTGTAACAGCCCGCAAGGGCTAACAGTATTGGACATAAATAAGCGAAGTGTAATAAGCGACGACCCTGTAACAGTATTCCGAAATAAATAAAATCAAGCGAAGTGTTACCCTGTTCTTGTTTCTTAATTTCGGTGTGGTGGCGAATAGATTGTATGTTCTAGCCCGTAGTGCTGGCTGTGATGTTCCGGTAAGACACAAGTAGGTGTGGGGTCGGGTTCTCCTTCCGCTCCGCGTACTATGGCGAGTGTGCAGGCCGTCGCGTGTGCGGATTTGCTGCCCGGGAGGGAGGAGTGTGCTGGGCTCCGAAATATAATGGCCTTCTACTTTGGGGCATTTTGCACTCAGGATGCAGGTGCGCTGCTGGAGTCACTGATAACACACAAAATTTTCTGCACGGCTGCTACGAGCCGGAAACGACCCGCCATCTCCTTGGTTTGTTGTTATAGCCAGCCCTTGCGGTCCACTTCTTCCGACTTCTTGAGTGGTGGTTCTGGGAAATGGGGGGCTGCGCTGGTGAGGAATTTCCTGTCATCGTCACACACCAACGCCACCATTGCTCTCTTCTGTTTGCAGCTTCCTGCGTCCGTATGCTCCGCCCCTTCGTCCGTGGCGCTGTAGTTTATCTTGGGATTCGGCCCTGGCCTGTCTTCTTCCTCTACATGGTTGTCGGACGCCATAGGGATGGTCAAGATTTATATGCAATATCCTCGTATTCGACGCTAGAGCTGGCCCTGGGAATCCACTGAAGTTCCCCTCGGATTTCTCTGGCCGCTGGAGTCAGTTAAAGGCCTTACTTTTTGGCGTGAGAGGTGACCTTGGATCACTTCGGGGGCGTTTCGGATTCGATTGGTTCGAGAGTTCGGATGGTGTTATGAAGGCCTACTTCGTAGCAGGCGAGCTGTCCGACACTCATGAGGATTCTGAAAGCTCAGGACGACGACAGCTTGCACATCGCAAGCGCACATTCACACGCTGTCTTTTATTGCGCGCTGTTCGTATAGCTGTATCCACGAGAAGCATAAGCCGCGAGTCTGGTCCTCTCACCCCACCCCGAATTCAGGTGACTTACGGCGCCTCCTCAGATGTACACCAGGCTAGGACACCAATGGACCCCAAGACGTTCAAGACCCCAATCACCCCTCTACGTCCTATGCATCTGTAGCGACGTCATCATCATCATCATCCTTCTTCACCAGCGGTACAATCCATCATCGGCACTATCAGCCAGTTGGCACCTAGAATAGATTCGGCACACCTCGGGAACGGCACCCTAGT
Organism: Haemaphysalis longicornis; assembly: GCA_013339765.2. Lineage (NCBI taxonomy): Eukaryota > Metazoa > Arthropoda > Arachnida > Ixodida > Ixodidae > Haemaphysalis > Haemaphysalis longicornis. The sequence continues at coordinate 153,778,963 of CM023451.1, forward strand.
TTTACGCGCCTCGTCCTGTCCATGGCACAACCAACGCAACCGCATTAAACGTGGGCTCGGCTACAGCGCTTCATCGGCCGCCTTCCTATTGGTGACCCGGACGTGATCCTCGCCGACGGCCAGGAAAGTGCCGTTTAGTCAACCCACGCCCCTTGACCACTGACTGCCCACGGACTCGTCCTGACTACGGACAAATTGTACATAGCTGTCAATATTACTCATGGCGACCAGCACATCCCTCTCCGCAGTTGCATGCCGCGATGTACTTTCGACATTTCTATACCCCACCTACTGTCGCGCTCCTTTCCCGCGCCGGCTAAAAGGTGCTTCGGTTACTTTTTATCGAGCCGCGCACTAGGGGGCGAGCCCTGTATCGACGTCATCATCATCATCTTCACCAGCGGGACAATCATCATCGGCACTATCAGCCAGTTGGCGCATAGAAGAGATACGGCACACCTCGGGAACAGCACACTCGTTCTACGTGCCTCGTCCTGTCCATGGCACAGCCAACGCAACCGCATAAACGTGGGCTCGGCCACACTGCCTCATCGGCCGCCTACACATCCTTTCCCGCTTCGCATAAGGTCCTCCTGCGCAAATAAAATCAATCTCTCTCTTACTCTGTCTACTACTACTACTACATATGGGCACTTGGCCTTATCGACACCCTCACTCTCTCAGCCCCGTTACAACTGTTCCTTAGCCTTACTCTCTCTCTCTCTCTCTCTCTCTCTCTCTCTCTCTCTCTCTCTCTGATGCAAGAACGCTGCACTGCGAAAGGATGGTTTAACGCGCGCGTGCAGAGATGTACGAGTGGAAATTACAGCGCAGCGTGTTTAATTGCAGCCAGCCGAATGCGCTGGCGGCTTCTACACCCTCTAATGGGCGGCGAACATCCCGGCCTGTGCTCGTTAAGCTGAGCACGGCTTAATGGCTTAATGTAAGCAGCAATTGATGAAGGCAGCGAAGAGCCGTCCAGTGACCGCCCCTCGCGTACTTGTGTGTTGCGCACGAACTACGCACGTATTACGGAGCGCATAGCGCGCCGAGAACCACTCTCCCAGGCGTCGCGACCTTTTCACGGCCGTTATTGGGTCTTCCCGAGCCGCGGGTAGTTGCTGCAGTGATCGTGGAGTGCTTATTCCCCTAGCTTTGATATTTTTAATTTTGTCGCGTGCGGCTCCACTGGGGACCGTGTTTTCCAGCTCGTGTAAAGGGCCATGCGGAATAATTTCAGCCCTCAGTTCTCTCCTGTGGTTATCCTCTTGCCTGAAGCTGCGGGTTGTGAACGTTCAGTTTTTAAATACGGAAAAGTGTTTCTCTTCAGAATAAACGAAAAAACCCATCCGTCCGTCCGTCCGTCCGTCCGTCCGTCCGTCTGTCGTCCGTTCCGTCCGTCCGTTTGTCCGTCCGTCCGTCCGTCCGTCCGTCCGTCCGTAAGGCTTAATGTGTGACACTTTCGCCGCATACGAAAATGTTAATAATAAGAGGACTGGGACTTTCACTTTTTTCACGTAAAACACCTTGTATTGCCGTTGTGAAAATGTATTTTGAGCAATGAATTTGTGTATAGTAGTGGAACTTACTTGAATGGTGGTTAGTATACGACACTCCGTACGGGTACAGTCGTCCACAGGCTTAGCTGGAGCAAGGCTTTACTCACTTTCTCCTCCTACTTTGCGCACCAAAATTATGTATAACTAATGTAAAATTGATTTCGCGAAAAAATCTAGAATCGATCCAGAAAAATCAAAGCCCCTAGATTAATAGAAAGATGGTTCGGGCTGCACTGAAAAAGACTTCATTGAAGCAATTTCTGTAGTAAGCGGGAGCCAGGTTACGGCTCCGCCTCGGCGTGGCCTGGCGCCGCGCCTTCTTGAGCGACCCTACACGGCATTAGCCCTTTTACGGGACCGCGCCTTTCGAGCGCGGTGAAGACCCGCTAGATGGCACATGACTGGCCTGTCTTGTTCGTAGATTCGATGGCTCTCTGGAGTTTAGCCAGATACTCATCAAAGCTCACGCCGTGTGGTTCGGTGGCACAGTCCCACATGATGTGCCACCGGTTGGCTGGTGCTTTCTCTCACACATTGCGCTGATCACTCGGGTACTGGTCCGGGTACATTCGATGTAACTCCGCCAGCAACGTTGTCGATGCCGCCTGGAGTCTTCTTAGATGTTTCGCCTCCTCGCGGCTCAGCGCCCGGTGGAGCGCCGGGTAAGATTGTCTGGCCAGCCGTAGGGTTTTAACTGTTTCGCCGTAGCCTCTGTCTCTGTCCATAGTTTCCTTCCAAGACTCCAACTCGGGACGAGTACCCAGGTTGGGAGCGCGGTGTGTCATAGCGCACGCTTCCCTGTGGGCCATGTAGTTGTTCGACGCATACGGCGAGCGGTTCCCGCGTGCGCCAGGATCCATCTGTCCTTCACTCGTCGCACGTCTGGAACTCCCGATCTTTCGATGATTCTTGTGGATACCCGTCCCGTGCTTGCATTCACGGTCACCATCGCGTGTCTTCCTTTTCCGTACTCCGCCGCGTCGACGTACTTCATCACTGGGTCCCCGCCATACTGTTCGATAAGAAACTTGGCTCTCGCGCGTATTCTCTGTTGGTTGTGTTCAGCTGCACGTTCGTCGGGATGGAGCTAACCCGCACGTTCTCGCGCACCCTATCGTCGAGTTCCATGAGGTGTCTCCCTGTAACCCGTTTATTTATATATTTATTTATTATCATACTCTCAAGGCCCGGAGGCATTACAGAGAGGAGTGGGTATTGTTACAAACAAATTCATTGACAAAATTTTTTAAAGTTAGTGGCGTCGGTGATAGCAGCGATGGAGGCAGGGAGATGGTTCCAGTCATTCGTTGTTCGTGGTAAAAACGAATCAAAATGAACATTGGTGCGAGAGGCAGTGTCACGGAATTGAGAAGCAATTTAGGGGCCGATGTCTCGGATGGGAGGAGCGACAAACAACTCCCCCCTACGGGCGAATTCGAGAACGTGGTTCGGACCTGCTAACCGGCGATAGGTCCACGCCTGATTGGCCGCTGGCGTGAGGAACGAGACGGGGCACGGGATAACCGTTTAAAACAAAGCAAATTTACTTCTTCCACACACACAGGAAATACACACTGACACAGAGGGTAATACAGACAAAGAAAACGAAGCTCGGCTTAGGAAACAGGCGACCGTAACACGAAGGGAGGAGTAAGGCAGACAATAGGCGGGCTGGGGAGCTTTCCCCAACTACTCTAACAATAGGCCCGCTAGACACACGCACACCCGTACACACAACACGGTTCACTACGAAGGGAGGATAATCAAGTCCGCGGAGTCTATGTGAAGGAGGAAGATAATAGAGAGGGCGATTTTAGAGTCTGCAGAAGAGTGGGGAAGAGGAGGATGTCTTAGCTCGGTTTGGTCGGTGGTCTCTCCGGGGAAGATGCGCCGGTCCGCCGGTTGTCTGCGGTGAGTCCCGTTGATCGGCGACGCAATTTGGGTTCACCTGGGCCGCGCACAGTCCCCTCCTCGAGGGGAATTCTCGGTGCCCGAAGTCGCCGCTGTCGTCGCACTCGGGGCTACACCGCAGCCCACAGAACCGGCCGCCGCGTCACAACCGCACGACCTTCCACCGCCACTTCTCCCTTCCTTCTCCCCGCGAGTCGCGAACCCCGCGCTGCGCCGAGCACACAGTCTTTCGGACAGCGCGTCTTCAGAGAACCAAGCGGGTGGGACCTCCGTTGGCCGCGGCACTCTCGCCCCTCTCTCGCCGAAACACATGGCCCACTGACCCGTGGGCCGAAATGGCGGCGAAGACATTCCTACTCCGCCGGCATCCCCCCGCTGGGTCCCAACATGGCGAGCGAAAAAAAGACAGCCATGGAGGGACCCGAATTTCGCGACAGGCAGCAACTTCAACCTTGAAATGATGATCTGTGCGCGATGAAATGTATAATGGCGGGGACATTAGCTCGTTCCTGAGGGTCTCATTAGAGTAATAAATCCTTTGAAAAAGACACAAGCGAAAGTATTTACGACGTAATTCTAGTTTAGGCAATCCAAGGGTTAGTTTCATCGCCGAAACACTTGCATAACGAGAATAATTACAAAGAATAAAAAGGGCATCTAGATTGTGAATTGATTCAAGAGTATTTTTGAGATATACAGCAGAAGGGTCAAAAATAGAGCATGCATATTCCAGCTTAGGCCTCACTAAGGATTTATACAAAAGCAACTTGACAGCTGGAGTTGCCGATGAAAAATTACGCCGCAAGACTCCCGAGCATGCGGCTGGCATTACTGTAAATGTAATTTATATGTGTGTTCCAGGTGAGGTTATGTGAAATGTAAATACCAAGATACTTGTACGAGGAGACACTTTCTATAGCTACGTTGTTAATGCTGTACTTAGGAGGAGCAATATTCTTCAACGCACGAGAAACACGCAATGCTTTGCACTTATTAATGTTAACCTTCATTTGTGATTTAGAGCACCATGATGTTACTATGCCAATATCTGATTGAAGAGCATCGCAGTCACCAGGATTGGAAAAAACTCGATACAGAACACAGTCATCAGCGAGGAGCTTAATTGACGAGTTAATTTGGCCCGGGAGATTGTTAATGTAAATTAAAAACAATGGAGGTCCTAAGACAGATCCCTGAGGTACTCCAGAGGTTACACAAGCAGTAGAAGAGTAACATTCGTTAGCAAAAACAAACTGTGAACGATTGGACAAAAAACCCTTAATCCAGAAAAGTACAATGGGATCGATGGTTAGCTTTCTTAATTTAGCCAGAAGAATTGTGTGTGAAACAGTATCGAACGCTGTGGCGAAAGCTAAAAAAAATACAGTCTACAATAATGTTAGCGTCCATCGCTTGAAATAAATCATTTGTGAAAGACAAAAGCTTGGTATCACAGGAAAAGTGTTTCCTAAATTCATGTTGGTGCGGGGTAAAAAATAAGTTTGACTCAAGAAATGAAACCAGGTGTGAATAAATTATGTGCTCCATTAATTTGCAGGGGACGCTAGTTAAGGATATAGGCCTATAATTGGGCGGAAAGAAACAACTACCAGATTTGTGTACGGGAATAACCATTCCTGCCTTCCAATCACTTGGCAGAGCGCCGGTTTGAAGTGACTGAGCAAAGATTTCACGTAAGATGACAGATGAATAAGCAATGGTGCCCTTAAGAAATTTCGAGTTGATACCGTCAACACCAGAGCATGCAGACACTTTTGAATTCTGTATCAACTTCACAACGCCATCAAGATCAATGAAAATCGGCAACATTGAAATGTAAGGTACATCAGGAAAAACAGCACTGGCGCAAGGCGCAGAATCAGAAAATACAGAAATGAACGCATCATTCAATACTTCACAACAAACGGTGCGACCGACAGTTTCATTGTTAGAATCACAGAGTTCGATGGCACTCATTTTTTTACCGTTGACCACACTCCAATATTTCTGAGGGCTACCTTTTAAAAGAGAAGGTAGCGTTTGCTCATTAAATGTTTTCTTAGATTCAGCTACAGCAACCTTGTAGCTGCTCAAGGCTGTTTTGTAGGCATTCCAACGCTCAACACTTCCAGAGTGTTTTGCAGATCGGAAAAGCCGCTTTTTTTTTTTTCAGTAAACACTTAAGATGCGAGTTGAACCAGGGTGCGCGAGAATCGGAGTAAATACTTTTCTGTGGTATGTATTGGTTAATCAGGGAGGTAGCTTTTTCTTTGAATAATGACCAGTTTTCTTCGACTGTTCGGGAGTGAAAACTTGGAATGTAGTCAGCGATTAACAATTCTAATTCGTTATTAATTGCGTCAAAGTCTGCACTTCTGTAATCACGAATTACTTTGGACGAGGTAAGGGACGGCAAGTTTAAGTTCAAATCACGCTGTATAATACAATGGTCACTAATACCCGGTAGATAAGTAATAGGAGAAACAAATTCCGAGGATGTAGTGAGGATTAAATCTAAGGTATTCGCGGACTGCGCCGAACATCGAGTTGGCTTAAGAACAAGCTGGTGCAGGTTGAAATCAAGACAAAGGCTTACAAATTGAAAATACCCCGCGGAGCTTGCTTGGGTTGTAGGGGGATCGCTCTGCCAGTTAATGCCCGGAAAACTGAAGTCCCCGAGGAGTATTAGCGGCATGGATGGAAACCTTACGGTCAGATTGTTTATAACGTCGTGCAGCTCTGAACAAAATGTGTTAGGCGAGGAAGGCGCTCTGTAGACAACGCAAACTATAAAGTTTTTTTTTGCTTAAAACCTATGCGTGCGCACACAAGCTCTAGTGGTGACGTGAGCTGGATGGAAGAGGATCTCAAAGAATCGCGAACAGCGATAAGTACACCACCACCAGATCGCACATCACGGTCATGTCGATAGAAACGGTAAGCACCCTCGCACTCGAGAATTTCACGGTCAATAATTTTGCTGGAAAGCCAAGTTTCTGTCAAGACAACAATGTCGGCACTGCACGTGTCGACTACGGAAGATAAAGCATCGCGCTTGTTGACGACGCTGCGAATATTTGTATACAGAAGTGAAATGTTTCTTTTTGGCCGCCGGACCATGACTCCTTTATGCTGGTAAATTGCTAAGGCCATCAGAGGGCCCACTTACGACAGCATTCATTGCAGGAGGCTCACTTGTCTGTATTTCGCAAACCCGATCGGTTACCGCGCAGTACATGTACGTTTTCTTGCCTATCAGCAAATGGTTGAGCCGTAGCAAATATTTATGTCCGCTAGCTTTTCCAAATTCGATCAACTTTTTATGCGACAAGCGCGTGGCACGGCAGAAATCTTCGCTAACAGAGATGCCAGTACCTTTAAATTTTTTTCGCTCAGCAAAGACCCTCTATTTATGCTTAGAGGACGAGAATTTTACAATTATAGTTCGATGTTTGTTTACTATGAAGGAACCTAGTCTGTGGGCTCGGGAAATTGCTTCGTAGGTTAAGGTTAGCTGAAGTAGATTGGAAAGGCAGTCTCGAATTTTAGTTTCAGACTCAGACCAATTGTCAGATGGCAGCAGGTCATGAATTCCGTAGAATAAAAAATTTTCCCGTCAAGACCGGTCTTCCAGCTCGTCCAGCCGAGAATTTATAGCCGTAGTTCGGTCTCGAACTGCTTCATCAACAACTCTTTGTAAGATCATCAGCGATCTGATTTGCTTCGTATGATTCCTCCAGGGATTCAACGGTTGCGAGCCTACTTGCTAAGTTGGAAACTTTTTCCTGTAGTTTTTGCTGATCAGCTCGAACCTCGGACAGCATCCCTATTACCTCGGTATGGCGTGCGTCAGTTTTAGCAGATAAGGCGGCAATTGCAGCAAGAATATCTTCTTCAGGACCAGGGTTCAGCTACACTTCCCCGGCTAGCATAAGGGATTTCACAACGTGCACGCACTCCGACAGGTCACCAATAATCACTAGTGGGCTTGGAAAGAGCAGCAGCCAAATATTGCTGGATCGCTTAGCGTGCAAGGAAGCGTGTTTACCAACCCGTACTGTGAAGAAGAAAGGGTTTTGAAACGACTGCATGGCTGCCGCTTCATCCAGCCCACTGCCCAGGGTCTCGAGGATGCTTCTGCACGATTTAAGCGACGCCAGCCGTTCTCGCTGCGCTTCAAGCTGCACCTCGATGTTCTCGTCCACCGTGTTGTGGGCGCCCAACTGCAACAGCCGCTCGGTGTTCATAGATTCGCTCAGTCCCAGTGCCCTCTTGCACATTCTTCGGATCATGCCGTCAATCTTGTCCTTGTCGGTCAGCGCCGACGTGTGGTACGCCATCGTGTACGCCACGTGGGTGATCGCGAAGGACGCCACAGCCTTGCGAGCCCTTGTTCACGATTGCCGCCTTCTTGGTGGACACGCGCTGAATCAGTCGCAAGGTACTCGCCGTCTTGGTCGCCAGGTTTTCCAGCAGGTTGTCATTGCTCCCGTCGCCGCTGATAAGCATACCCAGCACTCTGATTTCCGTAACCTCGGGAATTATCTGGCCCGTCTTCGTGATCAGCTTCAGGTGTTTACACTCCTTCGGGGGCGGCGGCTGCCACCCGGTCTTGCGAGGCGAATACAAGCGGAGCTCGGCATTGGACGGCGAGCACTGCAGGCCCGTTCCGTCTAGCCGTACTTCGATGGCCTACACCGCCCCTCTGCAACCTACACTTTATGCCGACATCCCGGCCGCCGGTCGTCCACACGGTAATGTCGCCTACGTAGATCGTGTGTCTAACGCCGTCGGCGCTCGATACCGCCTCGGCGACCCGTATCATAACGATGTTCAAACAGCAGCGGCGAGATACCCGAGTTTCGGGGCGTGGCCACGCTGCCGACGCCTCGCTCCGGTGACTTGATTTCTCCCGCGTGCAACATGACCTTGCGGTCCAACAGAAAGTCTCGGATGTAGTCGTAGCTTCTCTTCCCCATGTTGAGCTGCGACGCCTAGGCCAGGATGGCCAGTATGAGGCTCCACCCGGTCTACGGCGCTCTGCAGGCCGAGGCCCACGATCACCTTTCTGTCCTTCATCTCGTTCTCGATGGTCTATCTCCTTCTTTAGCTGCAACATCGCGTCTTGAGTGCTCAGGCCCCTCCTAAACCCGATCATCAAGTCCGGATACAGCCCCTCTTATTCGAGATAGTCTTGCCATCAGTTCGCCAAAACGTGATCGAGGACCTTTCCCAAGAACGACGTCGGCGAGATGGGTCTCAAGTTCTCGGTGTTCTGCGGCTTGCCCAGTTTCGGGATCAGCACCGTCCTCTGTTTGTTACATTGGTTCGGCAGCTTGCCGCTTCGCCAGCACTGGTTGTAGTACCGCATCAGCGTCTCGATCGACCGGCCGTAGTTTCCTCAGCGCCTTGTTGTGTTCAGTTCCCGCAGGGCGGTCGCGACCTCAGCCGTTGTGATGTCTTGATCTAACTTGTCGTTGGCAGCTCCAGCATACTCCGGGTATTGCTCGGTCTTCGTCTCCGGCAGATATTTGTCGCTTAGTCGCCTGCTCAGCTCGTCCCTGCCGAGGCTTTTCTCGCCCTCATGCATGACCCGTGCCATGCGGTTCTGCTGGTGTGATTTGGTTGTGGTCTCGTCCAGCAAGTACCTGATTAGGGACCAGACCTTGGCCTGGTGAAGGCTGCCGCCGATGTGGTTGCACACCTCGTCGCACTGCTATCTGCAGAGCAACGCGCTGTGCTTCGCGATTGCCCGGTTCAATTCCGTCACCTTCTTCCTGAGTTTCCTGTTCCACCGCTGCTTCTTCCAGCGCTGCTTGATCGACTCCTTTGCTTCGACCAGATGCGTCAGCTTACTATCGACGTATGCAACGTCCTCGCCGGTCTCAATCTTCTTTGGTCGCCCTTCGGACTTCTTTCTTCACCCCTGCCGTCCACTCTTCCATGTCTGCGATGTCTTGCGCCGCTGGGCCATCCCACATCTGTTCGCGCAAGACGTCCTAGTCCGTTCAATTGTGCTCGATCTTACGACCCCCTGGCGCCGATCATCTCGACCTCCAAGATGTAGTGGTCGCTTCCCATGTCTTCGCCGGTGTTGCGCCACGTCTCCGGCGTGGTGTCCCGTTGAAGCGAGGTGAGGCCTGTTCGTGTGCTCCGTCGCGTCGCACATCAGGTCTTTCCCTTTGGCCATGTCTTTCGTGTAGCCCCACGAGTGATTCGGAGCGTTAAAGTCCCCCCCCCCCCCCCCCCAGTGCGTTTCTCTTGGCATGGTTGCTCGCCGTTCTCAGAATGGTCTTGCGTTTCAGGCCGGAGTCGTTCGGATTGGTGTCCACGATCACCGCAAACACCCGTTGCTTGCTACCCCTGCCGGGCACTATCTCGACGCACACGTGCTCAAACTTGCCATTCTTACCCTTGCTCAGCTGGTGTTACACGGCGTTCAGACTCTTCCTCACGAAGGTACACACCCCGCGCAGATAAGACGTGTCGGCCTAGGCCCTGTACCTCGGCAGGGTCGGGTCCTTCACCACAGTTTCTTGTATCATGATGACGTCTGGCTTTTTTGACGCACCCTTTACGTGTTGCTGGAGCACCGTTCCCTTGTTGCCGAAGCTTTGGCAGTTCCACTGCCATATCGTGAGCGACTCCGTCACCACTCTCTGCCTCACTGCGCAATGGGACCGGCTTGGCATGGTTGTTGCACTGGTGGTTACTGCACTTGCTCTTGGAGATACGGCTGATTTGCGAACTGCGCCACGAACCCCAGAATTCCTACCGTGGGTTTCAACGTCTGCTCCATATAATCAAACCATTCGCTCAAGTTCCTCTGCCATACCGCTATTGCGGGGGTCATTTCTTCCAGTCTGCTGCGACGCCACCGCCATGGTTAATTAAAACGCAGAAACTTTCTTCCATGCAACCTGAGTCTAAGTCTGAAATCCAAACTGCTTCGACCATGTCGGAATGGTGCAACCGGATAAATCCCGGCTTCTTAACGCTAGGGACCCAGGTTCGGCTCCAACCACAAGAAGCGTTTTTAGGCGCTTGATGTCCCTTTCGTCAGCATCATCATCCCAATAATCATAATCATCATCATACTGTCGTCGTCGCCGTCGCCATCGTCATAATCGTCTTCATCATCATCACCGCCACCGCCACCACCCATATCACCATCATCAACAGGTGGCTTCCGATTATGTAAAGTAGGCTTTCCAGCTGAGCGTTTTGGCGTGGCATACAACGCCATAAGTCAGGCATAGAAAGCTTCTTGCTAAACAGCATTTTGATCTAGCGACCTTGCAGCGACCGAGCACAACGTTTTGCCACCGATCCACCACGGCGCAGTATTCACGTGCGTCTGGTTAAGAGATTACAACTTTAGGACTCGAGGAACCGATCCGAAGCACGTGAAGAACGAAGACCACTTTTTCCCATTTTGAGAGAGCAAAGAAAAAAGAACGGTAATACACCGAACGAGGGATGCAGTGTTCCCGCGAATGTACGGAAACAAGTATGACGGGTAATTTTCTTGGGAAAGAGCATTCGGCTGTTTTGCACCAGAGTGACGCCGAAATCAGCAATGCAGTAAGTAACCAGCGAGTTAGATCGCGCGCCACTGCCAAGGCCACGCACGAAGCTCATTGTCTGCTCTGATCGCCACTCCCCCTTTTCCTCTCATATCAACGTACCTCGGAACGGCTCGATGTGCTACCAAACGGGTGTCACTAAGAGAAGGACGTAAACAAAAAACGGACTGCGGGCGTGCGGAGAGATTTCCGCCGCAGGCCTTGTGCTTGCGAAAAGCAACTTCCTGTCGAGCATCACAGATGGTGGCGAACGTGGCAGAAAGGTAACTGTATAATACTGCTTGAGCGCCCTTACGAGCGGAGCTAATGGTTTACACTAATGTCTTCTGCGGGTGCTGCAATGGGCTCGCGCATGCGCCTTTGAAATAAACCGGCTTTGCGAAATATTCTACCGGCAAGGCGAGTGAACGAACATAACGCTGTTGCTTTCAAGCGGAACAGCGTCAGTCGAAAGCCGGCTCGAGCACCATTAATGAAAAGGCGCAGTATTCATTCATTTCAGCAACAAAAGTTCCGCCATCTTCAGCAAAGCTTACAGTTCTAGCCTTGGTTTTACGAACTGAAATATGTTAATGCATTTTTTTAAGGATCTGTACAACAGACTGGTTGGACGTGTTTCTAATGCGGACAAAGGGCTACAAATTAACATTCAATAAATGTCAACATAAGCACACTAAAAACAACATTATAAGTCGTTTCTACGAAGATGCGGAGACACCGCATGCTTGGACAATTGCGCACGTAATGACACTGCTCTGCGCGGAAAACATTTTCGTGAAGGAAAGGAATATAAATTTTGATGTGCACGGGCGCTTTTTCATAAATACCTTGCCTGGTATAATTTAACATGCAGCCAAGTTATCTCGACTGCTGGTTTTCTTGATGGCAATCAGTTTATCTGTTGCTGGTGCACGGATGTGACTGCGTACAAGTCACACCTATTACGTACGTGTCGTCATTGATCAGCAAAGTTTCGGCCGCTCACATAGTCCTCGCATTTATTTCATGACCACTTTCAGACGGGCTAAGACTGATCAAAGTAACGCTTATACACAAAGAAGCAACGACTCTACCGAGAACGGGTGGGTGCAAAAAGATATCAAGCTTTCAAATGTGGAACTACACTCGTTTCTCTGCGAGAAGAAGTTCTCTACTTCTACAAGCTTTCGTCATTTCTCTTCACGGCGCTGCCATCGTTCTCACGAATAAGGAACTAGAGAACACGCGTCCTCCTAACGAAAAGTGTAATGATAACGTAACACAAAAGTAGTTATTTTCATTACACTACTATAGTAGTATATGATGTTGGTATACCAACATCATATACTACTAGCGCTCACGCACCCATGCACGCACACACGCGCACAGTAAGCGAGAGAGAGAGATTGAGCGAGTGAACTCAACAAAAATTACCTCGTACAACACAGAAAGTAAGTTACGCAGAGAAAGGGGTACAAGGTGCCCTCCTTTCCTGTCCCTAAATGCTATATCCCTTTATTCGTTTGTTGTGCCGTGTTTCTGCACGTTTTGTCTGATGGCCATGTTTGGTCATTACCGCTGTGTTGACAAAAAAGGTGGCAAGGTAAAGATTCGTGACTAGCGGCGCAGATGGCCTCGGCGGTCAGATCACACATCTACCCGCCGCGGTGGCTCAGTGGCTAAGGCGTTGCGCTGCTGAGCACGAGGTCGCGGGTTCTATTCCCGGCCGGGGCGGCCGCTTTTCTGATGGAGGCGAAAAGCAAAAACGCCCGTGCGCACGAGATTTCGGCGCACGTTAAAGATCCCCAGGTGAACGAAATTAATCCGGAGCCCTCCCCTACGGCGCGCCCCATCGCCTGCGTTGCGTCGGCGCGTTAAACCCTACAATCAATCAAATCACACATCTGTTTTATCGCGCCACTTTGTAAGCTCTAGCCACCGCTCTTTCCTTCCCCTGCACCACGTGGTGCGGGTAAACGGGTGAGGAAGAAACCGCTACAAAGGCTTTGTTAAATAGACATATCCAATCTATGTCTTCGTTTTCCCTTTCTCTATATCTAACGCCTTTTTTACGAATGTTGTTTTATTGCAGTTCATTCTGCTTACAAGTTGGGACATTCGAGCTTTGCGTGGAAAAGGTACTGTTTGTTTCCCATTCCTTCTTGTTGCCGTGTTGACCTTCCCGATGTTCGGAGTCCTTCTTTGTGGTGTGTAGCGCTTCCTTGACCAGTACAAGCGATGTTGGCAAGGTGCCAGGAAACCTTATCGCGTTGGGACTGCAGAACAAAGCTCTGTATCTGGCTGTTCGTTTTTCTGGGTTCTTTTATTGTTTATGATAAGAGAACCTGGGCGAAGCGTCGTACCGGGGGCTGTGAAGGGATTGAAACGCGGCAGTACCGGGCGGAGTCGCTGTAATCATTCACCGCGAGCCACTGTCGCTGAAAGTTATTCTGCAAAATTTACACAACTCATGCACTTGTTTCTGCTGCACACATTAGCATCTACAGAAATATTCCTAAAGAGGCCAAATTGAACACAGGGTGCAAGGGGGTCAGGAGCCCTAGAAACTTAATTGTTGCATTAAAATATCGGTATATGAAGTAAGCAACACGGACAATCAATTAGCTACTTGTCCTATTTTACTCCTAAAATTAAGGTTACTGCAGCGCCGAACTCGCACCCATTATGTTTACAGAGAGGTGTTACAGAATCATAAACAAACTATTCACAATGGTTATCGATGTTTATTTGTCAATAGGCAGTATAAACGTAATGGAGGCATCTTGTCGCTTTTTCAAGGTAATATAACCTGTCAAAAAGTCGATGTACGTTGCTTGTTAACTCCCCATTAACAAAAGCTTATCCCCAGTTATATGCAAAACACATGCTTAAGGTTTCAACAAGTTCATTACGTTTACGGGCCTTCTTTAAATCTGTGCATTGAAGCAAGATACTCATACTTATATTAGGTGGTAATATTAGGATTGCATGTTGGGAGATACGAATTCAAGAAATTATTTACACTCTTCTATAAACGGACATTGTTTGTAAAATGTTAAAACGAACACCAAGTCAGAGGTCCAGCGAGTGTTTATGTTGTCAAGGTATTTGTTACAAACGTTAACGACAACTTACTAATTGCCGATGTCGTGTATACATGTACGTTACCGTTCGTTTTGGAATATTAGCGCTTAATGAAAAAGAAAAAAAAAGACGGTATCAACAAGAAAAATAGGTTAGTATAGAACATTTTATCTTCTTCGCCCTCGGAGCTTTCATTTTTTCAGTGGCTGTGCTAGCCGACGTACAATTGACGCAATCGACAGGAAGATGTAACTGCGCATGCGCAACACATCCCGGAAGATGCTTTGATCTTATTAAAGATTAACAGATGAAAAGGTTTATAGAAAGGATAGATGGTATAGGGTGTGACATAGGATGGATAGGATAGGATAGAAAGGATATATAGATAGGATAGATAATATAGGATAAGACAGGATAGAAATTTGTGCGATGCGTGAACTGCAGTCTGCTCGGTCACGACGCATATCTGCTGCGTCTCAGAAAGTGATCGCGTGATGAGCAAACGCACGGCGGTGTGCGCTACCCTGCCGTTATCTCGCAGCGCTTCAATGCCGCCGAGCATGGTGTTGCAAATCGTTCTTGAACCTTCCGAGCAAATGTCACGCGGTTGGGATGAACGAAGGAGGAGTCAAGCGAAAGTGTGAGGAGAGGGCGGTCCTCAGAGGCGACTCATGGCGGAAGTGCGACAGGGAGGCAGCGAGACATGGTACTAAGCCGTGGCGACGCGCTGGGAAGGGACGCCTTAGCAGCGCGTTCCGCCCTCCACATCACCAGACGCTCTCCTCCGTTTTGTTTCTGCCTGGGGTGCCTCGTTCGCTAGCTCGGTTAGCCGGACGCCACCACCGCCGCGAAACCCCTGTTCCGGGCGCCAAAGCGCTGCGCGCTAAAAACTCGCGAGGCCGGACACTTGTCACCAACAATACTCAAATGCATCAAAAAGCTATACTTTGTACTCGCATAAAAATTTAGCGTGCGACTCTATTTCTGCTCTTGGCAACACTAAAAACCGCCATGACAGTGCCCAGCGTGTCGGCGCATACGTTCGCGTCTCCCCGCCCCCCCCTCCCTCCCCCCTCAAAGAAAAACCAGGTGCCGGCGTCCGTCGTCTGCACCGTTACCACCAGATTCTCGGCCGTGGCGTTAACAGATATGGCTAATCGCAGTGACTTGTGGGGTGATGCTCTAGTTGACCTCCTCATCATATGTTCACTAACCATCTGAAGTAGCAAGCCCAGCATTATGCAGGGCTGACCTCTTCGGTCTCATTAAAAAATTTTCTCTCTCTCTCTCGCTCTAGTTGCCCATGAGAACTCCGTGAAAGCGATAAAAAGAGGTTTCCTTTGTTTTTAACCAGGATAACATTGAAAAAGCAAACATAGCTTCTCTGGGCAGATCCGTTGTGCTCGGACCAATGTGCAGTGAGGGAAGCGATTTCTGAAATCAATGCCTTGACGTAAAATCGCGCGCAGATTTCGAGAGCGGAAGCGCTGTCGGGACTTTTGTGATGCAGTACGTAACAATTATGTTATTTTTAGTGTTACGGAAAAAGGCGAAAGCCAGCGAATATCGAAGACTTCTTCATTGCTGCATCTTCCTTGCAGCGCCGTCACGTTCAGCTGTCATGCGGCACGCAATCTGGATAATTCTTGTTCCATCCTCGCACAGTAGCTGGTTAGCGCTGTAGTTACCACACTTGGCTGCGGCTCTGGCTACTCGGGCTTAATTCCCGCTCGAACCCAAATGAGTTTCTACGTATGTTGTACTTATTTTCTTTTTACAGCGGCTGTAATTTGGTTTCATTCATGTGGTCACCAGCCACTGCGGTCACTTTTCCCGTTTGATAAGGGACATAAGGCTTTTGCCTTAAGCTATATGTTGAGTTTTTTTTATAGATCTGCGAGGAGTCCTCTTTTATCAAACTTACATATTTTTTCTAAAATACACAAAAAAACGTGTTTTTTTTTCACGCCTCAAAATTTCATGAAAACGTGCATGTGTACTCCACATCACCACTGGAGAATGGAGCCGTGGGTGCGATAGAAAGCGGCACGACGCCCGAAATGCCCACGCCTGCATCCCAGTTGCCTGCGAACACGGTATTAACACAGGTGCGCCCGCGCCTTGCCACGGCAGAATCGTTCAGTACAAAAGCCAAATCATTCTTCCGAAGAAATTGTGAGCGTTCACGCACACGTCGATTGAGATAAAGCGGCTAGCGGAGTAGTGAGTGCATTGTTAGCTGGGAGACTAGCGACATCCATCGCCAAGTGGTCGAGCGGCCGAAGGGGAAGGTGCTCGCCGAAGGCCAATACCAAAACACGACAGCAGTCAAGAAGCTGATCTTTGCCGATGGCTTCACTCGTGTCTTGCGACCCGGTAGACTGTAGGACGGCTGCGGTGAAACAGCACTTGACGTCGAGGTACTTGATTTTGAGCTCGATTGGACACAATACTGCTGCTGCTGCTGCCCGCACAACCGCTGCCGCACAACAGCGCTACTACGTCGCTCACTGGAGCCTTTGAGCCACGACCACCGTGTACTCGCTAGTAAGGAAGTTTGGTTTGAATTGCAGCGCAAGGTTGTCCCTCCGACGAACGGAACAACCACTCTCTTCGGGTAACCAACGTTAACGCGCCACACCCTACATTATGAAATCACCGGAACTCGCCTTGTACAAAAAAAAAAAACACAAAATTGCGTCGCGGGTAGACCGCCAGCCATGGAGGAGGTGCAGCCGCCTGCGCTGCGCACGTCCCGAGCCTACGACGTCGCTTTAGCAGCGGGGACGCGGAGGTATACCGACATGGCGGAGCACACACATGGTGGCCGGAATGCGCGCCACGCCAGTGAATACGAACTATAACGGTGACCATAACTGTTTTGTAAGTGTCGCCGTAGAGAAACCTTTCTTGAGAACATTGCCTAGGATAAGTCTCTAAGCCGGGCTTACAGAAACCGTGGGATAACCGTTCACCCGGCATGGAAAGTAAAACACCACATACTAACTGCGGCGTAGTAGTAAGGACCCCTTCTATAGAAAGATATTAACAAACTTGAACAGATTAACAGACTTGCAGTTCGTTTTACGTATAATCGTTATAAAAGGTCTGATTTCTACTACCGAACTAATGAACGCAAATGGAATTAGCCCCTTAGAATCTCGGAGAAAGCTTGCTAGGCTAAAATTTTTTTTCATCTCTGGCATCAGGACTTAAAGCTCGACTCCTCTACCTACCTTCAGCCTTCAACCACTAGACCCACACGACATCACCATTCCTGTAGGTTAACTCCCATTTTTGCACGTACAGAGAAGTTTAAACATTCCTTCTTTCCAAGAACCATAATAGATTGGAATGCCCTCCCCGGCCACATATTTCTTTCAAATGATGTACCCCGGTCAATTGAAAATTTTCTTAACATGTAAAAAATTTCAGCTGTCTGTGTTTCCCCATTTCAGTTGCTTGTGTATGGCGTTATAAATGGTCTTCTTTTTTTTTTCCTGTTCTTCATGTTTTTCATGCATGCCTTGTATGTCAAACCTCGGCTTTACATAATACCCTTGCTTTTTTCCCTTGCGCTGCTTTTATTAGTTATTCTTTACTTTTTGCTTGCAATGTTAATGTGTATCAGAATATTGTATCTGTACCCCACTCCTGCTTGGGCCTCAAAAAGGCCTGCAGTATTTTGTAAATAAAATAATAAATAAATATGGGCAGTCGTGTCGACTGACCTAATTAATGTAACAGGAATCTAATATAATGCACACTTTTAGCTTCAATGTACCCTAATCTAAGCTTCCCTGCAAGCTATTTCGTTCCGAATTTAAGTGCTAGGACAGTACCGCTATGTGGATACGGTTCTAGAAGCCCCTTCTTTGGCGTGTTCGTAGTGCAGACCTATTGTTGTACTACAGTGTTATGCAAGAGCAGCTGATCTTCTACACGTGCAGCTGCTTTCCACGCAAGAGCATTCGCTCCGACAGAATGCTTTCGTATTCTACCGGAAACTACCATACTCTACCGGGTGCCCCCGGACAGCGCGCGGCGAACGCGCGCCGTCTGGCAAGGTCGGCGTACCCACTCATGACTACACTCATTAGTACTCATTTGTACTCAACCTCACGAGTGAGCACATGCCCAGACGAAAAATGTAAGATTACTACAGGATTTCCCCCTCAATATAATCCAAATGCCAGTGAATATAATCCCAGCGCCAATGAATATAATCCAGGCGCCAACCAATATAATCCAGGGCCCACGCAGTGCAGAACGCATGCCAGCGCTTTGTAATTTAGTTGGCAACCACTACAAATCGGGGCTCATTGTATTTTCATCCAAGTTAGATGAACTAGGTTAAGTGACCAGTTTAAGCAGTCGACCTAAGAACTGCGCAATTAAACAGTCACGTGACAATCCAGCACTCTCGACTAATTCCTATACTGAATTCTCATGATGCTGTCATGGGTATGAATCATCGCATTCAAATTGCTCACTTACTCGAAATTTTAGGGGAAACTGCCAGAATGCCTAACTCTCGAAACCCAATACGGGCCCGAACGTGGGACAGGTGGCGCTGCTGGCGCCGTTCAACAGCGCCACCAGCGGAATAAAATCGCAAAAATGGTCGGGACATGCCCAGGCGTGCACGTGTGGAGAACGCGTGTTTCCGTGTTGCTTAAAGGGGCAACCTTTCGTTAATGTGATGATGTAAGTCATACGAAAGTCACATTATTTTGGCAGAAATTAGGTCCGGGCGACACGCGTTTGGTTTAATTAATTACCCAATATAGATACTTAATTCATTATTCGTTAGTCATTAATTTGGTTTAAAGTCAAATTGATGTAACCAGGCCTTGTGAGGTACCAAATTAAAGGTCTCGATAAGGGTAATCACGTGGGAGAAATCAAAAATTACTTCCTGCTTATAGTAATGCGATATTCACGTGATTCACAAATTGGGTTAAAAGTCAATGTGACGCCACGAGGGCTTGTGAGATATCAAATTAAAGGTCTCTATGAGGGGAATCGCGTGGGACAAATTAAAAATCGCTTCCTAGTTATAGTCAGAGACATAGTCACGTGAGTCATAGATCGGGTAAAAGTCAAAGTGATGTCACTAGAGCCTGTGAAGTATCAAATTAAAGGGCTCGATGAGCCAAATCACGTAGTACAAATTAAAAATTGTTTCCTTCTTATAGTCATGAGATAGTCACGTGAGTCGTAGATTGGGTTAAAAGTCAACGTGATGCCGGTAGGGCTTGTGGGGTATCAAATTAAAGGTCTCGATCAGGGGAACCATGTGGGACAATTTAAAAATTGCTTCCTGGTTATAGCCATGATAACAATCAAGTGATTCACAAAATGGGTTAAAAGTCACGTTGACGCCCCTAGCGCTTGTGAGGAATCAAATTAAAGGTCTCGGTGAGGGGAACCACGTAGTACAAAAAATAAAAATTGCTTCCTAGTTATAGTCATCATAGTCACGTGAGTCCTAGATTATGTTAAAAGTCTAAGTAATGTCACTATGGCTTGTGAGGTATCAAATTAAAGCGCTCGATGAGGGGAATCACGCGAGACAAATGAAAACTTTCTTCCTGGTTACAGTCTTGAGATAGTTACGTGAGTCATAGATTGGGTAAAAGTCAAGTGATGACCCTAGGGGTTGTGAGGTATCAAATTAAAGGTCTTGATGAGGGGAATCACGTGGGACAAATTAAAAATTTCTTCTTGGTTATAGTCTTGACATAGTCACTACGATGTAATCGATTCGGTTAAAAGTTAAAGTGATGCCATTAGGGCTTGTCAAGTACCAAAATAAAGGTCTCGATGAGGGGAACCATGTGGGAAAAATAATTATTGCTTCGTAGTTATAGGCAAGAGATAGCTATATTTAATTTGTCCTAGGTCATACACCTCATTCGCGACCTTTATTTTGATACCTCAAAAGCCCTAGTTACATCACTTTACTTTTAGCCCAATTTGTGACTCACGTGACTATCTCATGGCTACCCACCAAGCAATTTTTAATTTTTTTCATGTCGTTCCCCTCATCGAGACCTTCAATTTGATACGTCACATGCCCTATTGGCATTACCTTAACTTTTAAACGAATCCATGACACACGTGAATATGCGAAGACTATAACCAGGAAGCAAACTTTATTTCTCCCATGTGATTCCCATCATCGATACCTTTACTTTATACCTCACAAGCCCTAGTGGCATCACTTTGACTTTTTACCCAATCTATGACACACGTAACTATCTCATGACTATTACCAGGAAGCAATTTTTCATTTGTCCCACGTGACTCCTCTCCTCGAGACCTTTAATTTGATACCTCAAAAGCCCTGGTGGCGTCACTTTGACATAACCTGTTTTGAGAATCACGTGACTATCTCATGACTATAACCAGGAAGCAATTTTGAAAATTGTCCCACATGATTCCCCTCATCGAGACCTTTAATTTGATACCACACAACCCGTAGTGCCATCACATTGACTTTTAACATAATCTATGATTCACGTGACTATCATGACTATAACTAGGAAACAATTTTTATTTTTTGTACTACGTGATTCCCCTCATCGAGACCTTTAATTTGATTCCCCACAAGCGCCAATGGCGTCAGTTTGACTTTTAACCCATTTTATGAATCACGTGTCTATTATAATGGCTATAACCAGGAAGCAAGTTTTAATTGTCCCACCGAATTCCCCTCATTGAGACCTTTAATTTGGTACCTCACAAACCCTAGTGGCGTCACATTGACTTTTAACCCAATTTGTGAATCACGTGACTAACTCATGACTATAACCAAGAAGCAATTTTTAATTTGTACTGCGTGATTCCTCTCATCGAGCCCTTTAATTTGATACCTCACAAGCCCTAGTGACATTACTTTGACTTTTAACATAATCTATGATTCACGTGACTATCATGACTATAACTAGGAAACAATTTTTATTTTTTGTACTACGTGATAACCCTCATCGAGACCTTTAATTTGATACCGCACAAGCCCTAGTGATGTCACTTTGACTTTTAACCCATTTTGTGAATCACGTGACTTTTATCATGGCTATAACAGGAAGCATTTTTAATTTGTCCCACATGATACCCTCATCGAGACCTTTATTTGATACCTCACAAGCCCTACCGGCATTCACGTTGACTTTTAACCCAATCTATGACTCACATGAGTATCTCATGACTGTAACCAGGAAGCAATTTTTCATTTGTCCCACGTGACTCCCCTCATCGAGACCTTTAATTTGATACCACACAAGCCCTAGTGGCATCACATTGACTTTTAACATAATCTATGACTCACGTGACTATCTCATGACTATAACAAAGAAGCAATTTTTATTTTTTGTACTACGTGATTCCCTTCATCGAGACCTTTAATTTGATTCCCCACAAGCGCCAATGGCGTCAGTTTGACTTTTAACCCATTTTGTGAATCACGTGACTATTATCATGGCTATAACCAGGAAGCAATTTTTAAATTGTCCCCGTGATTCCCCTCATCGAGACCTTTAATTTGGTACCTCACAAGCCCTAGTGGCGTCACATTGACTTTTAACCCAATTTGTGAATCACGTGACTATCTCATGACTATAACCAGGAAGCAATTTTTGATTTCTCCCACTTGATTCCCCATATCGAGACCTTTAATTTGATACCTCACAAGCCCTGGTTACATCAATTTGACTTTTAGCAATGTCAATGACTAACGAAAAATGAATTAAGTACCTATATTAGGTAATTAATTAAACCAAACGCGTGTCGCCCGGACCTAATTTCTGCCAAAAAAATGTGAGTTTCGTATGGCGGACATCATCACGGTAACGAGAGGTTGCCCCTTTAAACAACACGGAAACACGCGTTCTCCACACCTACACGCCAGGGCATGTTCCGACCATTCTTGCGATTTTATTCCGCTGGTGGCGCTGTTGTACGGCGCCAGCAGCACCACCTGTCCCATGTTCGGGCCCGTATTGGGTTTCGAGAGTTAGGCATTCTGGCAGTTTCCCCTAAAATTTCGAGTAAGTGAGCGATTTAAATGCGATGATTCATACCCATGGGACCATCCTCGGATTCAGTATAGGAAGTAGGCGAGAGTGCTGGATTGTCACGTGACTGTTCTATCGCGCAGTTCTTAGGTCATCTGCTTAAACTGGTCACTACACCTAGTTTATCGAACTTAGATGAAAATACACTGCGCCTGGATTTGTAGTGGTTTTCAACTAAATTACGAAGCGCTGGCATGCGTTCTGCACTGCGTGGGTCCTGGATTATATTGGTTGGCACCTGGATTATATTCACTGGCGCTGGGATTATATTCACTGGCGTTTGGATTATACTGAGCGGAAAATCCTGTAGTACTGACGTGAGTACATGTGTACGCTAGTAGTACTCGTGAGTAGTGTACTTACTAGTCGTGCACTTCCAAATCAAGCCATCGCGAGTACTGCTCATGGGTTATCTACTCGCGATTACATGCACTCGCGAGTAGTACTCATGAGGACAGTACTCGCGCGCTCAAAGTTCTGAGTTTTATTACGCACTCGAATCACGACGTGCGTGCGCGAGTCTCACGCCTCACGCCTTTCACTTAAAGGGGCGATACAGACAAAATATGCGTTTGTTTTATCTCGAAGATTTCGTGTTTTATAGTGCCCCCAGCACTTGCCCGGAAGCAAACGATGCTTTATTCACTGAGAAATAATTCAATTTAAGTGGACATTTTGATTTTCCCACTAAATCTCGTGTTTTTATGACGTCTGCAATGACATCACAAGAACAGGTCTTCAAGCTGCTATGGAACCTTGTTTACCGTTCGTTAACCTAGATGGCGCCACCATACCGCGTTTTGTTTTTGTTAAGGTAGGAAAAAATGGTTTCTCAAAACATGCTGTTCGCTCGACAAATATGGTCACGTAACACACCGTCGCCTACACTAATCAGCCAGTGTCGTGTGAGATAACCTCAAAGCGCCGCACTCCTGTGCATCTAAAACAAGAATAATGCGCGCAGTACCAATAGCAGTACGCATCGGTACCTCTACGTTTACGTGTACTTTCGTAACTCCCACTATTTCCCCTACCATTCTTACTGATTTAAAAAATGTACCCTAAATTTAAGTGCAAATAGCTCGTTCGGAGCTTATAAGCCCTGCCGAATTTGCGTTTGCTTTTGCCGTCCTCGGGTAATCGCACAGCTGAAACATATCATATCATAGGTCCTGTTGCGGTAAATGAGCTAGTGGGTCGCATGACCATTCTCTTTTTTTGCCTAATTATATAGGTTATTTGAGCGAAGTTTACACGTAGATTATAAGGACACAATCCTTTGACTGAACCAAACGTGTGTTTTGTCTGCATGGCGCCTTTAAAGCAGTACTGACACAAAATTTTCGTGTTACGTTTTTTTTCGCTCCTATGGGAGCCTTACACCCCCTACTCATACAATGGCACATTGGACGGTCAGTCGCACCGTAAATAATTATTTACAGCCTTGTCTCTTTGCGTCTGTTTAGCTTTCGACAGAACCAACACTGAGGACGGCCGCCATGGCAGGAGGGCGGTTGTGACGTCTCCGTTCTTATCGCACCACTGTTGGTCTGGACAAGCGGGCGAGCGGGGGCGCGCGCGTGCGTCTAGACCGGCAGTGGTTTCCACCATCTCCACGCTCCCGGGCAGCATGAAGTCCGTCGGCAAACCGTGACGTGTTACACACGCCAAAGCAGCGCCCGCCAACCGCAGACAGTGCGATGGCCACGTCACGGGGGTCCTCACGTCAGCAGTTGGGGGCCAGTTGAAGCAGATGGTGTCATGATGATGCCGGTTGTGAAAGGGTATCATTTCCAGCTCTCTGGTGCGCGCAAAGATTAAAATTGATTTAAAATACGTTGATCCTGAACGACCACTGCTGAAACTTGCTAGCAGGTATCTTTATATACAAAGGAAGCCTTTTAAATAGTTATCTCATCTTTAAAATTACGTGTCAGTACTCTTTAAGCAGGGTAAAATGACGTGATAAGGGGAAACTGCCGTTATTGTCATTCCTTCTTCCGCGGTGTTGCTTCTGTCGGCACTCACTCGCCAAGGGGTTGCCATAGCGAAAGCAATGCCAGGCATGGTGGCTTCACTGAACTTCCACCATTCCAGTTATAGGTAAATAGACCTAGTTCACCGCGTGAATGCAAGTGGTTGATTCCGAGAAGAAATTAGTAAAAAACACTTTGAAATAAAAGTAAATGTCTGTACAGATTGAGTAAATGTGCGTATTCAGGTTGATTACGAGTAATCATGAGGACTAATGAGTTGAGTAACATTGAATGCGAGCACAAGTGAGTACAGATGAGTTGAGTACGAGGGAGTACAGACTCAGTACGAGTAACCGTGAGAACTAATGAGTTCGAGTACAGATTGAGTACGAGTACAAGTGAGTACAGATGAGTTAAGTACGAGTGAGTACAGATTGAGTACGAGTGATCGTGAGGACTAATGAGTTTGAGTACAGATTGAGTATGCGTACAATTGAGTACAGATGATCTAAGTTCCAGTGAGTTTGGATCCAATCAGTTTGGATACAGATGACTGCGATTACAAATGAGTATTCGATGAGTGAGTGCGAGTGATTTTGAGTACAAACGAGCTTTTTGAGTCTGAGTTAGAGTGAGTACAGGGTGAAGGAAAAAACATGTGATTGAGTTTGAGTGAGTTCTTTCTGTTTTGCTGACCTATGCCATGCGGTAGTGTCGAGATCAGTGCGAAAAACTGGGAGTATTCGTGCGATCGATGGATTTAAAAGCGTAACATACAAAAATGAAGCAGCTACCATGAAGGTCTTACTGGGCTAGTTTTCGAACTTCTAAGCTTGCAAGGTCAACTAAGAGGCGTACTGTGCGTGTTGATTACGGCAAGCGATTCGAGCTGACGTGACAGTCGCAAAAACAGCGGAATCTCGCTCTCAAATCGGCCCTAAGAACCCTGGTTGCTTGACAGGCACAAAAGGGCGAAAGGTTAAGACTGCACACTGTTTTCAAGAGGCGGAGGAAGGCAGCATTTGTGATCGGTGCTGGTTGCCTGGGCAACCTTCTAAACGAATTCACTCGCAAAAAGCACGAGGGCACGTTGGTGGGGTTCAATTTAAACGCGAATACCTTTAGTAGTTTTTTGTCTTTTGTTTACCATAAAAAGTCAGGAAAGGCAAAATAGCTATTGATATCTTAAAAATACGATGGGCTTCGTTCCGGCGTATACAGAAGCCGTATTCTTCCGTTTTGATTCGATATTGTAAGCATGAAAAACGGCTTAGTTCTCGCCGGGGCCCGCGCACGTGTCTGATATTTCAGAAGAAAACGAAAACTTGTCGCAAAGCGTCAAGAGGGGGGCGGCTCATAACACAATTTTATCTCGGTGCCCCCATTTTGAGAGCACAGCCTCCAAACATCAGCGTGGGTGCTCACAGTT
Source organism: Haemaphysalis longicornis (assembly GCA_013339765.2). Classification (NCBI taxonomy): domain Eukaryota; kingdom Metazoa; phylum Arthropoda; class Arachnida; order Ixodida; family Ixodidae; genus Haemaphysalis; species Haemaphysalis longicornis. The sequence goes on from CM023451.1 coordinate 153,804,565, forward strand.
TTGGATGTAATGGGCCTAGAAATTTGACGTGAAGTACCGCGCTGAATGGCACAAAAGAACTCCCTTTTGTTCATTGGATATTTTTTTTACATCTGGACCCGTCAACCAAGATATACCGATACTAGAAATCGTAAGAAATTGGCTAAGTGTAGAACTTTCGTTAAAAATTGAAACACGTATAAAATACCGGAAAAGTGTTTAGTGCGGCTTAGAACACCTAGGACAAAAAAAGCCATTCTCCGATGATGGACTTAAATTGGGAGCATAATTTAGTTTGGGCGAATTAATCCTTGGTGTTAAATAAAATGACAAATTGCTGGTAACTAAATGGAATTTTCTGGAAATATTGTGAATAACTGAATTTCTGAAAATGCTGGGATTTATTTGTAGACTTCTTGGGATTATTTCACATTACTTCAAATTGCTTGGAATTAAATTAGGTTTCTCAGAATTACTCGGAAGGTATTTTGAATTACTGGGGGTTACTTCAAATTGTTTAATTTTTTTGTAATTACTTTGAATATACTTCAGGTTGTTACAACTTTGTTAATCACAAATACTAGTACAAAAATTACGTTTTTCCGTAATTGCAGGTGATTCCATGACATTACTTGAAATTATTTGTAATTGCTTGAAATAGCGTAAAATATCTAGAAGTACTTGGAATTACTTGTAGCTCAAATGTCTTGTACCTATTTTCTTGCTTGGGCGAATTGTTGCATAATTAGTTCGAATGTCTTGGGACTACGGGAAATATTTAAAATTTCTTGAAATTACATCCCGTCCTAAAGATTATTTCGTAATCATGGTTGTGCGTGTGCATGCGCGCTCACACACGCATGCACGCACGCACACGTGCGCAGACACGCACGCACACACACACACACACACGCACACCTACACGCACACGTGCGTGCGTGCCTGTCACTTACGCTAACGGCAGCTGCTTTTGTTGTAACGAGTCCAGACAGACGCGCATACGTATCGTGAAATCGGGATGCGGCATGCAAAGTATGCTCGCGCATTGAAACACTGGACACACACCGGGGAAGTCTCTGCTGGTTTGCAGGCAAATGTCTCGACTGCTATTCGTAAGTAGGACATCCCAGCCGCTTTGTGTTTGTCGGTTTCACTGACGAACCAACCGAAGACCATCACACAGGGCAACCTGGAAGGTCCCAGCTGGCTTCGTTGGCCTTCTCGCAAACTTCGCACGCACGTTTTGCGGCAGCACTGAGCCCACATGCTTCACGTGATACCGCTTTTATTGCAGTAATGTCCCCTTCGGAAACCTAGATACTCTTTACAGCAGCATTTTTTGACCTTCTGGTCTTTTGAGGGTAGCAAGCCGGTGGGGCATTTTAGGGGGACACTGAGGATTTTTTGTTTTGCTGAGTTTAATTTTTTTCTGTTTCTCCCTCTGGGCACGATGATTTTCGAATCCAGAGACGACATTTTTCAATGAGCGGCTAGAATCATTTGTGTTACTATTATGCTTTCGTTGAGTTTTTACTTTTTCTGACAGTAAAGAAATCTCAGCACACAGATAGCATGACAGCAAGCGCAAAGCCATACTTCTATGCGTCTTTAGTGCGAATGGCATTGAAACAGCTTGGAGCAATGGTGAACGCAGAATTCCGTTTCGGATGGGGCTGGTCTCGCTCTCCCCCTCGCCAAAGAAACACAAGAAACCAAACCAACGATAAATGGAGGTAGAAGAGGACAACGAGAGAAGAGAGAGTAAGCCCATAAAAAACCTACTGAAAATTTGGAAGTATTGGGATTTAGGGGGCGTACTGTACATAACCTTCCAATTTTTTTCTTTTTTTCGTTTTCTTCAGGGGCACTGCTGATGGCTTGTAGTTGCGGTAGAGTCATTGTGCCGAATTCTGTGTCAGCCTGGGGCATTGAGTACGATAGACGAAAAATTATCAGAGGCCGTTATTTAGTCATAGGCAGAGCAAAAATAACACAACCCGTGACTCTTTCGGCTATGGTTGCCGGTGACGTCGTTACCCTTAATTATGATTTACCATTACAATTATAATTATCGTTTTAATTCTTATTTTAATGAGAATTTGAATTGCGAATTAGAATTAGAATTATACTTTAAATTTCAATTTTAATTCCAATTTTAATTTTAATCACGGGGTTTGTCCATGGCTGCAGCCTAAGAAGCTTGGCAGCGCATCGCACTTCCGTTTTTAACTTCACGCTTGAAGTCCCCGCTTTTTGGGCTGCGCTGTTGACAAATTTCAAGACTTTCCCATCACCGATGATTGGCCTTTTGATGACAGCGCATTGACAGCGGCCACTGAATACCAGTCAGAATCTCTTCCAAGTTGGGCCCAGCGTGCCCTCCGCCTACGTGATCAGGGACGTCTCAGATAAGATCGAGCCACCAAAAGTAATCAAAGCGCCTGCATGCATGCGTATACGCACATAACGGTCAAGGAACAGGTTCATTCACGAAGCGGATTTTCAGGACAAGAAACTAACGGTCGTGATGTAGTTGCCGCATTGTGTGGTTGGCCCTACGCCCCGCCCACCGCTCCCTGCCGCATCGCCGGAAGAGCGAGAAACTGAGCGGCAGCGACCGGAAGTAGCGTCATATTCGGAAGACGGCCAGCGACGTGCGCCGCCGCTTCGCTGTGTCCCAGTTTTCTGGGCGAAGTTCCGAATTAAGCAGGCGTGTAATCTGCACTTTATTAATCATCATTGTCTAGAGTTGCTTCCGCGTCGATTTTTAACCGTAATGCTACTGCGTGATTCTCCTAAAGCGACTCCTAGATACCAGAGATTTCCTACCCGAGCGCCCGTGGCTACTAGATTGCCTTCACGAGTAGTCGCGGGGCAGGCCGTGTCGTCGGGTGCTCTGTGCTTCGTACGCGAAGCGACGGGCTCAAACAAATACGGAGGTACTCCAAGTTCCTGATCCATTATTATAAGGGAATTAGAAAATTTGTGGGACCACAGCGCCCTGGGCTTTCGTTTTCCCGATCAACGTTGTTGGCTGTGACGACAGCTTAGCTGAATAGCTAGATTTTAAGAAGAAATCAAGCAAGCTGAAAGCTGAAAGCATGAAGCGTTTTCTGCGCGCGGAAGCGCTCCGCACACTCGCCGGTCGTTCATGCCCGTACGGCCGCACGAAACGGCTCGCACCACACATGCCGCGGCAGCGACCGCCCTTCGCTGCCGTCCAGAATCAAGGCCGTCGCGAAAAGCAAGGTAAACGTGCAAGAGAGGATGATAGTGTGGTGAAGAATTGTGCAAGGGATTGTCATACAAGGTGATTTCGAAAGAGGTGATCGAATTTGTATCGCCATGCGGAGCGCCGACCGGTCGCGGAGGCTCGTCGACGGCAGCAAACGAACCTGCCCGAGCACGAGATGCGGCGAGAGGCCGATGGATGGCGTTACCTGCGCGCAAGAATGAGCACAGCACCGATCGCTAGAATGACTATCAACGTAGGAATAAGGTTCCACATGCGAGAAAGGGGATGATAGGTGGTGAAAAACTGTGTTGAGGATAGTCATTCGCAACTGCAGAAATAGCGGCGACCCAACTAGCTCCCTTGGTGCTAAGCCTATAGTTCCCAACATCAGCGGCGATCCGAGCAACCTGAGTCGGCTGGAGCTGTTGGGGAAGGCGTTCTAAAGCTCGTCGGAGGACCAGCCTGCTGCGCTTGGGTTCCTCTACCTTTTGGGTGGTGACCAACGTTCGGCTCCTCTATTCTAAAACATGCGTATGTGCAGCAATGCCACGTTCCGCTGACCGGCCGAGCAGCGACCCGGCACCAGCACCTCTGCGCGACGCGGCGACCGGCGGCGGCCGCGCTGCCTGTGCGCATCGCAGGCCGCTGCACAGAGCTTGTTGCCGCCTGTCCCAAATGTAAAAACAAAGTTCCACATTCGAGGATGGGGATGAGGTGGGTTGAAAAATTATGCAAGGAATTGTGGCTAGCGCTGGTAGTGAAAGCGGTGAACCAATATCTGCGCAACTTCCCTGCACCCGAGAAAAAGTCAGCCATGAGTCGTCGGGGTGAACCCCTTTCTAAAGCTCGCCGCGAGCGAACCTGTTGTGTTTATACTTCCCTCAGGCTCTCATATTCTAAGGAAAGATTGTGTGAGCCCTCCATTCACCAGAGGACCTTCTAGCCCGTATCTGAACGGGAACAGAATGAGATCTTCAGGCCGAGCGGTCCCCGCAGCGCCGGCACTTCCGAATATGACGTCATCTGCCGCCAGACAATCGCGAGAGGCAGCCAGGGCTCTCACCGCGCCCGCGGGCAGGGGTCGTTTGTTTTGACGAAAAAAGATGGTTTGGGTGTATTTACACATAAAGTAAACATGTTTTTCGAATTCAGCGTAAGGAAAACCATAATGTAATGCCCCCAACAAAATTTTTTTGAAAAGCTCTTCACCAGCCCTTTAAGGCAGGCCAATCACGCTTCTAAAGCACGATGTCAAACGAAGCGCCGAAACGACGTCAAACGAAGGCTCTTAATTAGTAGCGAATAGTTTCATTACTTTAACCACAGGTCTAAAGAAGCTTTCGCTGCCTTCCGAAACTTCAAAAGTCCGCCGCTTCGCTCCCGTAACAAGAACCGCAAGGGTTAGGAGCGCTATTCAAATGATGCACTGGCGCATACACTCGCAGTCGAAACCAAACTACTCCGCTTCTCTGCAGCCGGTTTCAGTCGCACCGTCGAGACTGATCGGCGCGCCAAGAAGTGCGGAGTCGTCCCCTTCGGCGCTCGTAATTCGTTGACAAAGGGACGCTGATGCCAGCACGTCGTCACAACTCCATTCAGCTCACGTCACTTACTGCTGGGCGCGAAGAAATACTCGTCGGCGGGATCCTATTGCATGCGGATATCAGCACAAAAGGTGTCCGGCCACGTGCGGCCCCGTGCACGGGGCGATCTGAGCGACGCGCGTAGACATGGATGCTGACGGGACAGGCAGTGCCCGGCGGATCACATCGCGCTTGCACATGAATCATGCGGACTCGCAGAGCGGCAGCAAATCGCTCATTTCGGGGTCAGGGTCAAGAGCGAAGAAGATGTTTGCTGCGTGGACGAGAAAGCTAACTGAAAGTTTTTTTTTCCGGCTCGCTGCTTAGTATTTGTTTGTGAGCAGTAAATCTAAATCATACATAAGTCACCACCCCCAATGACCTCGTCTTCATCTTCCCTCTGTTATTTGGATTCTAGAAAAATGTTTTACAAGAGCAAATTAGTTCGAACGTAGCTGCATGTTTTCAGTGAAAACTGAAACGAATAACGTAAAGGCCACGCCAGATAGTTATTTTATATGGATTTGCTTTTAATTGTAAAAATACAAGTACGTGCACGCCTGGCACAATAACAGCGCATATTATGGCGGTGATTCTACTGCAGTCATGCCTCTTTGATATAAACCCGTAGTAGGGACCCCTTCCCATACTAACAAAATTTTCAGTGGCGGACTTGCTGCCATGTAGTTCCGCCCAGTGAATATAGAAACCAGTAGACCACACCATGCACAGCTACTACGGGGTGAATTGAATAAATTACGACATTTTACCCTTGATGCTATCATAGTTCCTAAAAAAAGAAAAGCACAGGCAACGACTGAGTTCGCCGTGTGTACCAACAGTCCCTAACACTACAGGGTTACAGGCTCATTGAGAGATTTTCCATGGTGTTAGCCGTCCGAAGCTGCCGTGGTTATGAGCATTGCTCATTAAGCGTCCACGGAAAGATACTGTCACCACCATCCGAAACTGCTACGGCGGCAGCCAGAAGAGAGCGCCCGCCTGAAGCTGCCTTCGGGACCAGCGACAACTGGAGTGTGGAAAGGAGGATACATGTGGGTAGACTCGCCGACAATGATACTACGGCGGGGAAGATAGGAAAGGTGGGGTTGCAGCAAGCGTCACGCATGCGCAGTGATGCTCGTTCTCTCCCCGTCGGTGCGAGCACGGTGATCGGCAGACACTGTCGTAAGGCGTGCCCGGAACTGACGCCGTCACAGCAACCCCACCCCCCTCCTCCCACCGGAACTTAAGGCGGAGCAAAGGTTGCGCCGCGTAACTACAAAAAATGGCCAATAATTGATGTTAGTTTTTCAAAAACCAATGGAAGGCCTAAATTACGAACGAAACGGACTCAGGCTGTTTGTAACTAGAAATTATACCCCGTAAATGGCGTATAGTCACACGAATTACAAATTTGGGTTCGAACCTCCCACGGCTCGGACACCACTCTAAGAAAAAAGGGTAGAAAAAGGGAGGAAATCGAGGCTTTTCTCCCCCGGACCAGCGAGCTTCTCACTTTAGCTCATTACACGTAGCGCCCTCTGTACGGCCTCTACGAAACACCGAAACGGGGGAGGAAATATTCTCCCCTGTCGTCTGCTATCTGCTGTCGGCGCCGACGCCGAAAACAAAACCGTTCATCGTTGCACTGTGGCTTTCGCCGATCGGACGCATACGACGACTATGAGCAACACCTCCACTGCGGTGTGCTGCTTGCTTGTTTTTTCGCTGTCTTTTTTTTTATTATTACCATGTGCCCGCCACGCTAACGCACGGCTCGCCAGCGTGTGTTTGAAGCAGATTCTGTGGGGAACCGCTGCATGCTTGCTGTGGGCGACTCGCCTGCGCCCTGTTCAACGTTACCACTGCATTTGTGGACGTTTTATTACTGACGCCCAAGGGTAAAAGAGGTCAGCGATGATAGCAAACTGCCCCTTTTTTAGTCAACGAGCACGGACCGCAGCATATTGACTCATCAGTTACCAACAAGCAAAAGGCCCCCATTCGGTAACATCTTGGCTGAATTAGTTGCCAGACCAGCGGTGCGCTCTACGCTAAAAGAGCGAAGGCGAGGCAATGAGTGTCATTACCCAAACTATACCCTCCCGTACTGTTTCAGTGAAACGTTTTTTCTTCTTTGAGATATTTTGGCTGCTTCCTACAAACTGACAACTAATAAAAGTTTGCAATTGCACAGCGCTACATTTGATCAAAATAACAGAAACCCACCTAAGGCTCACGCACTGCCCGTGGGTTATCGAAACAAGCAAACAAGCTCATTGTTCCTACCTGCATTCTCGGCGATCAGGGTTATAAATACTTTGTGGCCGTTTCAATGTTTAGTTGTGGCTTGTGATCATGCGGACATGTCAAACGTGTACTATATGTGGTGGTGTATACGTGTATTATGCTTCCGATGTTGTGTGTTTGCGTGTATTATGCGTTGGCAGTGCATTTATCGAAGTGTTATGTCGCTGTGTTGTGCTATGTTTCTCCCAATATGGGCCCGCCCACATGCGGCCCTCCGCGATGTTGGCTATAATGATATACGTTATGCATAAAGGAAACCAAGGAAACGTCTTCATGTAAGTGCCCACTGACGGTGATGCTTAGTAGCTGCCCCTCCCCACCCCTACTTTTTTTTTTTGCGTCATCTATCGGTCATTTTAAACGTTTACGATTTGCTTTACTTCGAGCACGCTAGAGGGCGAGCATTGTCATCTCCTCGCTCGGACGGATGCGACAGCGACGGATACGTTTTTCGTGTTGCCTGCATTGCCTTTGCGCTGAGATTTACGATTGCAGACGATCCGCGTTTTGATGCATCGGTTGTAGCAAGGTAAGGCGACTAACAACAACTGGTTGTTCTCAAACGGCCGCATTGGATGCTTGTGATCTCGTGTGCGGTGAACGGCGGGGTTACGAGCCTTTCGGAAATAAAGGCGGCATTTTGAAAGCAATCGGTATGACCTACTATGTTTACGGCGGCGCGTTCGCTCTGAACGCGTAGGCGGGGCGCGCAGCGAGACGAATGCAAGAAGGCGCGCATATACGATTGGCGACATCGCTTGCTAACCGCAGTTCTGGTGCTCGGTAGGTAATTTCTTGGTTATTTTAGCGCATTTTAAGCGCACACAACCACAGTAACCTACGTATTTGTACTTGCTCGATCCTCAAACCGATCAGCTCGCTAGGCCTTTCTCGCATGACAAGCCTTGCTCGGGTGACGCTGCCAGGGGAGGAACGCTCCTCCATTAGCTCACGAAAGGGGGAAATCTTCCTCCACTCCTAGGGGAGAAACGCGCTCCTCCCTCTTAAAGGGAGAATCTTTCTACCTTTTAGGGAGCAATATATGATACATTCCTGTTTCACCCTTAAGGGAGAAACTACCACACCCTTTTTTCTTAGAGTGACTGGCAAACGTTCCATTCCCCACGTGACTAAGCGCCTGCCCCGCTGCGACGCTCAGAGAACGTACACTTCGAGACACCGAAAGTGGCATCCTCACTCAAACCGGCCAACATCCAGCCCCCGCGTGCACTCTCTCACGACCATGTCATAAGCCACACAAGCGTAGGTGTCCTGTCTTTTTAATGATTTTCCCGAGTTCTTGGTATCAACTACTGCACTGAATAAATAAAGAAATAAATAGAAGCACTTGCATTAAGGTGGTGCTCTTAGTTCGGGGATCTGGGATAACGGTGACATGGGTGTTCTTTTTCAAGGGCACTGTGAAGACGGTCTGCTCCAGCTTAGAAAAGTGAAAAGAAAATTTCGCACAACGGGTATCTGAAAAAAAGAAACAAATCCGGCGGTGAGGCGAATCGAACGTATTGCTCTGCCTGAAAGAGCTTTCAGGAGAACTTCGCCGCCACGTGTTGCTCTTTGCTAGCGTTAAGGAAACTATCCTCCTTTTTTATTTTTCCAGGCGACTCCTTTTTTTCTATTCTCTCGACAAAGGCCAAGGTAAATTTCATTAGTTCGAATTATCGGAAAGCCGCTTCGGGGTTCTTCTTGAGTTCAGGGGCTGGCACCCATTACACGTTTTTTCCGCCTTCGAATTGGCCGCTGCTGAAAGAGGTAAAATGAGGAAAAAAGTTCCTAGACCCAAAATATCAAGCAGAAGGTAGAATGTCGTCAACACTTTCTTATTTATGTATAGAGAGGTGCTCAAGATGTGAACAGTTCTTTTGGGAAATTCTCACACGGTGGATACGATACGAACAACTCTACCGCCTTCAGGGAGCCCACGCTCTTTTTTTATGTTTGTGCGTTTGGGCAAGACCGTGTAAAGGTGAAGTTAATTTTGGTTGTAGTACACTCTAAGGAATGGCGGTAGTACAACCAGAGCAAAGCAGTCACGTGACTCTTTTAAATGTTCGGCTACTCCATCCGACATTAGGTAAGGTCGAATGGCTTGTCCTCGCTTGCGGACGAGGGGAGTCGAGCATGCGCGAACCCTTCTCCCGCGAAGCAGAGTGCGAATACTTTCCAGTAAGTTCCTAGAGGCCAAAGCATTAAGCAAGGTATGCAAATTGCCTGCATGAAGTCATCAGGATAGACCAAAGTAATGCGAGCCTTTAAGGTGTTCCATAGATTCACCATAACAGAACACAGTAAAAGAAACCCTAGCAAAGCACTGTGCCCAAGGACGCGGGCTCGATTCCCAGCCGCCACGGCCGGTTTTCTGATGGAGGTGAACAGTGAAAACGCCCGCGCGTTCGAGATTTCGGAGCACGTTAAAAATCCCCAGGTGGTCAAAATTAATCCGGTGCCCTCCACTACCGCGCGCCTCTTCCCCTTTTAAAGCCTCATAGTCAATCAAATCAATCACTAGCAAAGCTGGCACTTGCGGAGTAAAGTGCAACGCAGTCGAATTCACGACGACTGCGACGACCAGCCTGACTTTACACGCGGCCAGTTTAACAGGCATTCTTGTAATAAAACTGCCCTTTAAAGCGCAAGTTCAGCGCCGACATGATCACGTGAAGAACCTCACGCGTACCTTCGCAAGAAAAGTCAAATGTCAAATTTCAAGGTTTTATATGCCGTTACCGGGTGACCGCTATCGCCGTGGAGGATGCTTATCGCGCATGCGCGCCGCCAGTCACGCCGGGGAGAGGCATAGAGAGAAAAAGTGAGAGGATGAGTGTTTCCCCAGGGCCGCTACATTTAGCAGCGGAATAATCGAACAGGAACTAGCAAGAAGTACCATAGGCGCACCTGTACTACACCTGGGTTATAAGGCAAGCCGTAGTGGAGGGCTACAGACCTGCCTGTGCCTCCTGTCTTTTTAACGTGCGTAGAAATATCGACTAAGGGCATCTTCGTTTTACGTCACTACCAGAAAAACGGCCGCCGCGGCCGGGATCATACCCGTGTACAAGGAATATAGATTCAATAGAAACGTACACCTTCACAAGAGAGCGTTCTAACGGCTAACCACCTTTAAACATTCAGCTTTAAGTGTGATGTGCATGTTGAGGTCAACAATTCATGTCGAAGGTGCAAGAATGCCCGCCACTTCGTGGGAAGGGATATGCATGTTTAGGTAAGAAAAACTGCAAATTGTGGTTATATAATCAGAAACATACGAGAAAGGTAGCAGCCACTGCATTTCTAAACTTATATGTAATGTGTTACGACGGTTGGGTATTGTTTGGATGTAGGTTTTCTGCATTACATTTTCGTGTTCTAAGAAAGCATGGATACATCCATCCATCCATCCATCCATCCATCCATCCATCCATCCATCCATCCATCCATCCATCCATCCATGCAGCATACATACATACATACACCGCCATCCATCCATCCATCCATTCCATCCACCATCCATCCATCCATCCATCCATACATACATACATTACATACATACATACATAATACCATACATACATACATACATGCACATACATACATCCATACATACATTACATACATACATACATTACATACCATACATACATACATACATACATCATACATACTACATACATACATACATACATACATAATTCCATGCCATCATGCATGCATAACCTAGGTGCATATGCTGTACATAGCATACGGGATCCGCAGCGCACATAGGATCTTTCAGTAATTGTCATTATCCAGAGCTATCTTTCTTTTTACTTCATGATTTCTGTGACACTGCAAATGTACTAATCCATTACCCAAAAACTTTGGAGTAGCCAGCTCCTTTTTCAAATAGAGCTGACCTCTGCAATAAACCAATCTCTCTCTCTCTCTCTTTCTCTCTCTCTCCACCTAGTCATGCAGGGTGTAAATGGAGCTCTCGCTCTATGCATCAGGGGTGAAGAAGGAAGTTGCACGATGGTAGCTAAAAGTTGCGTGGCCTTGTCTGACGCTCGAGTTGCATTTGTCTGGCTGTGCAGGAATAAGTCATTAGCGGGTGTAGGGAATTCAACCAGCAATGCCCCGAAAGATCCACGCTTCGGCGGCAACGCTGGATGCACGTAGAGACAAAGCCGCCCACGTTATAGCAGAAAAGTAACAGCAGATACAAAGTAAACGCAAGTGCCGAAATAAAGTATTGCGCTAACAGCACTTTTTTAGCGTTTAAGCACTCAGCCATTCGCGAGCTCGTCCAAAATTCATTAATCTTCCGCTTCCATGAGAACGTTTTAGCGACGCCTTCACTACGCGATACGCCGAAAAAAAAAATCGAAGTGTGTAAGTAAGAAAACTAAGAGATGGCGTTGCGCAGAGAACCAAGAGAATTACTTTTTTAGTTGGATTCTAACAAGGTGCACTGGAAACTATGACCTTATTTGTTTAATGCGGCTGATATGAATATAATCCAAAGTAATTTTCTCCTGGAATAAATCCCGTGCTGCTACACCCAACACTTCAATATCGAGCCACTGCGAATTGCCTGTCTGTCTGTCTGTCTGTCTGTCTGTCTGTCTGTCTGTCTGTCTGTCTGTCTGTCTGTCTGTCTGTCTGTCTGTCTGTCTGTCTGTCTGTCTGTCTGTCTGTCCGTCCGTCCGTCCGTCCGTCCGTCCGTCCGTCCGTCCGTTTGTAGCCACCAAAGCGCGTATAACATTTTATTCTGTTCCAATGTCCCAAACCTAGAACTGCGCTGCGGCTCAAATTCACCTAGTAGAAAAAAAGTCCCTTCACCGTACGCCTTTCTTTTCTAAAACAAGAAGAAAAAAGGTGACATGCCCTTATCTCTTTTTTCAATGCGCTCACCGTCATCACCCGCCTAACGAGGTAAACCAAGGAGCGGCTATGGGACCCTTGGGAGGGGGTCAGAATTGCCCATGGCCATCCGCACGCGGAGCCATTGTTCTCAAGCCCCGACGACGGCTGGCTCTGCCAAGCACGCCGCCAAGCCGATTCGGTGAGCCGCTGAGGGCACGGCGGACGAACCCAGCACCGCCAGTAGAACAGGGGCCCTAATCAGCAGCCTCGGAGATTGCTCCGTCAGAGGCAGTGTGCGTAAAATTAATCTTTCAATAGGCTGCCTGGTCGTTTTCTGGAGGGCCAGTGCTCTAAATATCGTCCTCGGGTTGCGGAAGCATCGGATCGGCGAGCGGTGGAGCGACCTCTCCTTGTTGACCGGGTGTGTGTTTGCTTTTGTGCGAGCGACACATCGTAGGTAATTGAGATTGCCTTTACCCTGTTTTGAGAGACAATGTTGTTGGCGGCCGTCGTTCCTTTGTTGTCGCGCGGGAGTGTTGTCGTTATATTAGCTGCATGCTGTAACACACGATCGCTTTGTTTGTAATTGAAACGGGAAACACAGTGTGTGAAAATAAACAAAGCCGTACCATTTTCATTCGCTACAGTTATCCCGAACATGAAGTGTCTAAATGGGAATCGAGATACTCCTGTCACAAACTGAAATGTATTTCTGAGAAATTTAAAAAGCAGTACGAAAGTAGCGGGAAAGAGAAAATGGACTTTATAAACATTCCTCAATTTGACAATACAAAGCACTCGTTTACGAGATAGTTTTTTTCTCACCCTGGTCAAAATATCCAGAAGTGTTTAGAGGGTAGATGTTTGTTTGAATTGTTTACGCTTGCTTTAAGCTTACGCCTCTGAAACAACACCTGTGATATGCAGCAGGCTGAACAGAAATGTTTCAAAGTCGTTCTTATTACGGGATATTATTTCGCGTATACCGAGTACTAGCGTTTTTTAACCATGCTTTCCAATTACTGGCAACTCTACTCTTGTGCCTCATGAAGATGGAGGTCACGATAGCCCGCAGCGCAGAGGTTTTCAGCGCGCCTAATTTAAATAAAATACAGTCGATGCTGGTTTTTACATTCCTAAAACATACTGGAACAAACGGCTCTGTTGGCTAAGCAGACTCTATTGTGTTTCATTTCTCTCATTAGTCGTTAAAAACGGTGAAGTTAAAAAAAGGAAGGTTGGTGTCACTCGCATGAAAATTCTAAGTGCAGGACTTCTATATGGGGAGTATGGTCACGAAAAACGGTGGCAAGCAGCGATTTATTGTACGTGGTCTAAAAAAGGGTAAACCACTGTTCTGAACCAAGGCAACTCTAAATATGCTTAGTTTAATTTTATAATTTACCCTTCATCATCGCCAATCACTGCTTTAGAACGGATTATATCCCATACCTTCTAGACTACAAGCCGGAGGACTGCTGACGTCACGGAGTGCTGACGTCGCGTTGTGGCGGCGGCCAGCGGGGCTGCGGGTGATGGTGGCGGCGGAGACGGGGGAGGAAAGCGGCTGTGGGGCGCGCGCGGAAGTACAGGTTGGAATAACTTTTATCGGCCTCTTTTCACGGCCCTCCACTAGAGAAAGCTACAATAACACAACAATTATATATTTTTCTGATTTATGATTCTACACTTCTGCGGGTGTAGACTCATTGTTCACAAGGCAGTGATACAGTAAAAGCTCGTTAATTCGACACCCGTTAATTCGGAATTCGGATAATTCGGAACGGCTCTATTGGTCCCGGCCAAAGAGCGTGTTAGTCTATGGGACCAAACCTTCGTTAATTCGTCAGAATTCGTCCCCGCACTGCTTAATTCGGACAAATGCTGATGGCTGCCGCTACAAAAAAGTGTGGTAAATTAGCAGCGCTGGCACCACTGGAGTGAAACCGAAACCTGAGAGGCATCGCCATCGTCATCAACTAGTGGGGGCGATCACAGTGTCACCGAACTACATTATGATTACATCGCGATTGATGATTGTGTCACCACGACTGGTCTCCTAACCAATGAAGAAGTTATTAATGATGCCACGGGCGCCCAGGAAGACCATGATTCTGACGAAGAGTTATGGGAGGAAGTGCAGCCGCGACCTCATCGCACCTCACGAGAATTCTCGGAGGCGCTTTTGATATTGGAGGACGTTTGCCTGAGCGGTTCCGACAGTTTTCGTGCTGTTGGCCACTTGGAAAGCTAAGAAAAATTTTCATGTCAGCCGAAATCTGCCCGCAAAATACATCAGCAACTAAAGGTATGTTTCTCAAACGTGATTTTAATGTTTTCCTGTTCATTCGTTAATTCGGCATTCGGATAATTCGGACATTTTTCCCGGTCCCGTGAGATCCGAATTAACGAGCTTTTACTGTATATTAAAAAATGCAGTATTGTAGCGGAAAAACGTTGTAGTGAAAGTCCACTGTATATTTCTGCGCAGTACAAGTAGTGCCGCAGCACACCGTGTTCGTCAGTTTGTTGCCAGCGCACGTGAGTGCACGCGCGTGCACGTTATACCGTGGTTGCTTGGGCTTCCTCATTGCTGTTTTTTTAAGGCAAAGCTTTCTAGCTCTACCACCCAAGGTAGAGCTAGGTTCTTTCGTCGCGTGCGGGACAAGAAACTCCCAACGCGGCGGAGGCGGCGGTGGTGGCGGAGAGGGGAGGGGGACGGAGGTTTTCACTCACGGAGCACACTGTAGACGGCGCGGCGTACCCGGGCGTACCCAGCGTTCCCCGCGCCGGAGACTGCTCAGCCCAGCGGGCGCGACGGCGCAACGCATTCCTGTCGGCTTTGTCGTCTGCTTCAGCGGCGGTTGTTTTGGGCCGCTTTTGGAGCAGCTTCGCGTCCATTGCGCGCTTCCTACGCACTGCTTGATTCACCCTTTCGACAGCATGTCCTGGGTACCCCGGACCCGACGGAATTAAGTGGTCGTACGGCAAAGATACTTTAAGGATTGGTGTGCAGGGTGGGAAAGCAAAATGTAGAAACCATATACAGACATTTGGACGCTAGAGAAAGGCTACCTTTTGCGCACTGCTTGCAACGAATGGGACTCCGTTTTCTAAATTGGTGAATACCAATTCGGTTGTGTTTTAAGACGTATTAAAAAAGGCGAAGGGAGCAACTGGTTCTGATAAATAGCGACTATAAAAGTTCGTTCAGCTTTGTCGAAAATCTCAAATTTATTAAGCTAAGTACAGTAGACTCTCGATAAACGGAAATCGCTTAAACGGAATTGCCGCTTAAACGGAACAGTTGCCTGGAATTTGGTTGGTTTTGTATTCAGATAACGTAAAAAAAACTCTCGGTAATCGGAACTAAAATTTCAGCATCACCGTTTAAACGGAACCAGAAATGGAACTTCTTGTGAAATCCACTGGCATGAGAATCAGCTTTTTACGGTTGCGGCTGTTTCGTTCTTGTTTTTTTTTTCTTCCTCCATGCTTTTTTAGCCTTCTTGGCCTCGTAAGCCTCGTCTCGTAAGTGATTAGCCGTGTTAGCGCAACGAATGCAACATCGCAGTTCTTGTTCCAGTCGTTCGTTCTCAATTCTAGACGCCGAGGCTACAGGGCTCACCTCCTGTCGCCTCGTTCGTGCCATCGTTGTGCTATTCGTCCTTCATTACCACGTTGCCGTCTTCTAAATTCGGTGGCTCGTAAGCACTCGCGAAGTTGAGGCCTCTAGCCTCCGTGAAGATGCAGTTGCAAGGACTCAAACAAAAATAATTGACGCATTTTGTAGTGCACAGCGACTCATTGTTGCCAAATCAACTTTGTGAATGCTGTGCCTACGCTTGTAGTTTTCTTGCTTTCTGAAAACTATCAGCTACAGTCACTTTCTAGTGATTAGAGTTCCATGAAATGCCCTTAGAAGTGTGTACGCACATAAATTTGCACCTTAGAACATCTCTCTCAGTAAACGGAACTCCTGTTAAACGGAACCAATTTTTCCGGTCCCTTGAAGTTCCGTTTATCGAGAATCTACTGTAGTTTAAATCGGTATAAATGCGAATCACTACGCTCACATGGCGAATTGTTTCGGTGTCTGCGCTTGTATCGCGCCGTGGTGTAGCCCCAAGGTAGCACATCAGGATGGCTAGGTTCCGCTGTCTCACCCTTTTGAAATCCTGTTAAAATATTCCGTGTTCCCCCCTCCCCCCACGGATAAAGAAAAATAAAGTGGAGAAGAATACCCGCTCCAGCAAGGCTATGGCAGGTTTAAAGCCAATATAAAATAAATGAACGAGGCTAGAAGCCAATTTTTGTTTTGTTTGAAGAAAAGCCAATTTGCAGGGTAAAAAAAAACTACTTTCCACGTTTCATATGCTCGGGCAGCCGGTACATAGAGCGTAAGAAGAGAGTCGGGAATCAAGGATGTGATTGAGATGGAAAGTAAATAAAGAAAAACAGGTAGCAAAATGTCCTAATTGTGAAGTGCAGTAGCAAAAATGTAGTTAACAGCATTAAAAAAACCTCGATAGGCAGCAGAGGAAAAAAAAACAAATACATATAGTGCTTCACTTATAAAAGTTCGCCACAAATGTCCGCCTTGAAGTAGCTGTTTTAAAATGAAAGTCCAATTGGAGTATTTCCCGTCACGAGAATATCTAACTGCGAGGCCCTGCAGGAACACCGCACAAATTATGTGCACTATTTACAAAATACAACAAGAAGCACCTCCGAGGCACTCTAAAGGTGAGAAATAGAAAGTCACTGGGTCCGGCGTGAACAATGCACCTATCACTGCCACGCACTATTACATGGTACACACGATACAAAAAAAAAAAAAAAAAGAGAACGACACCACGCTGAAGACGCTGCTCTTCATTTCCTCTCACTTCCGAATCACCGCCTCGGCTACAGCGGCGGCGGCGTCCGCCGCTCTAGCCAGGCCATCGCCGACGCTGCTGCTGAGTTCGGGACGCCGCCACATGCGAATTCCAGGTAACGGCTGGCAGAATCTCCGCTTTCACTCTTTGCAGAGCCACGTGTGTGAATTTAAGTGACGTCGTATGAACAATTGCTGTGGGTGTCGTTTAAAGCTTTGCTCTCCAACCACCTTCACAGCATGGATTCGAGCCAATTTATTAGTGCGAATGCACTTTAGTAAGCGACCCTGAATTCCGTTGACCACCGTCCGTCCCATAGCAACAGCTGCGGGTGCGCGCGCTCCTCGTCTTCCTTGGCAACGGGGGGAGATGGCACATACCCACGTGGAGATCGGCCAGGAATCTCCTCGTTTTCCTGGCAACGGGGGGAGATGGGCGCGCGCTGCCTGGCCGCTGACATGGCACATACCACGTGGGGATTGGCCAGGAATCGGGCGTGAGAAGGGCTAATGCACCCGCTTAAAGGAGTACTGACACGAAATTTCAAAGCTGAGATCCGCTCAAGCAATCAAGTACAACGACAACACAAGTAGGTGTCTGTGCATGGCACATACCCACGTCGGGGATTGGCCAGGAATCGGCGTGAGAAGGGCTAATGCACCCGCTTAAAGGAGTACTGACACGAAATTTCAAAGCTGATATCCGCTCTAGCAATCAAGTACAACGACAACACAAATAGGTGTCTGTGAATAAATGCATCTTTCTTTCTTTGTGTTGTGTGTGTGTGTGTGTGTGTGTGTGATCTCTCTTTCGCGAACAGTACCGAACGCGCAATTCAACTCCTGCATTCGCACTTTCACATTCTTCCCCTCGGGGAAATGCGGGGAATTTTTTAATTGTGAGTATCGTCCCTGCTGTGATGATAGATGGAACTCAAACAAACACGCTCTTCGTAAATTCGCCATGCCGAATAAGTGCTGCGTGCCACAGTGCTCCAACCCGGATCACCGACAACATCTGGTAGACCGGGCGAGACAGGCCACCAAGACCCAGGGCTTCCTGGACTAAGGAGTTCCCCCACCTGGCGGTCAACCCAACAACATTGACTGCTCAGTGAAATGTTTATTCTCCTCCTCTCCGCAAGTGAAAGGTGTGCGTTTTCAGATTTTCCCAAGACGAGGAACTACGCAGGAAATCTGTGCCCGCTATTCCCCAAGAGAATGTATGACCCTGCTCAGTTTCAGCCTTCACAACACGGCCGAAAGAGCTTATAGAGGCCCACCCCGCACGCCCCAAACTGCGAATAGGCTTGTCCTCTGTGGGGCAACTACTGTTGGCAACATAATGGATGCTCAGGGGAGACAGAAACCACTGACGCTTCCACCGGAATTGCGCCCTCGCCAACCGGGCCCCAGAGGAGGAGCACCGTCCAACGCCGATTGAGAACTTCCAGGAAATAACCCAATATTATAGACTTGGTAGGAGAACCTTTCCCTTTCACTCAACCAGTTTGTCTAAAATTCAGGAGCACACATTAAGACGAATTCAAACAAACACGTTCCCGAGCCATCTATGACTAAATAATCTATTCCCTACACAATATTCCCCGGAGTGTGCGCTTTGCGGCAATTTAGGCACACTCTATACACCGTCTGGGAGTGAAACAGAAACCCCAAACTCGCTACCCCCCCATCTCCAACATTTCCCGTGAGCAGTGGGAGACCATGCTATCCAGCTAGTGCTTCGCAACCAGATTGCCTTGGTTGACCGAGCGGCCAGCGCCAGGATTGCCCATGGTCCTCCGGACTGGGAAGCCACCCCAAAATTTAGTTTTGCTCAGTAAAGTTTCTTCCTCCTCCTCCCCCGGTTATACGAAGCGCTTTGCGTTCGCCTGATGTGTTACAGCATCCCTGCTTTGGTCCCTCTATCAAAAGGAACTGTCAAAGCGCTAGAGAGAGAGAGAGAGAGAGAGAGAGAGAGAAGAAGAGAGAGAGGAGGAGATAGAAGAGAGAGAGAGAGAAGAGAGAGAGAGAGAAGAGAAAAACCGATGAGTGAGAGATTCAGATGAGGCCTGTCCAGCAGATAGCCTAACATGCTACGTCAGGAGAGTAATAAGGCAAAAAAAAAAAAAAACACCGACATGAGGTCTGGAGACAGAGTTCAGTACTTCGGGGTAAGAATAAAAGAAGTGGTGAAACGCACTGGAGGAATGTTCGAACGCACTGGAAAAATGTTCGCTTTGAATTCGAGCAGAGTTCAGAGACCGCGAAGGAGCCACGCGCGACCATGAGCTCAGCATGTCGGGGTAAAAATAAAACAAGTAAGCGCTAGAGAGCACGTAAGCACAAATCCTGCGGGTCTGTATTGGCGTTCCAAAGACAACGTCTACCATGGAAACGCTGACAGAATGCAGGCGGCTCTCACCGCTTGCTCTAAGCAGGAAGAATTGCTTCGTTCGCGTCTACGGATTGTGGCAAGACACCTGGGCAACCCTTTAGGGACAACGTGGGCCAGAGAAGTGTGTAAATTTCTGCTGAAGGTCTGTCAACAGCCTGCTCTTCCTGAGCACCCGCCCTGGATGTTCCTGCCATGCCAGTCGCGACTGCTGCGCCCGGCATCACGAGGAAGGAGCATGTTCCTGCTCCCGCCATAAAGCTCTTCGCCCTAGACTTCATTTAACGGAAATACAAAGACCGCACTCATCTGTTTCCCTGATGGATCGGTGCCATCCACATCATCCACTTTCGGGATGTGTATACCGTCATCACGCACCACCACCAGTGCCATGCTCAGGCACAAAACGTCAACTACAGCTACAGAACTAGGATCCCTCAGGGTGGCTTTCGCTCACATCATCAAGTAACCCGCACGAGAGTGTGCTATCTTCACTGACACCAGGGCTGCACTTCAATGTCTAGCATCATTTCCAAAAGATCAGCTTGTGTTTGACATGGACACCTTACATCTCCAAGCTCTACAAGAGCACCACCACATAGCAGTGCAGTGGATTCCTGCCCGTTGTGGGATAACTGGCAATGTGAAGGCGGACATTTCTGCATCTATTCGCATAACCATTCATACCATTCTCCAGGAAAGATACATCTATCCTTGCATCTAGTGGGGCATAGAACATGCAGCGAGTAACCTGGGATGACGTATCACGTCATTACCCGCGCTATCTTCCATTGATCCAAACGGCAAATTCAAATTGCCACCAGGACTCTCAAAGCAGGTCGTGCAGTTCTACATATCGCATGCGGTTGAATGTCGCACTCACGCGCAACTTCCTCTTTAAGATGAAACGAACTACGTCGCCACTCTGCCCACACTGCGATGTGCGAGAAAACCTCCAGCACCTGCTCTGTGATTGTGCTCCATTTAGTGCGCAAAGAGTGCCCCTCACTGTGTGTCTTTGGGACTGCCGCTTTCCGTGTACAATTCGACTAAAGGACGTTTTAGGTCCATGGGCATATCCCAGACGTGCTTTACCGGCTACAAAATCTCCAATATAGTATCTGCAACACGCAGCTCCAGACCAGTCTCTGTTAATAATTCAACTCCTTGGCGCGCATAAAATTCTTCAACATCATCGTCATCATCTTCAGCACGTCATCAACTGGCGTAGCAAGTTAGGCATTTTAGCCCGGCTAACATCGCCGCACTTTATTGGAGATCGTTCTCTTTCTCATACAAGCACGTACAGGCGGCGTCAGAAGTAATTCAATCTCGGGAGATATGGCCAAACCGTAACGGAGCGCCATGTAGCTGCACCGGCGGTAGCCGAAAGGATCGTAACACGCATGCGCGCCTGCCGAAGGCGATAGCCTATCTTACCTCTCTAACAACTTCTTTTAACTTTGCCATGAGCATTGTTCGCAGTATACTGGTCCCGGAGGTGGCGCTGCTCCGGCGGTAAACGAAACGAGGTGAACACGAACACGAAGTGGTTTGAGAGGTAAGATGGGCTATCGCCTTCGTGTTCAGCTCGTTTCATTCCCAAGACAGCGCCCATGGACTAAGGGTGCTTAGGAAAATAAAGTTTGCTTCCTTCCTTCCTCGTTTCATTTACCGCCGGCGTAGGTACACCGCCCTGCTATGCGGCTCGGCCACTGCTCCCGTGTTCCAAGTACTTCTGACGGCAGCTGTACGTACGTACGCACAAGCGCCCGCGCGAAAGATTCAAGATTCAAGAATTTATTTTGTCCAGTTTGAATGGCTATAGACAGAGGAAAAAAGCTGCTTGCGCAGTTTGACGGGTCTCCAGCCCTTAAACTGCAAGGCTGCAGCATAGGCAAGCGACATCACGAGTGCAATACAACCGAAGTGCGAATACAAAATTGGATCATCACAAGCATAGATATCAAAACAGTAATTACTGTGTGCAACAGCAACAACAACAACAAAAAAAAGAAAGTCAGAAACAGGAGAGCCCAAAACTCTTTTCCGTGGAAGAAAACAAACAATCTAAAACAACAAAAAACAAACAATGAAAAATATTTGAGAAAAACTTTACCCCGTTCTGTAGAGTAGGACAATATATTGCTCAGCCTCCAGGCCTCCTTGCCGTGACACCGGAAAAATGTCTTCCGGTCATTGTTCCCGGTGCCCTGAACGGTCGCTTTGTGAAATGCGACAGGGTTCGTTTCTCTCTGACCGGTCCTCACGTGCGTCTCCGGGTTGCGTCTCCCGGATCCTCCTCCTCCCTGCCAGGCTTTCTTGAAAAATTCTTGTGTTCGCTTGCGTTTGTGGCTTGTAAATAATACATCACCATGCTCTAGAATGATGCCTTTTTAATGCCCCACATGCGGTTTTTTTTTGTGTGTGTGCGTGTGTGTGTGTGTGTGCGTGTGTGTGTGTGCGTGTGTGTGTGTGTGTGTAGCGGCGCCGGATCATCATGACAAGCCATTATCCAAAGCCACGGCAACAATCGAGTCTGAAGAAAAACGTTGAAATTGTGTTTTTCTGCCTGTGCACATCGATTGTTGGTGTTATTTCTGGACAAGAAGTTAAGCGGAAAAAACCGAATTTGTACGCTCAGTCTTTCCATTTTTCGCTGTTTTCTCAACTTAGGTGCGTTGCACACCATTTTGAGCATGCCACAGGAATGAGCGGTATTTGTGCGTGACAAGGACTAAATATTTCCCCCTATTATAACGTGTTCAGTTTACACATCTGATTTATTTACCTGGAAATGTCAAAACATTGTTATAAATATGTAGCATAAGAAGGGCAATGTTTTTTTTTTTGAGTGCTAATATACAGCACAAACGTTTTGTCTTTAGCACAATCAATTGAATACAACAGTAGAGGCATCTGATAGCTTAACCCCTTCTGGGTCATTGGGACCATTAGGGGCTTTGACCTGGCCATTTCTAAACAATAAGTCATGGTGGTGTGTTCTGGCAGCGCTAAGTGAGAGCCGACATACCCCGATTCCCCCCTTTTTTTAGGGTATGGGGAGAGAAGAAGAGATGCTTGCGAAGAAGCACAGCCTGTCGAAAAACACCGTTACCTCCCATGTTTATACCGCAGAAGTACTGAACCCGTTCAGAAAGGAGATTCACTCGGACAGCGGCGAATAAATATAGGACTGGTTTACTGTGTAAGCGCAAATATGTCTGTGCAAACACAGCCATTATAACTGAGGAGTGTTGTGTCTGTATACGCATTCAATAATTTATACGCTCTTCTTTATTACTTCTGCTGGGTACATTTACAGAACGCTAATTTACGCTGTGGCACTGAAGGAAAAAGCAGTGGTCTATGTGCTGGCCCCGTTGCTTTGACAAGATGTGGGAAAGCCAACGGCAACACATATAAATATACTATGACGTTCCGCCTCAAGTTTTCGTTCGATTTTACTTTTTTCTCTGTCTTCTGTCTTGTCCCTTCAATAAAGTTTGCGACTGATTCTACGGATTTTTTTCCCTATTTGCTTCTTAATGTACAGAATGTTTTAAGCCAATGAAAAAGGCGTGTTTGTCGCTCACAACCACTGCAGTCATTATTAGCATCATAGGTCTTTATTAGACCGTGACGGTCAGGACCGTCAGAAGCTCTAATCGCTCCAGACCTTTTCGCGTCAGGAGCGTTGTACATTCGACTGACTCCGAATTTTATCCGCTGTGAATTGCTGTTTTCCTGTAGTTAGTCTCGAAATAATTGCGAAAATAAATAAAATTTTGCCATTTTCAGTCTTTTAGCACCTAATTCGTAGGTGAAGTATAAAGGATTCTATTTGTCTGCCGATGCTATTTTTTGGTCACGTGTTAACTGCGCACTGAGTTGTAACCCAGTAGAGTTAACCCATACAAACTTGATGTTTTTCACTAATGTTCTTGTCGAAGTATTTTTGTGCTTGTATAATTTCTTTCTTGATTTTTATTGCCCCTCCTCTCTACAAGGTATTTTCACCGTGAGAGTACAAAATATAAATAAATAAGTTTGAGCTCGATATAATTTTTTGAAGCTGCAACCTAAAAAGGGAGAAGGGGAATCTCACGAACAATGTCTTCCTACGCGATGTCTCAGCCAAACTCTTTACCGAACCATACCTCTTTTACCTCTGCTCAACGTGCAGGGATACTACATTGACATTGTCCGCCTGTGCGCTCATTTCCCCCGACTCCTGTTAGGTAGAATGCTCCTGTTCTTTCATTCAGGCGTATAGAGGCCAGTACAGTATTGCGTTCATAAGTCAGGGTACAGCGTTCAACCTGTGCATGGGACGTAGGGAAACCAGTCATGCAGAGAAAAGGGAACGTGGGACTCTCGGTTTGCTGCCTTATTGCGTTCGTAATTAAGACTGGAGTGGATTTCTCGCTCACATATTAAGGAACCTGCTTCATTTATTCTTGTGGGAACATGTCGCGCGATCAAGACGTTTGTTATTTATGACTTCATGCTTCAAACTTTGAGAGTGGAGACCACTAATGCTTTTTATTCATTTAGGCAAAAATATAGGAACGTATGCTTTTAACATCAACTTTTTTTTGTTTTGTTCGCACACTCAAGAACTTGATGTCTTTGTTCCTTAAAATGATATAATTTAAAAGTGCTAGGAATAAGGACGAGTGAGCCGTTCGGTTCCGCTGCACGCGGAGGAAACGTTGTATAATAAACACGAGGAATTTGTTAGACTACGACAGATCCCGTTGATTTTTTTTCGGTTCAAATTTTTTAATATATACACTATTGCGAAAGTCAGGGCAGCTGTTTCGTAGGGGCCAGACAGTGAAAGCTGAAATTCTGATCCTTGGGATGCTGGGCGCTGGCACCATCTGTTCCGCTTGCATGGGGAAAGAAGCGTCCAAACTTCTTTGTATTCTCTCTTTTACTACGTTGAAAGATCGTCCCAAGAGTGTAATTCCGAAGTTGAGAACGCGTCCTGATGTTTATGTTTTTACCTCGGTGATCCCTGACTTGTTTTTTTTTCTTGTATTCGTGAGAATTTTGATTCCTAGCCTTTTTTGGCACGTCACTGTTGATTATCTGACTATTTACGCGCATTTTATATCGCGGGTAAGTAAACCATTGAATAACATACCGTTTGAATTGTAATTTATTCGGGACAATACACCCGCCGCGGTGGCTGAGAGGTTAAGGCGTTGAGCTGCTGAGCTTAAGGACGCTGGTTCGATCCCGGCCGCGGTGGTCGCTTTTGAGATGGAGGCAGTAAGCGCAATCGCCCGCGTGCCGATATATCAGCGCACGATAAAAATCCCCAGGTGGCCCAAGTTAATCCGAGCTCTCCACTGCGGCGCGCCTCAGTTGACCAGGCATAGCTTCGGCACGGTGAGCTCTCCAAAACCGAAATATGAAGTTGAATTTTAGCAAAACGTTCTGTGAAACAAAAGCTTCTAGAACAACTTTTCATTAATCAAGCTGTGAGTACAGCTTGAAGAGTCCTGGCCTCATTTTCTTTAAGCCTGTAAAATCAGCTTTTCACGCAAAATATTTCGCGTTTCGTTCAAATATTACAAATTTAGCTTATTTCTTAAGAGAAATGATACTTTTGCATCATTCGTGTCTACTGATTATACGAGGGACAATCAAGAGATATTCATACTCGCAACGCGCTATCACCCCTGCTTATATTCGCGTGGGGCTAATAGGGCGAAAACGCAGAGGTACTGCGTTTCTTAACTAGAACACTCTGGTGACCAGACTCCAGCAGCTGGGTTACCAAGGGGCGGAATATAATGTCGTGCTTTCAAAGCACAGTACTCTGGTATCCGATATCTTTTGAGGAGCAAAGAAAAAACGTTGCAAATAGTATTGACAGTGGAATTGAGGTTCTGCTGACTTTGGCGGATAATTTTTCATTTAGGTTTTTCTCGAAACTTCATTGAGGGAATTGAGATATGCCAGGGTTTTTGTTTTGGCTTGATATTCGTGGCGCCTTGGCGCTTTTTGCCTACGAAGATGAAATCGTTGGGGGGTAGATGTGTACAGCTCTGCTGTAAGAGTATTTTGCCTTTGAAGCATGAAACGTTCGAGCGCGAGGCGTTGGAAGACGAGTGTCCTGGTGTGTTCCTGCTCTACGCGTTACGTCCTAGCGCGAGGCGTTGGAAAACGAGTGCCCCGATGTTTTAGTACGTGGCTACGTGATACAACGACGATATGAAAAGACGACGACATGAGACGACGACACCCCGAGCCCCCAAGGGACTTCGCTCCTAAAAGAGAAATGCGTCCTTGTCTTGTCCGAGTGGTGCACTGCACTGGCGGGACCTTCAGACCGTGAGGTTGGTCGTCCGTTATGGTTTAGAACGTAAACGTGAGAGCTAGATGGAAGGTCCGAGCTGGCGAAAACGTGTGTGAACTGCCGTCAACGATGGGCTACAGAGCTATCGCAGTGAACGCACGCCTACAGGTGATTGAGGTAGTCCTTGCGTGACCCAGATCTGCACTGAAGAGTTAAGTGACATAGTTGTTTTCCCGTATATATCACGTCAGCTGTGGCAGGTCTAATGAAGGTAATTTTTGTGTTTTCACTGCAGGTAAATGTCAGTGTTGTCGTTCTGCTGTGCTTGTCGGCAAGTCTTCCGTCGCTGCTGTTCTCCTCGTGAATAATATTCTGTATCCTGATAAGACTCGTTTTCGTTCACCATAATGCAGATGTCTTTGTCGCTGTCTTTGCATTGCGAAAGAGTGTTTTTCTGTATGCAAAATATTGTTGTGTGGCGATGTTGAGAGCAACCCTGGTCCAGATATCCAGAAATCTTTAGACATGATTATAAAATCCCAGGAGTCAATGCAGAATGACATATACGAAATGAAAGCCTTGCAATGCAAGCTTGATGCTTCGCTTTGCAGTTAATGGCTAGATTAGAACAGATCGAAAAACATCTGACAGGTTTTCAAACTTCCGTGCAGCCTATAGCACCATTCGAACAACATCTGCAGTCGCTCCATAAGTCGGTTATTTCGCAACAGCAAAAGTAGTGAATCTGGAAGATTACAGGCGGCTGTAAAATTTTGCTTGTTTTTGGTGTACCCGAGGCTAAATCAGAATCTGAAGATAAACTGAAGGAGAAGGTTATCGGCAACATCTTTGATAAACAGCTTGGCGTGAAGGTTGCATCCGTTGGGCGTATCCACAGACTTGGAAAACGTATCAAGGAGACCGGTAGCAGTGAAAATGATAGCGGTAGAAGCGAGCAAAAAACTCGACCGGTAATCTTGTACTTCCAAGACTTCAATGAGAAGATGGCTGTTTTCAGTAACGTTAAGAAACTGAAAGGCTCGAAAATTTACATTCAGAATGATTATTCAAAGAAACTCTCCGCAAGCGAAAACTGCTCTGGGAATCGGCACGCAAGGATAAGGATGAAGGGCTGGATCCAAAACTTTATGATGATAAACTTAAAATTAATGACGAAACATATGTTTGGGATGATTTAACAGGTAGACGAGTGAAGCTCATTTCGCCCCCCGCGCAGTCGCAGTCGAAGTGACATGATCCCGGCAAGGGTTCTTATCGCAACAGGCTCATTGTATTGAATATGAATGCGCAAAGTGTTGTCAATAAATCCGAATCCCTGGAAATTGCATTACTTGCGCACAACCCCGACGTAGCAGTAATAACTGAGACTTGGTTAACCAGCGATATCACTGACGACTGCGTCTTTCCTTTATCGTTTTCGGTCTTCAGACGTGACCGTGGGTCACGAGGTGGGGGTGTGGCTGTTCTGTTAAAGAAAAATGTGAAAGCTGTGGTTTTAAATCAAATAGATGACCACGAAAGCGTGCTTCTCAAGATAACTATTTATAGTTTCACTTTTGTCCTATGTGCGCTGTACAGGCCT
This sequence comes from Haemaphysalis longicornis, assembly GCA_013339765.2. Classification (NCBI taxonomy): domain Eukaryota; kingdom Metazoa; phylum Arthropoda; class Arachnida; order Ixodida; family Ixodidae; genus Haemaphysalis; species Haemaphysalis longicornis. The sequence continues at coordinate 153,831,725 of CM023451.1, forward strand.
CCCAGTTCTGATTCTTCTTATTTGCGAAAGCTTCAAGATCATTTGTTTCGTTTCCGCAAAACCAGGCTTATGCTTGTTGGCGATATTAATCTACCAAGTATTGATTGGCCTACTGGATGTGTCGGTGCCTCAGAAATTTCTGATATTCTATCCGACATTATGCCAACTCATAATTTACACCAGGTTGTTCTTGAGGGCCCCCTGAATTTGCGGCACAGCTAGGTCCGTACTCGATCTTGTGGTCTTAGATCGCAGTTTTTCGGATTATTCATTACATGTAAGTGACGGGATTTCTGATCACAAGTTTGTAGTTACCAATGTCTTTCTAGAACTTAAAAAAAGTTTGGCGGGAGTTAAGCATACATACGTCAAAGACTACTCCAGGGCGAGGGATGAGTCTGTTTTGGATTACCTTGACATAGCTTACGTCAAGGTAATGATGTGCGGCATTTATGGGAAATGTTTAAAGGAGCCATGAAGACAAAATACGTTGGGTTTATTAGAAAGACTGCTTAGTCCCGATAACAATGATACCAATATCTCGAAAACTTCGAACAAATAACGGAGATATTAAAGAAAACGTGTGAAGCAGTCGCGACCCCCTAGCCAATTTCCCGCAACTTTTCTATGACGTCACAGAACCTTGTTTGTGCGATTGGCGGCCGCCTAACTGACCTGTCGCGACGACCATGACTGGACGTCTGTAATGGGGCCCCCTAGTTCCATTTGACCGCATCACTTGAATGCTAACGTGCAGTTAACGCACTGAAAATTATGTTTTATTTGTTGGCCCGTATGACGTCATTCTTGCTCATAACACGTCACTGTGGCGCAAAATTTGAAGGTTTTTTAATACTTCTTGCTTTTTTTTTTGTTAAAAACATCTTTTGTGGCTCTAATGGAGCTGAGTGAGATACTGAATCCTAGTTCTTTCAAATTAAACGCAGTTTGTTTTTCTCTTCATGGCTCCTTTAAAGAGCATTGCAAATTTTGTCTAAAGTCTTTTATACCTGATAAGAAAAAACGAACCAAAAGGGTCAATCCATGGGTTAACCGGGATATTATTCACTTAAAACGGCGAATTAAACGTATAAAGAAGACTCGCAGTCCCGATTGTGATGTCTTAAATAGGTTAATCTCCGAAATTTCAGCAGCGTAAAATCTGCAAGGAAACGGTATTTTTGCGAAAGTTTGCCTCAGTTCATTTTAAACGATCCAGGAAAGTTTGGAATCACATCCGTAGTGCACGTAAATCGGTTGATCAATTATTGGTTGATGGCAAGATTGAAACATCTCGTCACTCCATTGCTAATGCTTTCAATTCCTTTTTTCATTCTGTGTTTTCAAACGATCAAGGTGATGAATTTTATATGGAGGCTCATTCGGAACAGATCGAGCTTGTTTCTTTTGAAGGAGTTTTTGAAATGCTTCTGCGATTAGACCCAAGTGCACTACTGTCCCGGATGAAATCCTAACGCCTTTCTGCGTCGCTATGCAGAATCTTTAGCTCGGTTTGTAACAGTCATTTTTCGTGAATCTTTTCGGACGTCCGTGCTGCCCCATGATTGGCTTATGGCTAGGGTAGTTCCAGTTTTTAAAAATGGTGACCGCTTGCATGTTGACAATTATCGACCACTTTCCTTAACGTGCTGTTGTTGCAAGATCATAGAACATATTGTAGCTAACCATATCCTTAATGTACTGGAAAAAAATAAAACATTGAGCCCCTTCCAACACAGTTTTAGAAAGGAATTTTCTACCGTTACGCAGTTGGTCACCGCCGTTCACAGTTTTAGTTCAGTCTTAGATCACTCCGGGCAAATAGATGTTTTGTTTTTAGACTTAAGCAAGGCATTCGACAGGGTTCCTCACGGTAGCCTTCTTTTAAAACTTAAACAAGCAGGAATTCCTTCAACACTCGTAAATTGGGTTAATTCATATTGGAAAGATCGAACGCAATTTGTAGACATCGATGGTACTTGTTCCTCTTCTCTAACAGTGACATCAGGTGTCCCCCAGGGAAGTGTGCTGGGGCCCCTGTTTTTTTTGTTGTATGTTAATGATTTAGTGTCTGTGGTTGGTGATACTGTGAATATTGGAATGTTCGCGGATGATATCATGATTTATACTGAAGTGCAGTCTGCTTCCGACCAACATCGGCAAGATAGGGCTTTATGTGACATATCATCTTGGTGCGACAAATGGGACATGAAAGTTAGCACTACAAAACAGTTTTTTTACGTATAAAAAATGAAACCCCCTAATTTATAGGTACAAAATTAAAAACGCCTTAATCGAGGAGGTTAGTAAGTTTAAATACCTAGGTGTCGTATTGAACTCTACATTAGATTGGAACGACCACGTTCGTCATGTAACTTCTTCAGCGCTAAAAAAAAAATTGGTCTCTTACGGCATAAACTTCGAGGTACACCTAGTAACGTTAAGCTTTTAGCGTACAATTCCATAATTAGGCCTAAACTGGAGTATGCAGCGGTTGTTTGGGACCCGTACACGAACAAAAACATTAACGAATTGGAGAATGTTCAGAGGAGGGCTGTTCGTTTTATTTATAATAAATATAAAAGAAGTGATTCTCCGTCAGGTATCATGGCACTCAATAAAATCCAACCACTACACATTAGACGCCAAATTTCCCGCTTAGCTTTTCTGGAATCCCTAATTAAGTGTAAGACTGGATTATCACCCACTCCATTCATTAGTCCGTTAGCCACGAGGAAAACACGACACACACATAGCCATAGTTTATCCCCATTCTTTGCCCGAACAAATACCTTTAAGTTTTCATATTTTCCACGCACGGTAGATGACTGGAATAAATTGCCAGAAAGAATTTTTAGTGGAAATTTCACGAAAGCCCTACACGATCATTTTAGCAACTTTTAATTACTGACGTTCGGGTTTTTAGCGACGCTTCTCGAAGTTGTACGTGATTACCACATTTTCTAGTTTTATTTGGATTGGAAACCCTGTTATGTTTGTTTTCACCGTGGCCTCTTTATTTTGTAGTCTCCAAGTGAATTCTGAGTTGATGTTACCCCATTGTTTTCATTGCATTGTATTGCATTGTATATGCGTGTACATTTTTTTTTTGTTCTGCCCGTCCTGCTTGGACCATATACTTGGTCTGCAGTATTGTGTAAATAAATAAATAAAATAACTATTGTGGCTACGAAACCTCTGTTCGGCGTGGAGTTCCTTTTCCACGCTGCGTCTCGGTTAACTTATACACAACGCTATGCATGTGTCCTACGTATACCTCAGGAGATACTTCAGTCGGTATGTTTGGCATATTCGTGTGGAATGTCTCGGCATGTGCCATGGCTGCCGGGAAGGAGACGTTCTATTGATGCGGTATTGCATGGAAAGGATGGAGGGTTTCCGATCTTGCCCTCCTCTGAATATGCGGTAATTCGTCGGAAGGAGCTACTGAATGTGTGTGCATTTGTTTCCCAAGTGGGCTCTGTATTCATGCCCACAGCCGATACAGAAAAGCTTGCTTTACAGGCAGCGCGCGTATCAGCAATTTTAAGCGGTATTTCGATGGCGGGCGCGGAGAATGACGACATAAATGCAATTAGCCGGCTTGGATAAACGCAAATGCCCTTTTGATCACACTTGCCTCTTGGTGGGTCTTCTCACCTTTATATCGAGACGACGGATGAACCCGCTTCACCGTTCCAGTGATGCCGCAGTGTGGGATAGAACGTGGTTGTTATCTTGACTCATGCTAGTTTTTTGTGCAAATACACTTAGGCCGCTAACGTTGGTTTCACTATGGCTATATAAAAAAAAGCAGCAGGCCGATTTTTGGAATCTTTCGTGCCAATAAAACTTTATGATTGCAACGCTGCCGAACTTTTGCGAATCAGTGAAACTATTACTGTAAATAAAGGTATTGCTACATGTCTAGGAGTTCAACCCTGGGAACGTTTTGTAAATACAAATTGCATTTATGGGGCACTTGTGCCACACCTGGAGACGAGCCGATGTCTCGGCGTCAAGAATGAATGAATGAATGAATGAATGAATGAATGAATGAATGAATGAATGAATAAATAAATAAATAAATAAATAAATAAATAAATAAATAAATAAATAAATAAATAAATAAATAAATAAATAAATAAATAAAGTTAGCACGCATTTAAATTGGGCTGTGGTTTGTTTCATGGTGCAACGGGGAATTTTTAGTTGTGGGGAGGGTATTGCGGGCCATCGAATTAAATGCTAACGCATTTAAAAGACGGCTTCAGCAGGTGGCGACTTAAGCATTTTGCTTCCGTCCAGGATAGCGTTTTGCTTCCATCGCAAGACAGTTTAAGCGTTCACTCGGACGGGTAAAACACCAATGCAGCGTAATTTCCCTTGTACGAGACCTAAGGGGGTAAGATAATGCTCGAGAATGCTTTCTCTGAGTCGGAGCTGTTATAAGTGGTTTTTATGAAGAACAGTTTTGAACCAGACATCGGCGACAGCGGCGCCGTATGAGCCGAACTCCAGCTTTACCGTTAAAACTAACAACAACGTTATGAACAGTGTTATGAACAACGTCAGAGAGTTACCAGATACTGTGAACGACTCCTTATGTGAGCTTTGTGTTGCACGTATTTAGACAAAACTCTAGTCACGAAATAATTCCCCGGAAATAAATTCCGTGAGATAGCGGGCCCAAGCACACCACCGCCCCTTCCCATCTCAAAAATAAAAATAAAAAGAAGCTCGTTTTATTTTTGTTGTGTAGCGTGTACGTTTGGGACATTTTACCACGTGTTTTCCTCAGTAATGTATGAGAAATGGTCGCACCGACTGATAAGCCAGCATGTGCACTAGACGTGATGGGGAACCGTTCTCGAGGAAGAATATTGCTTGTACTGAACAGCGAAGGACAAGGTGAAACGTAAATGCGCAATAAAATGAGGCTTAAGAATTCCGGTGCACGTTAAAGATAGCTAGGCAGTCAACAGTAATCCGGAGCGCTCAGCACAGCAGTGCTCCTTTAGCCCACGTGTAGCTTCGGCACGTTAAACAGCGTAATTTCAAAATGGGGCTTGCGTCGGTTTGTGACAGAGTGTGTTTTATTTGAGGATGGGAACAGTAGTTTGCTTGGCAGACGTGATTTGCGATGTCTGACTTTCTTCCCTTTTCAAATTAACATGGGTTTCGACGCTACGTAAGAATCACGTTTGCGAGTGTCACCATACGTTTTATCCATACGCCGATTGACAACAACAACAACAACAACAAAACAATTAACGTATTTCTGGTTTAAAGACTGCCATTCTTGTCAAAATTTTTTCCGAAAGTTGTTTTGAGCGCAATGACCGGGACTCGCCAAACACGCCAAACCTACGTCCTGGCGCTAAATTAGGCCTTTTAAAGCATTGCAATGACTTTTAATGCGTAGCATTCTTTGCCAACTACCCCCACAGCCAGAAACATGTAACACTTGCATTTCCACACACACACACAAAAAAAAATGCAGATGTCGCGGAAGTTCCACCTGTAATCGCTAAAATGGCGTGAATAGAGATAACTGGTCGTAGGAAATTTAGAAAAACTAAATAATAAGAAAAATACAAAAAAAATACGGAAAACAGCGAAATGTGTAACGCCCTGCATTTCCACAATATTGCAGATTTCGCGGAAGTTGGACTTGTAATCGTTGTAATAGCGCAAATGGAGATAATTGGCGTAACGAAATTTCGAAAAACTAAAAAAATAGGAAAAATATAAAATAATTACGAAAATTATAGAATCTTGTAACGCCCTGCATTTCAACAATATTGCAGATTTCGGGAAAGTTCCTAATGTAACCGTTATAATAACATAAACGGAGATATGTTGCAGAACGAAGTCTAAAAAAAACTAGAACAAAACAGAAATATAAAATAATTACGAGAAATGTCAAAACGTATAACGCATGGCATTTCCACAATAATGCAGATGTCGCGAGAGTTTTACCTGTAATCGTTATAATAGCGTAAATGAAGATACTTGATCAAACGAATTTTTGCAAAACCAAAAATAAGAAAAATATAAAATAATTACGAAAACTGGCGAACCGTGTAACGCCCTGCATTTTCACAATAATGCAGATTCCAGAAGAGTTCCAAATGTCATCGTTATAGTAACGTAAATGGAGAAAACTGGTCGAGCGAAATTTTGAAAAAATAAAGAAGGAAAAATATTTTTAAAAATACGTAAAATGTCCAAATGTATAACGCATGGCATTTCCACAATAATGCAGATATCGCGAGAGTTCCACCTGTAATCGTTATAATAGTGTAAATGGAGATTATTGGTTAACAAAATTTTGAAAAACTAAAAAAAAAAAGAAAAATATAAAGTAATTACGAAAACTGGGGAACCGCGTAACGCCCTGCATTTCCACAATAATGCAGATTTCGGAATAGTTTCAAATATATTCGTTACAATGACGTAAATGGCTATAATTGATCGAACAGAATTTTGAAAAACCAGAAAATAAAAAAATTTAAAACAATAACGGGAAATATCAAAACGTAGAACGCATGACATTTCCACAATAATGCAGATGTCGCGAGAGTTCCACCTGTAATCGTTATAATAGCGTAAATGGAGATAATTTGTCGAACGAAACTTTGAAAACCTAAAAAAAGAAAATATAAAATAGTTACGAAAAGTGGCGAACCGTGTAACGTCCTGCATATCCACAATAATGCACATATCGGGAATGTTACAAATGCAATCGGTATAATAACGTACATGGAGATAATTGGGCAAACAAAATATCAAAAAACTAAAATTGAGAAACATAAAAAATTACGGAAAATGGCTAACCTTGCAAAGCCCTGCATTGGCACAATAATGTAGATTTCCCGAAAGTTCCAAATCTAGTCGTTATAACAGCGTAGATGGAAATAATTGGTGGAACGAAATTAAAAAAAAAACCCTTAAAAATAAGACAAATATTAATAAATGACGGAAAATGGCAATCCATAATTGTATTTCCACAATAATGCAGATTTCTGGAATGTTCCACTTCGAATCGTTATAATAGCGTAAATGGAGATAATTTGTCGGACAGGATTTAGAAGAATCAACATGTTTACTGTGAAGACTCACAATCAAGACAAGCGAGATAAGAATGCTACGCATTAGTGGATAATTCTCTGAATTTCTGCAGAATATTTTTCTTAAATTCACCTTATTTGTTATTCTCATGAAACAAGCGCAAACTTTATTGCAATAAGGCTTCTAGAACGGCAACAGACATTCAAGATGTCCCCGGCAGCGAAGCCCCCTACCTCCTACTCCCCCTTCCCCCCCTTGATCTAGAGTTTGCAAGCACAAATAAAAACTCTCCCTTTCTCCGTCCCTCCACCTCCCCCTCCCTCCCTCTGTTACTGCCTCTACCTCTTTAACTACAAGCTAAGTATACAGTGCTAGAGAAGGGAGCAAGAGCCAAACATCGCCCATACTTGGCCACTGTCGCTAGGCATCGCTAAGCAGCGGTGCCAAGCATGAGTTAAATTAAGGGCCCCTCGCACCCCGGGGCGCATGTTACACATAACCGAAGGCCTTACTCAAGCACGCGGAAATAAAGGGCGCAAACCCGGACACGCTGCTCCGCCGTTCGTTATTAGCTCCGGCGAAGATGTCCTCGTTCCGGGCGTCGTTCTCGAGGCCCTCTGTTGGACGAAGACGGAAAGAAAGCGCAAGCGTGGGCAGGCGCTCACCGATGCTCGTTCAGGGAAGCCACCACGAAACTTAATCAAGCATGGCATAGTGTGGAAATGCCAGAGGGCGCTGCACGACTTGGCTGGCCTTATGGACCAGTGAAAGGACTCCTTTACTCCACGCTCACACACACAACAAAGCGCTGGTAGGATGAGGTCCCGTCTTTTCTTTATATTCGGTAGCTTGCTCCTTAACTTGATTTTGCGATCTCGGAGGTAATGCGTAGCGGTCGGCCGCGATTCCTTTAGCCACGCTTGCTCTGGCGCGAAAATTCCAATGTACGCGACATGAGTGCGTGGGAACACTGATGAATGTGCTCAACGTCAGGATGGCGAAAAGAAAAAAAAAGGGAAGGGGTGTCAAGAGTTATGAAGGTGAACAGGTAATCTACAGTTACTTCCAACTCTACCAGCAATATCCACGTGCGTCAAAACTGCCTAAATGTCACCGTAGGAAACTAGGTGGCTAGATCGGCTGTCGGCTTCACCACTCGCAACATCGAATTTCCCCAGCAGTACAGAACCAGCCCTTCCGGCACCTATGTTAAGCATCAGTAAATGAGATGATAAGCTGCACGCGGCCCCTAAACTGCCTAGACATGCCGAACTACCGACGACGAAAAAAGTGCACCATTGGTTTAGAACACTTGTTCCTAAAGAAAGAAAAAAGAAATCAGCTAAAATTGTCTTTGTTTGAGCTTAGGCTGTTACAATTACAACCAGAGAACGTACGTCAAAGCCGCGGAGAAGAAACGGTTAATGGTATTTAGCAGTTGGCCAAAAGACTGTGAGAATGCCACTAATGTTGAAAGCTAACCACATGATGGCGGTAGATTATTGCAGGAAGTGCCATGCTGCACGGTTTAGGAAATAGAATGTTGCTTACCATTCAGCATACTAACCATTGCCGTGTAATTTCCGGTGCCTTCGGCTCGGTGGCTCCGCGACACGTCTCTTTTACAAATTACCATTTTTATTTACATCTAAGCTAGACGTATTTTTATTTATTTATTTATTTATTAGACGTATTATTTATTTATTTAGGCTAGATCTGGACCCCGACGTCACCACATCGTAAGATGAATGAAAGGCGTAAAATAAAACCGTTATTTCTTGCTCTGTTTTCAATTGCTGCTTCAACGTGGCCGGAGACAATCAATGTAAAGGATGGAATTAAAGGAGCAGCAGGTGTGCCGACGGCCGTGAAACGCACGTATGGTGACCTCGCCCCCAGTGACTAAAATAGCCTAGTTATCGCTAGACGAAAAAGCTAGGCACTTCAATGGACCAAACTTAACTAGTGATGCGAAAGCATAAGCATACGACCAAAAAGGAGGAGCGTGTCGAAGGAAGGATGGGTAAAAAAAAATTAAGGAAGCTCACACAGACGAGTAAGACTTGAAGATAGCGAAGCTGCACGCAACCTTCACGACCATCACAACGGCTCAAGTTCACGATTGCAGCCGATTTGCTTCTTATTCGCCGTCGAAACGGCCTTTACTCCATCACTGTTGCTGTAAGTATGAGTGAGCCTCCTTCTATTATTTTTTTTTTTGGAAGGGATGATCATTTGGCATCACCTTGGAGGGGCGTACGCGATGACGTGTTTTTATCCTTCCGAGCAAGTGTTGCCACGATTACGGCGAAAGCTGGAGTCTTTCTTGTTCCGAGTAAGTGTTGTCAGGATTACGGCGAACGCTAGAGTTTTTTTTTCGGTCATCTTGGCCCATATCCCTAAGTGGGTGCGTACCCGCAAATAGGGATTGGCCACCGGTTCAGTTTATAGAAGTAGCGAGGGGCCAAAGGAAAGACATGGTGACAATATCTTTTTATGTCCCTTGGCGATGTCGCTGTGATGTCTTTTGGTGTAAATCTGTAGAAATTGTGGTTAACTACAACAATCAACAATACAGCATTGTCACTGCAGTTAGTCTCACGGAGACTTTCTAAGGTACTGGTGTGGTTAGGAGACACCAAAGTAATGGGTTACTTGGCACTATGAACTTGCCATCATTATTTTTTTACAGGGTACCGGATGCATGGCTTATTAACGCCTGACAACAACCTGTTTAAATAGCCGAGTTTTCAGCGGTGGCATCTCCTTATTTGCGCAGTAAGGACAAAGCCACTATATTTTCTACGCTGAAGCTGCGGTCAGGTATTTATTTCTTGAAAAAAAAAAAGGCTTAATGATCCAAAACAGATACTTAGAAACTTTATATATTGTGAGGTTGCTGCCTGGCGTCATACTGCCCCCTATGCTAAATTATGTCGGTGTTCGCGATGGTATCCGACTACTGTTTCTGACACGGAAGACGTGGCTGTGCCCGATTAGGTTTCGCGGCCGCACCAGACTCCATTTCGCTGCCGCAACAGACCCTTTGTCAATGCCTCAGCAACTTTGGGAGGTAATCTCGTTGAGTGGGCCCTTCCTTCCTCACACCCAGCCTTTGCTTCTCTCGATTTACATAGTCATTGCCGTTTTTCCTTTTTTATACTTTGCTATACTTTGTCGCCGACTTGAGTGAGTTCGTGGAAGACGTGTTAGAGCCACGCGTCAACAGTGAAGGCGTTTTATGGGCTGTTTGTTTGCTAGGGTATCGCACCTTCTTTTTTTCGTTATATAGATTTTTGTTTTGCTGGAAGAGCTTCCAGTCGTATGGGTTGAAATAACAGGGCTTTATTCTGGTGAAATCCTGCTTGGAAGAGCGGGGAAGAAATCAGAAGGGGCGATTCCTGCATTGCTTTTCTTGTAGGAATGTCTCCTGGTCTGTCGTTCTGTTTGAACGACTATAGACCTTTCTGGTGATTTTTCTGACTTCCCCTGTCTGCATTTTGAAGCCCTGCTTTCCTGGAGTGTTTGAGTCAGCCGGCGAGATGAGAGTGTAGACGGCGTCCGGCGCCACCGTCCTATTCCGTCCGCGCACCGTAGCTGTTTTGCCAACTCCGCTCCTTCCTAGCTATGATGTTTGCTCCCGTCTCCACTCTCGAAGTGTCTCCAGCGCGTGCCGTGACACGTTTGCTGCACCCCCACTTTTTTTTCTATATGTGAAGCCTATATTTCCGCAACCCCGCGGGGTTTCTTGGGCCGGTATTTTCTTGCCTTGGTATATTGTAGTGTTACGTTTCATGCGTCAATTTTTTGATGCGGAAATCAACTCGCGGGATGTGTGTCGGGATTTGGAATGGTTGCGTTCGATGACCCCAGTAGTTTCTCTTGTTTGTGTAACTGTTGGACCTAAATAGCCAAGAATTTGATTTATTGCAGCACCACTCCAGGGTGGCATACTGCATTGTTCTCTTTAAGGAAACAAAGTAATGACGATGCATTTAAGATAACATTACTGTTCAAGAATGCAGAAATCTTTGTAAAATACAAGTTGCCGCTTAATGTTGCAGAATAACGGCATTTACGAAGAGCCGCCAATTAACTCCCACCCTTTCGCATTAGTACGAACGGTAACGGTGCTCTTTTACGGGGATAATAACGCTGGATCTAATGCATCTAATACAATATATATATATATATATTATAATATATAATATATATATATAATATATATATATATATATATATATATATATATATATAGCGAATCAGAATAGGAAATGAGGGGCTCGTTGAAAATAACACAGAAATAAGAGTTGGCAGTCAAGACAACCTCGGAAAGCAAAGGGGAGGATGTGGTAGGTCATTGAAACAGATAAAGAATTTGGAAAGAAAGAAGAAAAGTGGAGAAAAAATTCCCGCCAGGTGGGATCCGAACCCACGACCTCCAAAATGCCACATCCTCCCTGTTGCTTTCAGAGGTTTTCTTGAGTGCCAACTCTTATTTCTGTGTGTTTATATATATATTATATTATTATATATATATATATATATATATATATATATATATATATATATATATATATATATATATATATATATATATATATATATATATATTCCTTACGTTGACCGGAAACATAATCTAGGACCACGCATAAGTTGAAGATGTTTGGTACATTTTAAACGACTTAGCGCAGTTCACAAACGCCAGTTTTCCTGGGAACGATCATAGCGAGCGGTGGTGCACGAGGCTGTCGCTAAGCTAAAATTCCGGCAGTGATACCGCACAGACTCGCCAACTTCAAGCCGTACAGAGGGCAGTGCCACCTTGGGTGGTCATTGTATAAATTCGCGGAATAAAACGCAAAAGTTTCGATGTGGTTCGGCTTCCCATCGCTGTGATTTGTTTCGCGCCCAAACCCACAACGCTTCGTACGACACAAGGTAGAGGAAATCTCACCGTTTGTGTTTGAAAATAACAGACAGCAGTCGAAATGCGGCTCCGCTGGTGCGGTAAAGGTCGATTCACACTGGCGGTGCAGGTTGCGTCACCCATTGCAGCACCGCATCGCGTCCGCTAACGCTTCGTCATCGCCCTCCGCGTCGCCAGTGCAAATGAGAACAAAAAATGCGGAGTCAGACCGCGATATCGCAGACTATGCTCGCATATCTGCATGACTGTCCTGTCGGTAAACGGGACGGAAGTTTGCAGGAAACACAGTATCATCATCAGCCGAACCCGTGCAGGAAGCTAGTGGGCATTGCAGTATGCAGAAAAGTGATTGCTACAATTCACAAATTTTGAAAGAAGATCCCTAAGTGGCGCGCGTTGCTGTCCACGTAGTTTTACAAGCGTTCGAAGGTTCAATTCATTATCATGCGGAGGCTTTAAATTTAGACATTCCAATCATTTATTACTCGGTCGGTTAACAGGTGAAGGAATATTCTATAGGAGCTTCGTTGAAACAACTAATGCAAACATAGCACACCGCAGTGGTCTATTTATTTTGTTATTGCCTCCGCCGTCTGACGTCTGACGGGCGAGTTATAGTTCGCCGACACCACTGGACCTTCAGGTGTGAGTTTTTTGTGAGGAACAATAATAAGGGCAACAAAAAATTGTGGGATAAATTACTGGCAAACCAGCAGATAAAAGGTTGAACATATGTGAGCACGAGATTTCTGCCGTCATTATTTCAATTTTAAACCTCTCGCCAGAATTCTGAAATTATGTGACGCAATCAATAATTTGCGGTGACTTAAAATAAAATCAGCATTTTAGTTCCCTTTCATTAGAAAGCACGCAACGGCCACAAAAACTAGCTATTACAAGCAACTTCGCGTGACGCTGACCCAATATTAGCGGTGATGATCGGTCCACACACAAACAAAAAGCGTTCTGGTATTTGTTTCTTCCGATTAACTCTTGTTTTTTTATTAACTAAATTATTTGCTCGTCGAAAATAATCAACACATTTCGCTGCTTAGAAGAAAGTAATTGTTATCAGCTTGTATGTTATTGCACTGTCGGCCAACCGCTTTATGGGGAAATGCATTCGTTTTTTGTCAGGACGCCATTTGTCCCTCTAAGAAAGCTTCCGCTTTAAAAAAGTCGAATAGGATGCGCCAAAAAACTCAGGCAAAAACCTCCTCGTTTCAAAGTGCTGTCACTATGAACAAACCCTTCTGATGGAGGCGAAAAGCAAAAACGCCCGTGTGTACGAGATTTCGGCGCACGATAAAGATCCCCAGGTGGTCAAAATTAATCCGGAGCCCTCCACTACGGCGCGCCTCATCGCCTGCGTTGCCTCGGCTCGTTAAACCCCACAATCAATCAATCAATCAATGAACAAACCCGAAATAAGGATCCAGAAGTTTACAAGGAAAGCCGTTTTGACATTTAAATGTCCGTGGATCTTTGCGAACGCCTACTTGCACGAATGCCCAGCTGTCAATTCGGGACGTGCGATTCTTGCATTTTACCGTTCCAGTCTGTTTGATTGTTCAAGCGTGTTGTTGAGCATACAGAAAATGACGTTTTTTCGCCCTTCGTTATCTGCACCTTACCGCACAATGCGTCCGAGGAATGAAGAAGCCAGTAACTTTAACCGGATATTCGTTTCGATGCATGAATAGACTTCTGTGAGCCAGGGAGTGCTCTTTTTTTGCATATAAATTCCAGGAACAAAGCAGAATAACAGGATGAAAAGAAGTGAAGAAGGCGGGGAGGCTAACGAGGACTGGCACCGGAAGCCTCCTTCCGAAATTCCGAACAGTATTTTTTTTTATTCTTTCTCTTCGCTCCCCGACACCTTCCTCCGCATTGGCATTCGCATTTGTCTTCGCCGCACGAACTGCCGTCGTCTTACTACGTAATTGGCCTTGTCGTGAAACAGAAAAGCTGCCGTTGAGTTGGCCCGAGACGCCGCGTAAGGCTGCTTCTCCGAGGGTTAGGTCTTCTACCCTTGAGTCACCTCACTGATTTTGTCCCCGCTGACAGAAAGAATCCGTTCGAGAATAAAATAAGAATCGGTGGGCTCTGCCTTCCCAGGTTCAGATAACGCGTGATAGTTCATTTTTTTTATTTGGAGAGAAAGAGAAAACACTTTATTTGAGCACTAGTTGGGCTAACGACGAGTGGTGACCAGCGCTTGGACGCTGCCGGTGACCTGAGCTGCTCGTTCAGCAAGTCCTTGCTGTCGGCAGCTAACGGCAAGTCGGCAGCTAACGGCGATAGTGCGGTTATCAGATGTTCGAGAGAAAATAAACAGAAGCACGGATGGGCCTAAAAAATGCAGTGACGATTACTAGACCCCCTAATTTAAAATTTGTGTGCAGCAGCGCGAGCTGCAGTCTTCTCGGTCACTGCTCAGTTCTGCTGTGTCTCAGGAAGTGTTTGTGTGATCAACGCCGCCTGTATTAACATTGCCTGACGCGTCGCGCGCTTTTCAATGGGAAGGGTAGGGACGCTTAGTTCAGGCACTGATCCGCTATGTGGCGCGTGCCGGCGGACATCTCGCCTTACGTCACTGCTCGCGAGTCGCGAACGCTGCACCCACTTCTACGACGTGTGTCTGTCAGCTTGCCTGTTGGGCTTCAAGGGCCGTTTCGCTTACATCTTAGCCGCGACGGGGCGCTAATTCTGTGGCGCACTGAGGATCTCGTTCAACGTGTCGCTCGCTTCATACTTGCTGCATTTTTCCAAAGATAAAGACGGAGGCGGGCTGAAATAGTGTAAGAACACACTGATTGTCGGGTAGACATATAGCTAACAGAAAAACGATATTTTCGGATAGGGCAGCCATTATTTTACTGATATTTTTCTTTCTGGAGTATTTAGAGAAGAAAAAAATTGCGTGCACGTTTTTTGTTCAGGCGCTCACTTCTACGATTACTTTAAAATAATATCACATGCTTGTAAACTTCAGAAAATTATAGGAAACAAAAGGATAAGCAGCTGGGATCCCGCCACGCTGTCCGGGCGCTTCTACAGTACAGTCCTCAATTTTAGAAGTGCGTACTGATGCGGAGTGCGAACAGCGGGGTCAAAACAATACCTAAATGCGGAGGGGATAGAGGTGGGATGCCCCACTCAGAAAATTTTAGGGCCTGTGATCCGAGTAGATATAATCGCGCAAAGCCGGCATCAGCCTGCGGCAGCGCAAGGGATTTTGCTTCGTGACAAAGGAAGTTTTATCAGTGACAGACCAAGACAGACAGGCATGGTGAAAAACAAGAAGGCGTAGGAGCGCCGCCTCGGGAACGCTAAACAAACTTTCCACTATTTTGCATAGTTTCCGAGAAGCGGCGCTGGCTGGCGGACACGAAAGCACGCTGGAAGGCTACGGAGCGGGGAAGGGTAGGAGAGAGCAACAGGAGAGTGGCTGTTTGGCCATTTTTCGCTCACGCGTTAGGAAATGTTTATACAGGCGGCGTTGGTGTGATCAGCGAACGTACAGGTGCCGTCATAAGTAAGTGGAGCACGGTAGCAGTGGCCGAACAGCATAGGAGCGCCGTGTAGCTGCACCGGCGGCAAACGAAAGGACGAGAACACGCATGCGCGCCTGGTGATTGCGATAGCCCACCTATACCTGGCTTCGATAATTCTTCGCAGCATACTGGTCTCGGCGATGGCGCTGATAGCATACGCGACTAAAAATATTTGAAGAAGAAAAAAAACTGTCACTGCAGATCTCTGAGAGAGCGCCGCTACTCCGGCAGCGTGCGTGCGCTGGAACTGTGCGAAAGACGTTGTCAGATGTACCTCTGCTATCAGCGCCATCGCCGAGAACAGTACGCTGCGAAGAATGCTCGACGCCAGGTTAAAAGAAGTGGTTTGAGATGTATAGGTTGGCTATCGCCGTCGTCAGGCACGCATGCGTGTTCTCGTCCTTTCGTTTGCCGCCGGTGCTGCTACACGGCGCTCCTATGCGGTTCGGCCACAGCTCCCGTGCTCCAATTACTTATGACGGCACCTGTACGGCGGCGTGCGCTACTCTGCTGCTACATCGCAGTGCGCCACCCCGCCGGTCAGCATGTTGCAAATCGTGTTTGAACCTCCCGCGCAAACGTCACGTAATTCGGATCAGCCCCTCATAAGGGAGCAGCGAGCATGTCGTTGCATATCGTGTGGGAAGCTCCCGCACAAACGTCTCGTGGTTTGGATTAGAGGAGAATGGAACAGCGGTGAAAGTGATGACGCCGTAGCCACACGTGTAGTACTCCACTTCACTTTTCGCTAGACGCTCCTGTCCATTTTCTTTCTTTCGTCGCTGCTGATTTCGCTCACTCGGTCACGCGGACATAAACAGATGCCGCACCCACGAAGCCCAGGTAGCGACTGCCAAAGGGGCCGCTTCCTAAAACGACCGAAACCCGCCGTCGCCGTTTCCGCTCAAATTCACTTCGCGAAATAGCTGCGAATCCCTCCAGGTAGAAGATAAACTTCCGCAGTTGGAACGCTGGCTTGAGCCCATATTTCGTTTTCAGCTCGGAACGCCTTCCGAGTGACATTTTCGCCGGTATCTTTCACGCCTAAGTATGCGCCATCACAGGTCTGCCGGTTTAAGCATGCACGGTTTGAGGGTAGAAAAAAAGTGTGGTGGGGGGGGGGGGCGCACGAACAGCTAGGCATCATGCCGCTATCCTTTAAAAGCGGGTTGTGCGGGTGGGAGATTAAGATGTCGAATATCATGGCTCAATGCGGTTAGTCGGCTGTCCTCCTTAATCGAGCGCTTCTGGTGTGGGTTGATGTGTTACACCGACATCTTACACCCACAGTAAAATGTATACGAGGTGGAAGGAAAACGGACAGCCACATGTTAGTACGCGACAATAGAGCCCAAGGGCTTCCAGGTTTTAAATCGTTGTGGCACGGATGCATGCCGTTCGTTTGGGGGAGGAAGAGCAAGAATTGAAGCGTTGGCCAGACCAGAAGTGCGATTGGGCCCAAAAACAACGGAAAGCTGGTGGCGCCGCCGTTGCTGCTTGAAGTTCAGCTCGTCGAGTAGCTGCGAATCCCTCCCGGATGAACAGCCACTTGCCCGCTTGGAACGCCGGCGTGGGACAATATCACCCCCCTTTTCAGAGGTCTGACAAGGGGAAAATTTTCGTGCGAGGTTTTTTCCAACTTGGGTAACCCCACGCGCACTTTTGGACCCCGGAACCCGTTTATGCGGTGCGAGGTTTGCGATTTTTGGCCCGGAACCCAAAGTTGGGAGGGAGTCGGGGGCTGTGAGTGAGCTATTAAATTCCATGGCCTACTTAGTCCTGGCATTCCAGTTGTCTGGGGGAGGTTTCAACCCGCTGCCGTTAAAGGCCCAATGGCCTTTTTCCAAGGGTCCAAAGTGGTAAAAGCGGATTGGGTTTGTGTGTTAGGCTAAGTTAACGAGTTTCGAAAATTGTGGCTTCTACTTGTTGAAGTACTGCTTTTTCACCGCTGCGGAACACGACCGCCTAGCGTACTTTCAAGTAATACCGATAACCAACGTTTGGCTTTTCGCGTTACATGCGTTCTCTCCTCGCTACTCTTGGAACGTTGGCAAACAAACCCCGCCCCCCCCCCCCCCCCCCCAGAAAAAAAAAACGAAATGCACCGAAAACTTTCATCCTTGGCTTTTTAAACCAATCCTCAAGAATTAAATGCCAAGACAAAAGTGAGCTTCAGTTTACAAAACAAAGTAGTTACCGGAAACCCGTTGCGCTCTTTCGTAACGACAAATAAAAAGAAACGTTTTACTGCATCTGCAACGGGGCAACTTCATTTGCTATCTTTACGGATCGTAAGCGAAATTACGCAAGAATGCAAACACATCTCGCTGTTCTAGGCACCTGTTAGAGTTTAAAAGGAACGCAAATGGTTAAAAGTTCTGCCGTAACAAGAAAATCTGTGCTCACTGTGAGGTCCCAGACGCTTGGTTTACACACTGTAAGCTGCTTGTCACTTTACAAGTTTATGTAAACATTAGATGTTGATTGTACTGCACGCGTTAGCAATATAATTCGCAAATTCACTTGCGACAAAAGCAATAAATAAGCCATCCGACACCGTTATTCATCAAACCCCCCTTCAGAGTCACTAAAATTTCATTTAACCAAAGCTCTGCGCGAAAGACCCATTAGAACAGGTGCATTTGTATCTCTGCGCTGGTTAAAATTCAGTAATTTTATGTTACCTTCGAACACACAAAAATATCTTAAGCTCTTAGAAAGAATGTCAGGCCGTTAAGTGGTGTTACCATTTCAGGGCATCCCACAAATGCAAAAATGCGTCATGCTACCAGTGAAAGCGATTGAAAATGCTGTTGCAAACTGAATTCCAAAGATCG